>OZ030022.1:69355000-69897500 GCA_964023405.1 Apodemus agrarius
ACATAGGAGTTTACATGGAGTTCTAGACCATTTTGTCAATAAGTAGCCATGGTTATGATAATTTGACATTTCAAAGCCAAACTGACCTTGAATATTTAAAAATTATTCTGTAGTATGAACTTCAGCTTTAAGATTTTTAAAGTCTATCAAAATTTAAAGAAATTTGTATTAATAGTGAAACAACATGTTGAATTTTTAAAGTATATGCAGATGTTTGATTATGCAGTAAAGCTTTTGCTGTAAAAGCGTATGATCGCATTTGGAAAATTACTATTGCATGTCTTGGCAGTTTGTTAAGAGCTGAAAACTTTTTAAACTAACTGGTGTTTTGATAGATTAAGTTCAAGGCCACCTTTTGTTTAAATGATGTTTTGTTTTCTGTAATTAGACCATGCTAGGTGAATTAAGTATGTAATTAAAAACAGAAGGTTTGGCTAATTCTGAATAAATGAGTACAAAATACAAGGTCATTATCCATCTCTAGTGGGGTTCCAGATGAACAGTGCACATGGAACTATTTATAAAACATTTTGCACGGTCAGGGCTCCTTGAGGTTGCTGTCCATGGCTTTTAAATTAAGTATTCACAGGCTTGCAAAAATATACCTGTGGTGCTCATCTGAAGGAAACCAGAAAGATTAGAATCTAATCTTCTATCGAAAATAAAAGGTAAAAATGTATTCTTCCTGATTCAAAACTAACGTGTAATGTGTTTCTTGGCACAGGGGCTCCACAGTGAGGAGCTCAGAGCCTTGGAGAAGTCTGACTCTTGGCTGTCTTCATGTCCATACAGCCTGGGGCTGTGCAGCTACAACCTCCAGGTCACCACAGAGGGTGCCATGGGGTAGACATTTCTTCTGAGTACTTTATTTGGAGCTCTTTTTATTCTTTCTGTGTGGCACTTTTAAAAAACAGGTGTCCTGGTTAGTGGCTGTATTTTACTCTGTGTCTGGGAGCTTAGCCTTAAACTTCTTTTGGACGCCCCATCGCAGTTTGGCTCCTGATGTTACTGCAGATGTTTCTGCCTTCTTCTGAGTTGTGTGCACTGCCTGTCCAGCTGCACTGCCCTGCTGTCATCTGCCTGGTGCCATTTAATGCTTGTTGTTTCGCAGTGTCCCCTTCCCTATAAAATGTTACCTCTCTCAATAAGTGTTTCATTATTGTGCTTTCAGGCTTTCATTACACACTTTAGGAATCCTTTTCCCCTCTGCCTGAACATTTTAAACACCTCTAAGACAGAGCCACTCAGTACTCTCACCCAGCACTGAGATGGCTTCTGACAATGGCCCAAATAGCACTTGCTCCATCAAGAATTTGTTGGTTAAATGAGATGAATATTTTCATTTAAGTGGCATTTAAACCTAAAGCACTGTAATATATTAAAACAGACACGTGTACTTTATTGTGCTAGGCAATAATAAAGGTCTTATTCTGTAATCTCATTTTAAAATGGTTTAGCAGACATTTTTTTTTCCCGGGTGGATGTTTTTATACACCTTTTAGATTAAGAAAATATTTGATGGCTGCTGATCTAGGATACAGTACTGAACTTCCTAATTAGACAGTTAGGATGCAGTAGGATAACTGTCAGGTAGAAGAGTCATCAAAACTCTGTAAGGAATGACAGACACCTGCCTGATAAGATGGTATCAGAAAAGTTGGTGTTTAAACAGATTTCTCTGACTGAATAACCGTGTCGGGGTGGACGAGTGGGGAAGTGCCCCAGAGGCAGAGGGCCAAGCTGGGAGAGGCACCGGCTTGAGCGGAGCGGGGAAGAGGTGGGCTGAAGAAGAGGCTGGTGCCTCTCTGCCCTGTGAAGAATTAGGGTGTTTAGATATAGAGAGTTGATTAATTGAAAAATTACAGTCAGATGCTTATCACTACCAACTTAATGACAAGCAGGTGGGATTAGATGTAGAGAAGTCGGGATTCTGCGTCCTCACAGACATGAGTGATGGGCAGTGGAACCAGTGGGACGAGGTGGGTTGGAGAGGGTCTATAGTCATCCCACGATGGGAATTAAGGACAAGGAAAGATTGTCATGTGACTCCTAGGTGCTTTCCTTGGATAAGGTGGGGAGCAGGGAGAAGAAGTCTGAGTCATTCCAGTAAAGGAACACTGACTTCTTCCCGTGGAGCGTGATGAATCAGTTCTGTGTACCTGAGTCCCATCAGACCTTCGGAGAAGCTACTCCTTACACATACCAAAGTTGACCTCTCCAGAGCTATCTGCCTGAGCTAGAGATTGGGAATTGCAGTTTATTTTTGAGCTGATTGAATGATGACTGTGGTGAGTAGACAGAGGAGGCGGGTTTCTGTAGGGCAGCAGCAGAGGCGATGCACGTGTCTTAAGTGCTGGAGGGAGGGGGATACCTCAGAAAGAGGAAGCAAATGTATAAAAACTTTTAGCAAGAGTAAATCACACAAGACTGTGAGCTGAGTGTTGTTTGACTTTCAGAAAGTCGATGCTGCTGTATGTTTAAAAGCATCTGAAGCCAGATTCCTTCAGGATACAGACTAAGGGGAAGCCGGCCTCGTTGTAGGGCTGGTTTATGAAGAAGTGTAAAAACGAGAAGATGGCTGCATGGGAACATAAAGCAGTGTCACGGCTCAAGCCCGGGCTTCGCTCGGCATTGGTTTGGTTTGGTTTATTTACAGGCTTTGCTCTGTTGCCCATACTGGCCCTATCTCCTGGGCTCAGGGAATCCTTTGGACCTGGCCTCTGGCCTCCTGAGTCTACCTAGGGCAACTGGTACCAACATTGTACCCAGAAAAGGCGTACTTTATTTTGCTTTTAGATCTGAAAGACTTGAAGATTTAGAGGGTATGAAAAAAAATGGCAGTTTTGAGGATTGGCTGAACACTTCCAGTGGAGTGAGGTCCAAAGGAAGAGACGAGATGGACAGCAGTGGGGAAAGTGTCCCAGCGTGGAGGAAGGCGTGCCCTGGGGCTCTGGGGACCTGCTGGCAGCTATCCCTGTAATTGCTGCTCCCACTCACCAGCCAAGAAGACACCGTTTGTAAAAACCCTCCAAATCCATCTCGTTCAGAGACTCTTCCAGAGTGGGTGGAACTGCAGCTCAGTGGTCACAGTCCCAGTGCTGCCTTCTCCATCTTTCTGCCACACCCACACAGTCTTGTAGGTTTTCAGTACTGGAGGTTTAGAAACACTCATTTTCACTAGGTTACCAAAATGTATTACACTGGCTTTTTGTAAACAGTTAGTAGTAGCAGATGAGTTCTGTAGTGATATCATCAGTCAGTGCTGCTTTAACTGGCGGTCCTCTACCTGGGCCCATTGCTCACATTCCTCTTAGAAGCAGTGTCACCTTGAGCTTTTGTTTTTTCTTAATTGATGCATTTGAATGCTACCTTTGTCTTGTTAAAGCACCTAGGTAGCAGTAGGTTGGTGGCTTCATCTCGTGGATGACTAGGAGCTAAGGATAATTTATATTATAACAGGGTTCCATTTGTAGCACATCATTACTTTATTCTCTGTATAGAAAAGAAAGCTCTGTTGCTATTTTCCCATTTGAATATTAGCACTATCCTCTTGATTACTAGATGTTTTTGATCAACAAACCTGTAATATCCTCTGCTATATTAGCTTTGCTTCTGTCTGTAAGCTTTCCTAGTTGAGTTCTCCAAAATTGTTCTATACTTGCTAAAGAATTAGAAATGAAAAAAAAAATTATACTTTCTGCTATTAATGATAATTTTAACTTTGATAGATGAGAAAACAAGTTGGTTTTCATCTATTAGTGAACATGCTAAATGGTACAAAAATGCATTTTAGAGCATAGTACAAGTTACAAAACATTGTTTTCTATTATATCACTTTGATAAAAATAAAGAGGAAACTGCATGCCCACTGTGCCATTTTGTATGAGTAAGAAGAGACGGGTGGAAGGCCAGCATGATAGTTAACAGTGATGGTGTAAGACTTGCCCAGTCTTACCCGCACCCCCCCTCCAGTGGACCATGCAGAGATGAAAAATTGATGCAAAACGCATGAGGAATTTTTTATTAAAAATGCTAGCATGCTAGGGTCACTCTGCATACAAAGAGTGAGTGACCCCCACCATCTGCGCCGAGGACTTTTTTTTTTTTTTTTTTTTTTTTTTTTTTTTTTTTTTGGTTTTTCGAGACAGGGTTTCTCTGTGTAGCTCCGGCTGTCCTGGAACTCACTCTGTAGACCAGGCTGGCCTCAAACTCAGAAATCCACCTGCCTCTGCCTCCCAAGTGCTGGGATTAAAGGCATGTGCCACCACCGCCCGGCCCGAGGACTTTTTATACAGACCCAGGGCAGACTCCATTAGGCACAATGTGATTGGCAGAACCATACTATCTTTAAACAGATTGGTCCACTAGGGGATGAGGTGCCAGTGGTCAGTCCTGTCAGTCCTTTGGAATGCGTCCTCACCCCTAGGTCAGTCTCTCCCTCTCCCTGTGGTCTGAGGAATGCAACCCAGCCCCTGATCCATCTCAAGCTTCTGAGTTAACTCTTTCAATGGCTTCACATGCGCACTGCGAGGGGGTCCATGTCTGTTTGAGATATACATATACATGTATATATGTAAATAGGTGAGAGTTTGCTCCCTTCTTGACTGACTGGCTGCTGGGAGGAGCATGCAGTGCAGCTGTGCCCGTGACATGCCTCCAGTTGGGATTGAAAGACCCCCGAATTGGGGAGACCCTCGCTCTAGTCTCGGGATAAGGCGACACCCCAGAAATTCACAAGAGACCTTCTTGCTGCAATCACATGAGGTTTATTTAGGGGAGACCAGTGCACTGGGGCCGAGCTCATAAACCCACGCAGGGGCAGAGAAGCTCGACCCCAAACAACTGAAGTCAGGGGTTTTTAAGGGGGAAAATAATAAGGCAGGGGGCGGAGGACAAAAAATCATGAGGTAAGGGGTGGAGGGTAAAGAAAGTCACAAGGCGCGATGGTGGGTCACAAGGCAAGGGGTGGAGAAGAGGAAGTCAGGCAACAGTTTGTGCCTCAAGGAAGGTTTAGATTTTATCTCGAACAGCTACCCTGGGGACAATGTATAGTTGAACAATAAGCAGAGTACTGGGTGGGTCAAGGATGGGTTCCTGGAACTGGGTGTGTTACTTTTCTCAAGCCAAAATCAGAAAGACAGTTACTTTGTGCTGAACTGAAAGCAGAAAAAAATTTACTCTGTGCTAAGCTTGGTTGCTAGGGGTCTAAAAACATTGAGTTAGGGTCTCTCAGGATAACTAACGAGAAGAAGTTTGGGGGACTCTAGCTGTAGGGATGATCAGACTCAACTCCCAAGGCCCTCACACCTCCAGAACTCCTCCCCAGAACAGGGGATCTTTGGTTGGTGAGAGGGTAGCACGCCCCCAGGGTCCATCGCCTCACAGACTTGGGACCCACCTGCTCTGTGCTGGGCTGCTACAGGGATTCTAAAGATGACAACACACGGTTCCTGCCTTCAAGGAACTTACAGAGGATAGTGTCAGTGTAAAAAACTGCCTTAAAAGATGACTAGCTATGTATATCAGCTGTTTAATGTGTTAAGAGAAAAATGCCCTAAAAACTAAAGCAGAGTGAAGCTGAGTATCAATTATTATTCTATTTAATATAATTTAGCAAGATAAAGAATGAAGTAAGAATATTGCAAAGGAAGTGAGAAATACCAGTATTGAAATTGAAAATATTTTATTGTTTAGATAGAAAACCCAAAGTAATCCACTAATACTTACAAGTGTTATCACAGTATAAGATGGTCAACGACAAAAAACAATAAAATAGCAGCACACCCTGCCCTAGCAGAGCCGGGTGTAAAGACAAAGCCACACTGAGCTCTCGGCTGACTGTCAAGTGGCATAACCGTAAACAGGAACATCCCATGATCGGGGTTAGTGAGAGGGTCCAGATGTCGGAAGCTGTTCAAGGCCGCCGCCCCCCCCCCCACTCCTTCACGTAAAGCGACTGAAGCCGCTCTTCTGTCTGTTCTCCCACTCTGACCATATATTTCTGATGTTAATTCTCGGGCAATAGGCCCAACTATCTTGTAAACAAAGAAGTAACTTGAGTTGTTTGAACATGTGGGTATTAAACATTTTTAAGTTAGAATCATCAAAACTATGTCATGGAAGCAGAAAAGATAGAGACAGAATCTTGTAACTACTAGATAAGAAGACATTCGATAACGTCTGTCATTTTGTTGGACCCCATGTGAGTGTAATGAGCTGAATATGTGGGAAAGTAAATTTCCACACAGACGACAGCTTATGGAATTTTAAAATGATTTAAGATATGTGTGCATATATATGTAATCTTGATGTGAAAGGAGGCATTTTAGTGTATAGTACTATAAGCATCAATTAAACTGCCTTTTTAAAGAATCTGATTAGGCTCCATAAAGATTTATGTTTTCTGCATAACAAAATCAGTTAAAAGGCAAATTTTGGAAGTTTCCATATTCTTAATATATTTATGACATGGTTATCTACTCCCTCAATATTAAAAGAGTTATATCAGTGGTAAAGCTGCTTCTAGCATTCGTTGGAAAGGTAGGGAGGGACATTGTAGGTAAACTCTCTGAAGAATAATTTGGCTGTATCATCATAGGTTTGAGAGCGCCTTCATGTCCTTTTAATCACTTCTCAGAATATAATCTAAAGGGGGGGTTAAGGAATCATTTAAAGAACATTTTAACATCATAACAGGGGCTGAAAAGATAAACTCCGCCCTGGAGCCCCACCCTTCCGCTTACTGTTCGCCGTTACCTGGAATTGCTCTCATTTATGTGGTCCAGGGTGGTAGCATCTCCCGTCCACACAGCAGGTTGAAGAGGGGTGGATAGGACTTGCCCAGATGGCTTTGGAGAGGGCAGTTGAGAAGCTGCCGTTATGTTGGCCAGACCTTGGTTTCACAGATAACATCTTGCCGTAAGAACAACTGCATGGAGCTGTCCTTATGCTCAGCAGTCACACACCGAGCTGTAGCTGGTGTTTCTCTGGAAGAAAGTGCTGGGCGAGCGCCCATGTGCCGTACCAGTTCTGCACTTCATGCAGGAGAGTTGTGGACTGCCTCTCCTTTCTCCGAAGCCGCATATGTATTGTTAGTACCAGCCGCACCCTCCTGTAGTGCCATCCTTTGAGAAATGATGTCTTTTTTCTATCCAAATATGGAGACGTAGCTGCAGTGCCTAACAGATGAGGAACTGACAGAGCATTACCAGCTGGTCCATAGCATGCGGAGGTAGGAAGAGATCCCTCCCAAGTTTCCCTCCCACCCCACCCCCAGCAGCTAGGAAATGGTCACTGCCTGCTCTACTGTTTGGGAGAATTTTACAGTATGGAGGAATTTCTATCATCTAATACATTTAAGATACTCTACAAGTTATAAATATATACGAAGCCCCCCTTCCAGGATATTGCCTTCTAGCTAAAGAAAAGCAGACTTGTACAATGTGTAGAGAAATACCGTTTCAGTGTGGAGAGCAGCACAGGCCCCTTGGTAGCATACGCTTCCCCAGCGTGCATGGGGTTATCTAGTAAAGCCACCAGCCTCACGTAGTGTCCCTTGGCCCCAAATGCCACTACCCGGCCAGCGAGGACGAGGAGTGCGGGGAGAGGCAGGCAGGGAGGCGCTGTTGACTCTGCAGTGCAGCTTCAGGTACAGAGAGATCCCGGTGGCCTGATGGTCACCCCAGCAGTCCTAACCACATCCAGCACAGCACTCAGCTGTGATACAGTGGGGGCCGGAAGCCCTCCACAGCCCCACGCTCTAACTGGGTACATGCCATCTAAGTTAAATTCCTTTGTTTGAAAAAACAGCATGGAGCACTGTCTGACTTAAGGACTGACTGTGTGTCATAAAAGAGCCTGAGGGCTTGAAGTCTAAAGAGTCCTGACTCGCAGTCGAGACAGCTGCCCTGCTATCATCTCTGCCTGTGCAGTGTCAGTCACATCACCCTGAACTGGCTCTTCGCTCTCTGAGGATTTGACTTCTAGTGAGTTTGGTTAGGTAAAGCAATTGGGCTGTAGTTAGGTAAATGGCTTATACTTTCATTCTCTCTGTGTGTGTCTGTGTGTCTCCATCTGTCTGTCTCTCTGTGTCTTTGTCTCTATGTCTGTCTCTGTGTCTATCTGTCTCTTCTCTCTCTGTGTCTCTGTCTCTGTCTCTCGTATATATTTCTTCAGCAAAGTTTTGTCAGTACTCCTAGGAGTATTAAAGTCACTGTCCATGCTCTTGATCTTCCCAGTGTAAAGGAATTTGCTCTTGTGTTATAGAGCAAGTTAATAAATATTTGTTAGATAAGTTAAATTTACCTGATGCATGAAAGTACTGAAAACAAACATTTTGCAATGTTTTTCACTCATTTTCCTAAGAAGTTATTTTAGCCCGTATCAGCAGGCAGGTGCATGCTAATAGTGTGAGTAAGGAAGCGTGTCGTGCGTTGACTTTACGGTTCTGCAGGTGGCACTGACCGCATCTGTCTCGCTCAAGTCAGCTCCAGCAGTGCAGAGCAGCACACAGGGCCTGCCGGCTCTCCCTCTGCCCTCGCTGGCTCTCAAGTGCTGGTGGCTGGGAACGCAGTTCCTATGACGCACACTTGTTCTCCCCCCCCACACACACACAACACCTGTCATGCCTCCTCCCTACGTTCTCTGGACTGTGTCACGCCCTTCAGTTCCAACGACACACAGTCCTCAGGTCTGTGTGCTCTAATTTATATGGTAAGTGACTCAAGGTGGAAGTTCAGATGCCACTTGTACAGAGACTTCATTGAGTCCTGACACTTTCCCAGGCTCCAGCGCCTCATAGACACACTTTCCTCTGTTTCTGTGTGACCTTGAGTAGGTGTGATTACATGTCATTGTCACTTGACCGTTTGTTTATATTTCTGCTTCCTAGTCAGGTGGGGACTGAATTCCCTTGTCTTTATAGGGTGTTGAGTAAGTAGGTGTGTGCACATGACCTACTTGGACCTCTGTGAAGAAGAGTCGCTCTTCACTTCTCCACACAGACGGTTCCTCGGGTCCTCTGAGGTCCCGCTCCCTCCCTCCTGTCATTTGTCTCCCAAATGTCTCTTCCTCAGTCCTCCTGTTGCCTCAGGTGGCTGCTGCCCTTGCTTACCTCGGAGCCGCACTGCATCCCTGCCTGCTCTGGCTCCGTCCCAGCGTGTCACTCTCCCCGGCACAGCCGCTGCCACAGCCTTGAACGCTCTGCCATTTACTTATGACCGTGCTGTCTGCAGTGCTCTATGTTGGTATGATGCTACCCAGGATCCACCTGCTTAAACATATCTCCTGGCTTCAATATTTTCAGTTCTCCCATAATGCACTGTCTACAAAAATGCATTTTTGTAAAAATATTCATATGTCTGAAAGTTGCATATTAGATTCCAAGAGTTTCCTTAGTGGTTTAATACATTTTGGACTAAATTAATTTTAAATAATTGAATTTTTTATAAGTTAGAAAATGTTGTAAGTGTATTCTTAATGTGTGTGTACATTCGCATGCGCCTACGCATGTGCCGTGGCTGACATGTGGAAGTGGAGAACACTGGTGAGCAGCTTCCCTTCCGAGCTCAAGCATCGGGCACTGGCAACAGGCACCTTTCCTAACGCAGCCACCGGCTTGGTGAGCTCTGAGTTAATGATGAAATGGTATTTCTTCTTGAAGTACTAATGATGACACTTGGGCATTAAATCAGTACTATTTTTAATGGCCGAGCCTGGCATTTTCTCAATTCACAGGAAAGATTATTTTCTTTGTTCAAATGGCTTTATTCTTAAAAGGTTGGAAACTTGGAGTAAAGTGGATTGTATTATGTTTTTAGGCGTTGGTAGCACACATAAGAAAGCAAAACCTTGCTTTGTCTATGAACATCAGAAGCTAAATCATCAGAGGCAAGCCATTAGAAGCGGTGAAAACACATACACACACACAAACACACACACACACACACACACACACACAATGGCAAAACCGGGCAGTGGTAGCGCACGCCTTTAATCCCAGCACTTGGGAGGCAGAGACAGGCGGATTTCTGAGTTTGAGGCCAGCCTGGTCTACAGAGTGAGTTCCAGGACAGCCAGGGCTATACAGAGAAACCCTGTCTCGTGGGGGAAGAAAAAAAAAAAAAAGCGGTGAAAACGAACTGGTAGATTTTTGCTTAATGATAATAGTCTCAAGCAATGGAGACAACAGTCTTAGCCTTTTGAAACTTTCATATTCCCTGTTCCCAAGCACACCCTGGCTTCTCTTCCATAACTGAAACCCCCGCCCCTGACTAGCTGGAGCTAGTTGCCACCGCAGCTCCTTAGCCGGGTCCAGGCCGCCCGGAGCCGCCTGCGCCTGCGCCTGCGCCTGCGCACGCGCTGCTTCAGTTGGCTGCTTGTCCTTGCCCTTCATCTTTCTATGCACTAGACAACTGTCTCCTAAAACCAGATGTGCTGACCTGAGTTTCTGTTACCTCAGGTCTTCCCTCAGTTTTAGTCACAGGCTCCAGCAGCCAGACAGATGGCACACCAGTTTCCTGCAGCATTGGCAAGCCTGAGTCTTTATTGCCTTGAAAACAATTTGAATTTATTGATTTTGAAATTTGTGATTACTTTCTAAAGTTTTTCTCTCTGTCTAAATTTACATTGGAAAAAATAGCCACAACAGAACACATTGGCCTATTTTTTATGCCAAGACTTTCAGGGAAATATTTTATATGATTAATATAGTGTGGCTAATCTGGTGTAAAAAATCAATTTTATCCATTTTTAGTCATGAGAGCATGACCATCCTGTGTGAACTTTTTAAACAGCCTGTGACTTCACTGATCCAAAATTAAATGTCTTATGTGTGTGTGTTAATATAAATTGAAATTGGACTGCATATCTTTAAGTGGAATTGCATTCACAGATCCATATCTCTTCTTAGCAGAACAACATCTTAAACTTGTCCCCAGCAAACTGAAACTAGTGGACTCTGAACTTGCCTCATGAAAGGTACTTTACGGTAGCAGGCTATTCTGACAGGCCTAAGCTCCGGTGAGGGCTAAGCCAGTTTCTCCTAAACTCCTACTCCCATCAAGAGAAAGACAACAATTAAATTTTCAGGATTATTTCCTTCTATCAAATTCTGTGTGTGTGTGTGTGTGTGTGTGTGTGTGTGTGTGTGTGTAAAGACATTTGGCCTTTCATTATAAGGTTGGCATGTTTTTCTGAATGATTAAATGTAAATACTTTGGGAAATAAAGATCAAGCTATTTGTAGTGCCTACACAATACTTTATTACCCTACAGCACCTCACAAATAATATAACTTCTGCCCAGGGAGTAATTGACTCTCCGTGGAGCTCTGCCTCCCTGTCTCATTAAATCTTCCGGAATAGCTGGGCAGTGGCTAGCGATTATTTTCTTTCGGTCTGACATATGTGTAGAGTTAGGCACCAGGCAGCCAAGAGGTCATGCGCAGAGTCTCTGAGGGAATGCTGTTTAGATATTGGTTATTGGATCTGAAAGTTGCTGAATAAATACTGAGACTTAACTCCTGAGGGCTTGAGAAGATAGGCGCTGTGGCCGTGCCGAAGGAAGTGTGTCAAAGGCCCACGCCAGGCCCAGTGGCTTTCTCTTCCTGCTGCTTCTGATCAGCTGTAGAACTCTGAGCTAGCATGTCTGCCTGCATGCCATCCTGTTCTCCAGCATGGTGCTAGTAGTCTAAACATCTGAAATTATAAGGAAGCCCAATCAAATGCTTTCCATTGTAAGCAGTGCTGTGGTCATGTTGTCTCTTCACATTAGTAGAAGACACATAAGGAAAACATTAACCTCCCCCCACAAATGTTAATCATAAGGTGCATGACCATAATCTCAGCATGTGAGAGGTGGGAGCGGGAAGATCAGGGCTTCGAGGTGATACAGTAGCCTGGCCTTTGTGAGACTCTGCCTTTAAAGAACAAAATTCAGCAACATTCACAGTAGCTTTCCCAGCTGTCTGATGAATATCTGTTGTATTGGGCCTTTAAATTGCTGTCATTGTGTTTAAGAATTGGGGTGAGCAACCACAGAGCACACATGGAGGGACCCATGGCTCCAACCACATATGTAGCAGAGGATGGCCTTGTCGGACATCAGTGAGAGGAGAGGTCCTTGGTCCTGAGAAGGCTCAATGCCCCAGTGTAGGGGAATGCCAGGACAGGGAAGCAGGAGTAGGTGGATTGGTGAGCAGGGGGTGGGGGATGGGATAGGGGTTTTGGGGAGGGGAAACGAGGAAAGGGGATAACATTTGAAATAAAGAAACTATCTAATAAAATAATAATAAAAGATCTGGCTTTTCATACATTAAAGTCTATAAATATGAAAAAAAATAAAGATGAAGAGAAGGGCTGTTACTAAGGAAGCAACCTTGACCGAGTTATAAAGTAGCTGAGGAAATCATGCCCAAACTTCTTATGTTCAAATCTAGTTTATAGTACAGAGCAGAGCAGTTCTCACAGTTGTCCTTGTGCTGGCCTGGCCAAGCGGGAGCAATCCAGATTCTGAATGAGGGCCCTAAGCAGCTTACATTCTATTCACCTTTAAGGGGCCTCGGTTCATGTTGGCTGCTCGGGCCTGTTTCAGTTTTACCGCTGCCTTTAAGAGATGGCATTTTTGGTGATAATGAGGACTACAAATTATAATAAAACTCACTTTTACTAGGAGCATTCGATGGGAACATTCTTGACTTGACCCTTCTTAGGACTCATGACACTCTAATGACTTTACATGTACTCTTAAAGACAGTTTCAGATAGAGATTTAGATTTGAATGTTTAGCTTTGGAAACATTTCATTCAGTTTTCCTGACTCTGCTGCCTGCCTGTGGATCCCTTTCCTCTACCTGGGCTGCCTTGTCCAGCCCAAAAGAAGAAGCACCTAGTCCCACTGCGGCTTGGTGTGCCAAGGTAGGTTGATAGCCATGGGAGGACTCCCTTTTCTGAGGAGAAGGGGAGGAGGTGAGGATGGGGCAGTCGATGAGAGGGAGGGGCTGGGAGGAGGCGGAAGCTGCAATCAGGATGTAAAGTAGTAATTAATTAATAAAAGAAATACATATTCTTGGCACTAAAAAAAAAAAAAGATATCAACAATGTGAATAGTGGTTCCTAATAAGGCTTGAGTAAGACATTTCTCACTCAAAGTACACTTAGATTTTAGAAAACTCCACAGTAAGACCTTTAATGATTAATATAGTATTGCCTTCTAATATCTTTAAATGCATGATAATGGTGATCAGTGCTAATAAATTGGTAGAATCTTTTTGTAAGGAAATGTAACTAATAAATTCAGGGATTGTTGTTGAGTGTCAAGCCAGTTAGTATCCACTCTTACTAGAATAGTAACTCCTGTTTCTCCCTGGATAATCAGCTTAGATAGATGATAGATAGATAGATAAATAGATAGATAGATAGATAGATAGATAGATAGATAGATAGATAGACAGACAGACCAGAAGATAGATTGGTAGATAGATAAATGATAGTCAGCTCTTAATATGAATGGATGGATGGATGGATAGATGGATGATGGAGAAATGGCCCAGCAGAAACTACTGCTTTTGCAGAGGACCCTAGTTTGGTTCTGGGCACTGATTGTGCAGCTCACGACCACCTGTAACCACAGCTCTGGCAGTCTGCTGCCCTCTTCTAGCTTTGAAGGATATCTGCACACAAAAGCACAACCCCACACACACACACACAATTTAAAAAATTATATATCTAAGTATTAACAAAATAATAAAATGTGGGCTCTTTAAGAATTAAAGCTTTTCAGTGTCTGAAGGAGACAAAAAAAAAAAAAAATTACCTCAGAAAAGAGTCAGAAGCCAGGAAAAGTGGGTATTGATTCTAGCTACTCTAGAGACTAAAGCAGAAGAATTGCAAATCAAGGTTCATCAGAATTATAAGGTGAATTCAGAGCCAGCCTGGACAATTTAATGAGACCCTGTGTCAAGTGTTAGAACTGAAAAGCCTGCTGACCCGGCTCAGCGTAGAGCACTTACTAGCGTGCTTAAAGCTGTGCATTCCGTCCCAGTACAGAAGACAAAGAAGTTCAGATGAAATTGATTATAGATTAAATAAATAGTTTTAGAGGTTTGCAAAACTCAAACGAGTAGTTATGCTTTTTTTCTGAATTCTTATTTATTTGACAAAAAGTTGTTAAGTACTAAATGCTGAAATCTGAAGATCAAGGACAGCCTTGTGCTTGGGTCTCACCTTGTATAGCTCTGGTATAACAGGGAGCTTTAATTGCTTACAGTACAACAGCACACTGTAGCCCAGCCATAGACAGTTGCCTTTAGATGCATAGAGAAAAGTCACTCACTCTGTAGAGACGACTTGACCAGGAAGACTTGATGAAGTCCACTTAGTTTCAGTCCTGAAAATGAGTAGAACTTCAAAGGGAGCAGTGTTAGCCTAGAGCCATGGTAGGAAAAGTGCAAGTACATTTTCATCAAGGAGAAGCATGTGCTCATTAATTCTAACCTCAAGTTTTGCAACATTTATCAATTAATCAATGTAGAGGGGGAGCTTGCTGAATAGGAAGAACTAAAAGTGCGCCCGCGACGATGAGAAGGCCCGCATGTTGGCCAGAGTCATATGACCAAAGCTGCAGACCCAAGCAGGTCTGCATTCAGGGTTTTCCATGCAGTGAAGAGCTTTCTGAGGAGTTTTAGGGGTATGAGATGGCTCCGTATGGTTTTTTTTTTTTTTTTAATTGTAGCTAACTACTGTTAGAGCATAAATTGGAGGGAAGCACAGGAGGAAGCAAGCTAGCTAGTAGTGTTCGGAAACAGCCTGCTCGAGCTAAGAGGCCTTGAGAGGAAGGTGAAGAGTTATGCTCATCTGAGAGGGACACAGCGGGATCCGTCAGCATACAGCACGGCCATGCATTGGAGCCTGTAAATAAGGTAGGGCTTGGCAAAAAGACCTCACCCTCACCGTAGAGACAGCATTGTGGGGGCAGTTGAAATTGTGGGTGGGATTCAAGGCAGATTTATTTGATTGGCTGGTTGATTGATTGATTGATACAAGATCTCAGTACTGACAGAATGTACAATCCCATCTCAGTCTCCTGAAGGCAGAATTCCAAGTGTACATTACCCATGCCCAGCCCTATAATTATTTTACTTTTTAAATTTTTAAATTTATTTTTTTATTTTTAAGTGCACAAGTATTTTGCTTGCATGTATATCTATGCACCACTTATGTTCAGTGCCTATAGAAGCCAGAAGAGGACACGGGATCCCCTGGAGCAGGATCTAGCTATAGCTGTGAGCAGATACAGGGTGCTGGGAGTCAAACCCAAGTCCTCTGGGAGCACAGCCAGTGCCTGGAGCCCCCAGGGCATCTCTGCAGTCCAAGTGTTCTAGATACATCCATTCTAAATGTGAGGTGTTAAAAGGTATTTCTTGCTGATGTAAAGGATAAAATAGAGAGCTAGATGGTGCACAGGAAGAAAATGTAGTTCTGCCTCTGAAGAATAGCCACCAAGGCAGTTGCCGGGAGCAGGGAGACCGCAGTCGTCGCTAACGCCAGTGAGGCTCATGGGTGGGACACGGTGGTGGCACTGCTTCATATTTAAAAGGAATTGGAGCTGTGTGTTGTTATTAGAATCACGAGATATCTTCCTGTATTCCAGCCAGTGGCTTATTTTCATGGTCCTTTTTGAAATGTTCTTATTCAGTCATTTAAAAGGCCAGTATTATGTCACCCTGTGCTCTCCTAGGAATTATAAAAAAAATAAATAAATAAAGTTTTGAAAGCACTTTACAAAATTAAAGAATTATAAAAATGCTAAGTGCTTTGTGTGGTCATTGATTTAATCTTATAATGTTTAGACCATTTTGCCAAGTCAATGTGGATTTTATAATACATACTTGTTCTTACTCTTTTTTCTGTGAATTTTCACATTCTGATTTTATTATCTCCTTATGTGTGTTTTTACTAGTTTAGTAATAGTGATTAATTTTAAATTATTTATTGTAGTTAAAGCAAAAATAAAGTAAAATGGAATTTTCTAGCGTAATTAAAATTCTTTGTGTTTATGAAAACAGCACTCTTACTTTGTAGAGCAGAGCACAAAGAGCAGGGTCGTGGAGACTCATGCCTGTGACCCTGCAGTCAGAGGTCAGGACACAGGTTAGGGCTGCTGAGCTGAGTCCTGCCTGCCGAGCTCTGTGGTCAAACCCTGCCCTCCTCTTGGTGATGGTGGGTGGACCCAAGCTCACCGCACATTGGAGGATATTGAGTTATCGATGGAAGTTTCTTAACCTTTCTAATCTTCATTACTAGTATCTGAAAAATAAGTATTTATAAACTTGCCATCTCCTCACAGTGGGGTTTGTGTGAATAAACACTAGAATGTGAAGAAGCCACAGATAGATTCATTGCGTTTAGACTGAAGAGCCATTGACATTCTGGGGGGAAAAAACTGAATCTAATTTACAGTCTTTGTGAAACTCTCTAGTGGGAACATTCACTATGGTGGGATCTTTGTTACTAAGCTTCTGCCTGTGTTCAGATGCTGGCTACCTTCAATAACTAGATATCTTGAGAAGTTAACATTTTTAAAGATTATTTTATGTGTACACTTGTTCTGCCTGCATGTCTGTGTATACATCACATGTGTGTAGTGTCCATCAAGGCCACAGGAGAGTGTAGGACCCTCTGGAACTGGAGTTACAGGGGTTGTCGTCTGTCCTATGGGTGCTGGGAATGGAACCCAGGACCCCTGGAGAGCAGCCAGTGTCAGGAGCTGAGCCATCTCTCCACCCTCCTGAATGTTTAAACTCTGGTGCTTTTAAAACTTTAAACTTCCAAAAATTACATTATTTTACTGTTTCACGAAAATGCTGCCTATGTAACGTAACAGTATCTGCTGAGGACAAGCAGTTGACAACATGTAACTATTGCATTGTATATACATGTCCACAGTAACATTAGTCCATATGTTAAACAATATCTACTGTAGAGTTAGCCTGAAAAACTAAATAGCTGAATGCTGCCCAGGTGTTTTCACTCACTCAGCTCCCCAGTGGAGTGTCCAGCATTCAGAGGGGTATTCCTCACTGAAGCACTGAAACAGCTTATTATTCTCCAGTTGACAAACTTATCCATACATAGTTTACTGCCTTACACACAGCCCATCAATGCTATTTCTGGCCTAGAAAAGATTTTCAAAACACATAATGCTAAATTAAAAAAAAAAAGTGAAATTTAAAAATAAAAGCAGGCCTTGGGCCTGGAGAGAGAGTGCAGTGGTTAAGGGCACTGGCCGCTCTTCCAGAGGGCCCAGGCTCGGTCCCCAGCACTCACATGGCCGCTCACGGCTGTCTGTAACTTGAGGATCCGACACCCTCACACAAACACCAATGCACATTAAATGAATAAAATGTAAAAAAGGAAAGGAAAGAAAGAAGGAAAGAAAAGCAAGCCTTCTCTTTTTCTTTTTTCTTTTTTAGTTATTTTTATTAGATATTTTCCTTATTTACATTTCAGATGTTATCCCCTTTCCTCATTTCCCCTCCAAATAGCCTCCTCCCCCCCTCCCCCCCCCCCGGCTCACTAACCCACCCACTCCTGCTTCCCTGTCCTGGCATTCGCCTACACTGAGGCAACGAGCCTTCACAGGTCCAAGGGCCTCTCTCATTAATGTCCCACCAGGTCATTCACTGCTACCCATGCAGCTGGAGCCATGGGTCCCTCCATGTGTACTCCTTGATTAGTGTTTAAGTCCCTGGGAGCTCTGGGGTACTGGTTGGTTCATATTGTTGTTCCTCCTATGGGGCTACAAACCCCTTCAGCTCCTTGAGTCTTTTCTCTAGCTCCTCCATTGGGGACCCTGTGCTCAGTTCAATGGTTGGCTGAGAGCATCCACCTCTGTATTTGTCAGGCACTGGCAGAGCCTCTCTAGGGACAGCTATATCAAGGTCCTGTCAGCAAGCATTGTTGGCATCCACGATAGTGTCTGGGGCCACAGAGCTGAACAAAGAATTCTCAATTGAAGAATACCGAATGGCTGAGAAGCACCTATGGAAATATTCAGTGTCCTTAGTCATCAGGAAAATGCAAATCAGAACAACCTTAAGATTCTACCTTACACCAGTCAGAATGACTAAGATTAAAAAAAAAAAAAAAACCAACCAACCTTCTCTCTTAAAGGTGGAAAATGTGCAGCACCAAATATGGGCACCAGAGGGTGCTGGCTAGCCAAAGACCTAATGTTCTCCTGGAGGCTGAGTGAGACCTTGTTCTTGTGAGAGGGAGCTTCGGGAAACAATTGCTCATGTCTGTGGAGTGCAGTGGCTTTATGCTCTTCAGCTCCACAAATCATTAATCTGAAAGTGATCCATCTTCCTGACTACTCAGGAGACAGAGATGAGCTGGAAGTAGTCCATCCTTCACAACCGCATGCACCTCCTGAGCTAGTGTCTGCCCTCACCGCCGCCCTGTGGGGGTTGCCCTCACCGCCGCCCTGTGGGGGATCGCACACTCAGAACTTACTCCATACAGTTCGGGTAATCATGGAGTGTTGAATTTTCCTCATTTCTACTGGTTTCCAGTAGTAACCTTCTTATTGAGACTTAACAACCCTTCACAAAAGAGTAAGAGGCCTACCCTGCTGCAGGGCGCTGAGAGCTGGTGGCAGCTCCGTGCTCTGAGGCGGTTGCGCAGTCCACTCCTGTAGGAGCCTCTAAGCCGTGTCTCAGTTGAATGATCAGAGCAGAGATTCTCCAGGGAAAGAGAAAAATCCACTGCCATCATCCTGGCAGAGTCACATGCCCTGTTTGGTATTGTTATAATTTAGAATGACAAAAAGATCAGTGAAAAATAGTTTGGGTGACTGAAAAATTAGAAGGCAGTTAACAAAATCCACAGATGCCTTCATATTTTAAGAGTCCTTTCTTTTGAGCAGCATAGCCTGGTGCAGCTGCTGACATGACAGTCATTGTGGACTGTGAGGCCAAGGGCAGTCTGCTGGCAGGTCTTGTAGTGAGGAAGATGAGGTGAGGTGAGGTGGTCAGTATATCTGCAGGAAGAAAGCAGCAGCCAGAGCCATGCCTGGACTCCAGTGGGGGGCTGAGGGGACAGAGACTGCTTGATGATGGTGGCGGTCCAGGGCCTCTCATAGATGATGCACTCTGGCAGAAGAGAGGTAGTAAAAAAGTTTCTCATCGGGGGGGGGGGGGGGGAAAGAGTGGGGAATAGCATGGGGGGGAGAGGAATTATGGGACATATGGTGGGGGGTACCTGGGAAAGGGGAAAGCCTTTGGAATGTAAACAAAGAATATAGAAAATAAAAAAAAATGATAAAAAAAAAAAAAAAAAAAAGTTTCTCATCTAGGTGTTCCTAATAGAAAATGGGTCAGTAGAACTGAGAGGAAATACTGATATCTAGAGAGGGCAGTGGGAATGAACTGGCTTTAAGGAATTTGATTCTGTTTAACAAGTTTCTTAGCAAATTTACCTACTTTGGTTTTGTACCTCTTCTGAACTGAAAAGGCAAGGAGCATCGTCTTTGCAATATTCTTACTTAGGAATGCATCTGTTCATTCCAGGGGTTAGGCACACATGGCTTAGTCTGTCGTATTTCTCAGTCCTGAGATTACATGGTATTGTCTGAGAATACAAAATAGTTTCGGAATAATTATCCAGTGCATAAGCCATTCTTTAAACAACAGACTGTATCAGCCGCTTGTAACCGAGTGTGAAAGGTTCTCCAGGAGCACAGTGGCTTCTGCAGCTGCACAGCTGTGCTGTTATCTTCCCAGCAGAGGTAACCCAACAGCATGGCTCTCACTTGCTTCCTCATTACAGATGCATTTCCCCTTAGTCCTTATTAGAGTGGACTTTTTAAAGAGTGAGCTGAAATTTCATCCTGTAAAATAAAATGTAAAGATTTACTAGTAAAACTACTTCATATTAATGTGTATTATTCAAACCAGAGCTCAAATTCTAATCCCCAAGTTTCCACTCACAACCACAGTCTCCTGGCAGGGAAGTGTGTAGATGCAGAGATCAGCTGCACTCTGCAAAGCCCCAGCTGGGCTCTGTCATGCTATCACAGTAGCTGTGAAGCCACTCAGAAAGCAGGTGTCTCCCTGGAGCCTGGCCTCCCAGGTCTGTCAGCTCTGGGGACATTTGGGAAGCGCTCATTTCAGGTGGATTCTAGAGGCACACTCCCCTGTGCTGTGTGCTCTACTGAGCGAGTCTGCAGTTAGGAGCCAGAATGTTTGCGTCCTACCCTGCTCACAGCCTTTCCACTGAAACACTGTAAAAGCCCTGCAGCCTGTTCATTGACGATCGTGATCCAAGCGTGAAGACTGCTAAGAGCTTATTACAAGTAATGACAAACAGGATGGCTTAGTGCAGACACTGTAGTCCTCGCCATACACTAGAGTCTTGGAAGTTGATGCCTCAGTCATAAGACCCCATCTAAGAAGTAATGTTCCCTTGGTCTCATTTTACACCCTCCTGGGCCTCAGATGGATGCCATAGGTCCATCTTAGGTGTTTTCATCGGTCATCCTTAATTTTTAATGCAGGGTTTCTCCCTGACTCAGTAATTCAACTAGACTAGCAGGCCAATCAACTCAAGGGATCAGCCTGTCAGTACTCTGTGTCCCCCATCCATCCAGTACTGGGATTAGAACACCCGACTTTACATGAGTGGTGAGGAGCTGAACTCAGGTCCGAATGCTTGTCCACTGGCCTAAACCATGTTTAGACAAATGTTCGTGTAGGAGTGAGGGAAGACGCTCTCTCCTGTAGTGGGTGGGTTTGTGTTCAACCTACCCAAGACCTGTTATACTAACTAGGCACACAGTCCATGTGCTTAACATTTGATAAGAACCTTCCCATCTGCTCCTAGAGATCTTCTTGGAGGGCTGTTCTTGTTTTGTTTTGTTTTATTTTGTTTCGTTTTGTTTTTGTCGTTATTTTTGTTTTTGTTTGGGGGGCTCTATGGGTATTTGTTTGCTTTTTTGTTGTTGTTTTTTCAAGACAGCGTTTCTGTGTAGCCTTGGCTGGTCTAGAACTCACTTTGTTCTCACTAGGCTGGCCTGAAACTCACTCTGTAGACCAGGCTGGCCTGGAACTCACAGGCTACTTCTGCCTCCCTGAGTGCTGGGATTAAAGGCGTGTAACACCTTTGCCCTGTGCTCTTCTTGGAGTTTTAATTGAATTCACATTGTCTATTAATAGGAAACTAAAAGTACTGTTTCAGCCATAATTTATGCCATGCTAAAATAATCCCATTTTCTAAGCTGCATGACTAATAACAGTACTGTTATTATAACACCTACTTTATTGCTGCCTTTTATGTTTTTAATCCTATATTTTGCTGTATTTTGCATTTTAAAAGAACTATATGTGTTGATGCTCCAGAACTAATATATCAGGGGAATCCTGCTTATTTTTAGGTGTTGCTTCATGATTAAAACATTATCCAAAGAAATTATCCATTACAATCTCAATTTCATGATTTGTGTATTATGGTTGACCTGTATTTTTGTAATAAAGTGATTTTCCTAAGTGGTTTTTTTTTTTTTTACATATTTGTGCTATGGAAATGTTTAAATAACTGTAAGTATTGTGCTGTCACCACAGCAGGGAATCCCACTAGGACGCCTTTGGTGAGGTGACTAAGAGCTGCCCTTGCCCCACGTGCTCGCCAAGGCCTACAAGTGCCGGTCATTCTTGCTTGGTAGATAGTGGGTGAAGCCGTTCATCTAAAACAAGGGGTGCTCTTTATTATGAACATGAGTGTCCTATCAGACATTCAAAATAAACGTATAATAGAGTGTGTCTGTCCTAAGATGAAATTCATCAAGTGTGCTCAAAATGCTGTGATAATCTGCTCTCCTTCCACGTACTAACTTCTCTTCTTGATGCCACACATAGAAGTCCTTAAGTTAATGCATGTACAACACAGTGCTGAAGAGGACTTTGTGTGGCTGTAGGACTGTTTGTCACTAGTGTCCTCAGAGGGGGTCCCAGGCTCTGCCAAGTAACAAGAACAAAACAGTGTTCTGGGCTCCAGTCCCAGCACTGGGTGCTTATGGCTGCAGGGAGGTTTCCTAAGGCTAGCCTCTGGTATGGGCTCGGCTGCTCATTAATGCTTACAAATAACGAAGGGGGAAGTGGGCCCTGGAGGAGGAGAGGAGGAGGAGGTGACTGCCTGGCCTTTCACTGAGGAGGAGATCCAGGTAGGCTTTCCATGGTGTCTGCTTGCACAAGGCAGTGTGCTCCTCAGTGCCGCGCACAGGGCCACACAGACCTATCTGTCCATGCCCTCCGGAACTGCCTTTCTCCGCTGGGCAGGCACGCCCTCTGTAGCCACAGTCAGGTGGGTATAGTGAATGCTTAAGTTTACAGCTAAAATTTTAAAGTTGACAGTGTAAGGGAGAGAGAAGAAAACTGGTTGGTCTGTTTTGTGTTTGTGTTGTGTTGTTTTGCTTTTGCCTTACCTAGATTAAAATGGAGCCAAGCGACTTGAGGGAGCTATTCCCAGGAATGGCTGTGCCTCCAGAAAGGAGAGACTGGCATTGCGTCCTCAGTCAGCTGTGCGCTGAGTTAACCCGCTGTTTATGCAACTAAGTCGGGGTTCTGAACACACTGCCTTTGAAGGTCAGAGTGGCATGCAAGCTGGTCATTACAGAGCCTCTGTAGGCCGAGCCCAGGCCCGCAGGATCACGGGACCATAGTGTGCTGTTCTCAGAGTCAAGTGAACATCTTGCCCAGGCTCCTTCCTGTTCTTTCCTGGGGACTACGGAGAAGAATCTCTGTGTCTGTGCTCCCGAGAGGGCGGAGGTGATAAGGCTGCCCATGCAGCTTCAAGCGCAAAGGAGACAATACCCCTACGGGTTAGTTTGCCCCATGCCAGTGTGAATGGGCACTGTGGTAATACCCCTACATCATGAAACACACACACACACACACACACACACACACACACACACACACTCCTGCCTCTTCTGTTGATAGAGTAATCAGCCAACCCAAACCAAAACACAAAACCCACCCTCCCCCCCCCCCACACACACACACTCATAACCACCCTGACCCAAAGTGTCTGCCAGCTGCTTAGGACTAAGACCTTAGGGGGACAGAAGGCTCTGGGCATGCCCCATGTTAAGGAAAGGGGGCAGAATTCACATTTAATATGAGCTTGTCACTCATAACTATGCTCTAGACTTTCATGACTAAAATGCTGGAAGCCAGTGGGATGCACTTCACATTCTTTAGGAATGCCAGAGAAATCTGGCATTGTACAGATGAAAATATTCATTAGAGAAATAAACTATTTTAAATTTATGTAATGGTCCCACAGAGATTTGGCTGCCTAGTCAGCTAGTTACAGAACAATTTTAAACGTATTGCGTGTGTGTGTGTGTTTGAATGTGTGTTTGTGTGAGTGTCTGAACACATGCGCAGATGCAGTATGTTTACAGTGCCGTTCCTCGGGAGCCGCCCCCTCTGTCTGTCTCTTAATAGGGTCTTTCATTAGGGGGGCTTGCCGATTTGGCTAGGCTGGCTGGCCAGAGAGCCCCCAAGACTCTGGTGTGTCGTCCTCTCGGGCCTGGCTGAGAAGTGCCCACCACCTAGCCAGTGCTTTACACGGCTTCGAGGCTGGCCGTGTGTCCTCGCACTTGCATGGCAAGCACGTCTACTGCATGTGTGCTCTCTCCAGCCTAAGCTCACAGTACTAGGGCTACACATAGCTGCGATACGTGTGTCACAGTCAGAAGACAGTCCTCAGAAGTCAGGTCTCCTTCCTCCATGCGAGTCACAGTAATCAAACTTGAGTCACCAGGTCTCCACAGTGGGTGTGCTCACCTGCCCAGCCGGCTCATTCATCTGCAGAGTGTTTCTCTGCTGTTGGCTGTAATCTTTCATAATAGATCATTGTTGTTTTGATAAAATGTTTAATTGAAAGACATAGTCACTTACTTTGGTAATTTCTTATTTACATCTTTGTGTTTTAAACTATTAAAAATGTTACTCAAAGCGAGGTGTGGTAGCGCACACCTTTAGTCCCAGTGCTTGGGAGGCAGAGATGGGCTGATCTCTGTGAGTTGGAGGACAGCCTGGCCTACAATGTAAGTTCCAGGACAGAAGGGCTCTATTATACAGAGAAACCCTGTACTGGGGGAAAAGGTGTCAACCAAAATTGCTGAAATAAGATATCAAAAGAAAAAGAAAAAAACAAACCTTTCCATGCTGAGGCTGGAGAGATGGCTCACAGTGGTTAGTTCCTCTCCCAGAGGACCCAAAGCTATTTTTATCCATCCTTTATATATCCAAAAATTTATTTACTGTTTAGTTTTAATTACTCAGTTTTTCTTATTCTGAACCTGGAATGTTAAAAGCTATTTACTGTGTATCGTAAGAGCACTGTTGTGCTTGAATCATTTTCCTGATTATTTTTAGCAGATGAAATTACTTACTAGAAATTGAAAAGCATAAAAGGAAATGGTGTCAGCGGCCACTGAGGAGTGTGTCATCCCTTTCCTAAATGTGTGGCCAAGGCCTCCCCAAACAAGACAGTGGCATGCGCTCACTGGTCTGTAACTCATTCTTTATCCAAGCTGCACAGAGCTGTGGGCATCTAACAAAGTCCGGCTGTGTGTGCAGGAGCGCTTTCGTACTCTGAGGTGTTTAGGTAAACTATGGAATCTGTCTCAGAGGGCTGTGGAGAGGCACGTGTGTCACTGCACTGCTGGCGGGGCCGGAGCATGTGCAGCCGGTTCACTAGCCCGCTGCGACCAGAGCTAATGAAGGGAATACATCGCTGGGTCCACCTGGGGGAAACGCAAGGGGTTTTGTTTTGTTTTTTGTTTGTTTCTTTTCTTGCTTGTTTGTTTGTTTGTTTGTTTGTTTGTTTTTTAAAGACACATTCTCCTAATCTGTTAAAAAGAAAAAAACAAACCTTTCCATGCTGAAGCTGGAGAGATGGCTCACAGTGGTTAGTTCCTCTCCCAGAGGACCCAGGTTCTGTTCCCAGCGCCCATGTTGTTGCTCACAGCCAGCTCTAACTCCAGTTCTCGGAGTTCCTTGTTCTCTTTAGGCTTCCTCCGGTACCGAACACACGAGTGACACATATACACATATGTAGGCAACATACCCGTGTGCATAAAATAAAATTTAAATTTAAAACACACTTTATCTGATAAGTGGATTTTCAAGGTTTTATTTTTAGGTCCAAGAAAGAGAGCTCTCAGTCCAACACGGATTTTTGGAGTGGGTTTGATGCTGTAGACCATACCCTCTAGCTGTCACCTGATGGGTCACCTGGCTCCTCAGAGCATCCTGGTCTGTATCTGTCTGATATTAAATAACCATAAAAGGACAGAACATTCTGGAAATCCCAGAATATATGTAACTATTAAGTCAGCAAAGACAGGCACCACTCAGAATAGTGTGGATCTTGCCTGTCTGAGGAAGGGGAGTCTCTAGCAGACTTGATCCTGACGCAGCGTGTATTTAATTCAGCTTTGCTTTTGTGTGTCAATTGCCAGAAGATAATCACTGTCTTATTTTTATATGTGCATATTTTTAAACATGTGTAGACATGTCATGATTTTTTGCAGTGATGTAAAATTGCCCTTGTTCACAGTGCTAGAAAATAAATTATAAAAAGCACAGTTTCACATTCCTCCTCTTTAAGCACCATGTGCCACACGCTCCGTGTCCTTGCAGAGGCCTCCGCCCCTCGCATGGCTAAGCCGACCAGCGGGCTCGCCTGTGCTCACAGCCTTTGGGAAAATGAGTATGACGAACTCTGTATACAGCGTCTTCAAAGCCAAGCCAGACTCTGTACGTTGCAGTAAGCACTTCAGCTACAGTGAGACAGAAAGGCAAAGCAGCATGCTACCGCAGGGCCCAGCCCAGCCCAGGGTGTGCGTGGGCAAACCTCACCACCGCAGCAAGCACTTCTGCATGAAGCCGCCGTCAGAGATGACTGTTGTCAG
Source organism: Apodemus agrarius (assembly GCA_964023405.1). Classification (NCBI taxonomy): domain Eukaryota; kingdom Metazoa; phylum Chordata; class Mammalia; order Rodentia; family Muridae; genus Apodemus; species Apodemus agrarius. Next base: position 69,380,979 of record OZ030022.1, read on the forward strand.
GAATTCTGTTGATAGCTCCTATTGGGGGAATTGCTAGCAGACGGGAAATCAGAGTCAGGATACAGTATTAGCAATGCATGGCTTTTTGGTTTTTGTTTTTATCACAAGCCACTAATAATTCCTGTAGCATCTGTGAGAGTCACTTAAATAGTTGCTAGGAAGAGTTTGTCTTCCCAGTAAACACAGTAAACTTGCACAGGGTTTTCTCGATGGACTGTTTGACTTTATCTCGCGTTTCTTTACCCTCAGGACTATCTGCTCCACGGTAGTGAGGAGGGACTGGAGTGGTGCCTCGTGTGCTCTGCCATGTTGACTATGCCAGCGTCTTACAAACCATTAAGTGTGAATGGTACCACATTTATACATTTTAAAACTGTGTAATTGAGCTGGTAAGATGGCCCTTGCCTCAAGCCTGACAACCTGAGTCAGTCCCCAGCACAGGCTGTGGAAGGGCAGAACTCACTCCTGCAGGTTGGCCTCTGACCTCCATCCACGCAGTCACACACACACAGAATGAATGAATGAGTAAATGTTAGGTTTTAATTTAAAAACACAGAATGTTATTTTAAACGTTTGAGATCTAAGGGGTCAGAAATACATACCTTGAGCCTGTGCTAAGTAATCCCTTCTCCAAAATTAAATTGTCACAACTGATTTGTGGGCTCTTGCTTCCATCAGGGCCTGACAGGAGAAAGGTCTTTCCTGAACTCACTTCAGACGGAAAGAGGCATGCTGGGGGGACAACAGCCAGAGTGGGGGGAAGAGTATGAAGATAAACTTGGGATTCTCTCCCACAGACAGTAGTACAGCCGTCGCGTGTCAGTCACCAACATGGGGTGGGTGGGGCTGCAGGTGGCAGTGTTGTAGAGGCTCCTGCGATAGCCACCGTGTGACCTTGAGCAGACCACCCCCTTCCCTCCTCTCTCCTCCTCTCCCCTCAATATGAGTTACACTGGATCACAGAGGTCCCTGCTGTACTGATGACATCTGTGAAAACTGCTTCTGCTAAACTTTGTCATAAACAGTAACTTTTAACATCTCCAAATACCAAAATCTGTTTCTCCAAGGTCCATATAGTTTAATTTACCTGGTTTTTAGATTTTACTACTGTTATTAGTACATCTTCCCCCCCCCATCCTCCCACCCCCAATTGATTAGTTCCTAGGCGTTGGGCTGTGGGGAGTGAGGGTTTGTTAGAGAAGAAGACCACAGGAGGCATGTTTTGGAAGGGCCTGTCTTGGCTCTGGTCTCCTCCGCCTCTCTGAGGGGAGCAGCTTTCCCCCACAATTCCTTCCCACCATACTCTTCGGCATCACCACAGGTCCAGAAACAGAGAACCCAGTTACCAACTCTGAACACATGAGCCAAAATAACTGCACTCCCTTAAGTTACCTTTCTCTGGTGTTTTGTCACCGTGACAGAAAGCTGACTGACAAGGTCTCTGACTACAAATACCAAGATGTGGGCATTCTTTGTTTTGTATACCACATAGATCATGTGATCAGGAGAGCACCCCCTTTTCCTGTATAATCTTCCTCTGTTGTGGGCTTCAGTCAGAGCTGAAATAAGGTGATTCCCTAAGTCTGTCTTTACTATAGATTGCACTCCTAGTTCCCAAACCCCAAGTAAACAGTCCCTGCCTGGGGATTCCACTTTCTTCATGCCTCAAACTCACTGGGACTAAAATCACTTCCCAGGGTTACTGAGGAGACCAAGCTCAGCTGACTGCCTGTGCCCCTGGCAGGTCAGCAAAGCCAGGCCTGCAGCTGGTGGTTGTTCCCTGGCCCTGGGCCTCCACCCTCTTGTCAGCAGTCTGCTGAGGGAGCCTGATGATGCTCCCTACTTCTTTTTTCCCCCATGACAAACCATTTTCTGTACTTGCCATTTTTAAGAAAATGTTCTAAATGTCATACACGATCATTTCCCAGGTAACATTTCTTGTCATAGAACGTCTGTAGTAACACACTTAACCTTACCATCTCTGTCTGCCCTCCCCTCCCCTCCCCTCTCCCCTCCCCTCCCCTCCTCTCCGGTCTCATCTGCTGCTCTCCTTTCTTCGTGACTCTCAGCAGCCTGCCGTGCACCTCCAGAGGCGGCACACACGTGTGCTCCGTGCACACTCCTGTGTAGCCTGCTGCTTGCACTGTTACTCTGTCTCTCCCTTTCTCACGCCCAGTGAGCTCTCTGTGACGCCCCTCCCTGGCAGCTACATTGCACACTTGTGAGAAGTATTTTATTTATTTCCTTGTCTATAGTACTCGATCCATAGGAAATCTAAATAAATATTTTAATAAAGGATTTCTCTGAAGTGCCCTGGCAGCCTCACCTGAGGACATAGTTAACTATAAATTATGCAGAAGTCATTTTATATAACCTCAACCTTACACAGCTCCAGTCCAAAAATCAAACTTAAAAGAAAATAAAAGTCAGCAGGATGCGCTTTCTGGGCATGCTTCCTAGTCCTACAGCAGTTCTCTCCTGCAGCAGCCCCTAGAAGCCAGCTTTGAACAGCTACTTAATAATGTCCCTAGTGCTCAGGAGATTGGGAGACTGAGACATACATAGGAGAATATATATCCTGTGACATCAGAAAAAAACGGGTGTTGGGTTCCTTCCAAATGAAGGTTTCTAAAGGAGAAAATTATTATGAAGCACAGATTAGGGTTATATAGTTTTATATGTTAATAATGACAACTTGCTATCAAGGAAAGATTCTTTTAGACTCTATGTCCTTTACTTCAGAAGTTAGTCTGTAAAATAGCCTGTGGGGATTTCCTGTTCTAAGTGAGACAAGATTGTATCACTGGAAGAAAGAATATTTAAGTCCCTTATTAAATTTTTTTTTTACAGTGGAACCTTAACAGTGCACCTTAACAATGTCAGATAGTGGCTCTCCAGCACTGCAGGGTCATTCTCTAATAATGTTATACGTTGAAAACTTAAAAATTTGGGCTGGAGGGATGGCTCAGCAGATAAGACCACTGCCTGCTCTTCCAGAGGTCCTGAGTTCTGTTCCCAGCAACCACATGGTGGCTCACAACCATCTGTAATGGGATCTGATTCCCTCTTCTGGTATGTCTAAAGACAGCTACAGAGTATTCATATGAATAAAATAATTTTTTTAAAAGGTTTATCTCATGTATGTGGATACACCATTGCTGTTTTCAGACACCCCAGAAGAGGGCATCAGATCCCCATTACAGATGGTTGTGAGCCACCATGTGGTTGCTGGGAATTGAACTCAGGACCTCTGGAAGAGCAGCCGGTGCTCTTAACCGCTGAGCCATCTCCCCAGCCCATAAAATAATTTTTTAAAAAAATAATAATCAAGCCGGGCGTGGTGGCACACGCCTGTAATCCCAGCACTTGGGAGGCAGAGGCAGGTGGATTTCTGAGTTCGAGGCCAGCTTGGTCTACAGAGTGAGTTCCAGGACAGCCAGGGCTACACAGAGAAACCCTGTCTCGAAAAAAAAAAAAACAAAATAATAATAATAATAATAATAATAATAATAATAATAAAAGGAAAACTTAAAAATCTGTTAAGAATTTTCTTTTTTCCTGGAATTTAATTCATTGCCATCATTTAGCGTTTATTAACAACTGGCAGTTTTCCCCAGTAAAGGGTCAATATGACAGCCACAAGAATGTATTAATGTAAGAGGCTTTAGAGTCATGGATAATGTTTGCTCTACATGGTCTTGGCTGCCCTGGTGTTGGGTGACCAAGCCCTTCAAGCCCTATGTTCCCACTCCTGCCCACTTGTGTGCCATGGTTTCCAGACGTGGGCTGGGTGGGTTCTCGAAGTATATGGTCCATAAAGATAAAAAAACGTTAGACCATCTAGAATAGGGTCATGAAACTCAGATAGAACTTGACTAGAAAATGCTTTCTAGAATAAAATACCAATTCTATTGTTTAGATTCTATGGTGTAGACCTTTAGATGGGACAGATGAATGTGCGCTGAGTTAGACATGCTGTGGTAGGGGCTCGGGAGTGGAGGTAGAGAGCCGGCTCTGCAGTGAGGCACACTGGCTGCTCTGGCCCGTGTGAGGGGACTCCCTCCAGCTCTGGGGTGCTCTCAGGCCTCTGAACTTCAAGGGCACACAACTCAAGTATACATAGTCACACACAGATATATAATTTAAAATAATAAAAGTACATTGTAAAAACTGAAATAAAATTGGACTTCATAGATGCTCCCGGGTACATCTGTCGCCAGAAATGTGGCCCATGTCCGCGCTGTCTCTTGACAGTGCCACACGTCTGTATAGTGCAGAGGGTCGGAGCATCCTGTGCAGACTTCTTATCCCTGAGGAACTCTAAACAGGGCTGAGAGGGAACAAATGTATGGCTAGTGGGCAGTTTTTAAATTAGTGGAGAAACAGTACTGTCCTGTGAACTGTAGATATACGTAAATTGGGCATAGCTTAAAGCAGCATCCATGGGTGTTTAGGAGTCTGAGAAAGGAAGAGCTTGAGCTTGAGGCTAGCCTTAAGGTTCAGGGACAGGCTGGAACTATATAGAAAGACTCTTCCTTTAAAAAAAATTAAAAAATGATAAGCCAGGAGGGTTGCTTTGTGTTAGGCCTGGTTACCCACAGGCCAGGGTGAGGTGTTCACCTTGAGTTGAGTGTCCTCTGGCCGCATGGTTTGTCCCAGTGTATTTTTGGAACTTTGTCGTGTGACTCATTCTCAGTATCCTCAGAACCATTTTTTTTTATTTTTTTTATTTTTTATTTTTTTGGCCGAGAGTGGATTTCCTTTGGGGGGAGCAGGACGTACTTGGGCCAGGGATGCTGAGTAAAGCAGGGGATCAGTGAGAATTGCCATTTCAGCCCTGCTATTCTAGGTGACTTAAGAGTATTTTCTAGCTTTGACTCATGAAACAACCAACTGGAGAGTTGTCTTCTTTAAAAAGAACAGTTTCGTGTTTTGTCGTTAGTCTTTTTGTTCTCGTATAATGGTTTTGCTCCAGAATAATGACTCCCGGAAGTTCAATCTGCTTGGCATGGCTCCTGGGGACCCACCGCTGCCTGAGCTCACTCCCTGCATTCCAGCACAGAGCCCTCTGCTGAGACCTTGACGGACCGGTCTGATCCAGTTCATTCTCCTGGGGAGTCTCTGTGCCTCTGGTGCCTTGCAGTTACTGGTGCAGCTCCTTTCTTTCTGGGGCAGATCTGTTCTGAAAAGCAGTGTCTTATCCTAGGAGACATGGGAATGCTGTGGGGACCGCTCAGGCACCTCACTGTGCTGTCCCAGCGCGGCTGTGCTGCCTGGGTGGTGTCTGTCCTACGGTTCTCACCCTTCCTCGAATCTCCAGGCTCCTTGGGGGCAGTGACGCAGCTCTTCCTTACTTACCCATCAAGGTATGGACCACCTGATGGTGACAGTCTGTAATTCAGGGTGTTTAACGGGTTTTCTCTTCTTTTCTCTTTGTTAAAAGCTACCTACTTTCCACTATTACTATAATAAAAAAAGGCAGACTTTTGGGGTTCTTACATCAGGTGTTTAGGAGTTGCAGAGTACATACATGCCACAGCACTTATGCGGGAGTCAGAACTATGAAGGAGTTGGTTTTCTCCATTCCAGGGCCTGAACTCACACCATCCAGCTTGGCAGCAAGAGCCTTTACCCACTTATGGATCCAGTGTAGGGTTTGTTTTAAATGCTGATAGGGTGATAGTGTGAGTGTGTGGGACAGAGCCTCCTCTAGCCCCAGGTGACATTCCTGACTGTTTATTAGGAGATAACCCCTAACTTCCTGTATTGACAATAAGTAAATCTAGCTAAGCTCCAGGTGCAATATCATTTTATGTAGCAGAGCACATTGTATCCCCTTGCACAGATTCTACGAATCCTCTTTCCTGATGTTACTATGACAAGCAGTAATGAATGTGCTGTTGTCCCCTATTACCAATGTAATCAAACTCTAGCATATCTGATAAGAACAGCACAGCCGTTTCACTGTCAGATTGGCCACACCCAGAGCAGAGCTTACACCCTGCAGTTGGAATCAGCTGTGGGTTTCCTTTGAACAGTAAAACTATTTTATCAAAACACTCAAGGTAAAAAGTTTCTAATGTAGGAGCTGGAGAAATGGTTTAGCGGTTAAAAGCACTGGCTGCTCTTCCAAGAGACCCAGAGTTCAATTCCCGCAACCATAAGGGAATCAAATTCTGACAACCATCTGTAAAGAGATCCAATGCCGTTTTCTGGTGTGGAGGTAACTTATATAGAGAACTCATATACATAAATACATAAATCATTAAGAAATTCTAATGTAATTTTCTGTTTAAGAAGTGAAATGTTAGGTTTCTGTATTGAGTCTAGCCTAGTTCTTGGTCTGTTGACATTGGGTTTTTGCTCAAGGTAGAGCTGGCAAAGCACAGGTACTAGAAAGCTGTCTGCAGAGCACCACCTGCAGTGCACCACCTGCAGAGCATCACCTGCAGTGCACCACCTGCAGAGCACCACCTGCAGAGAACCACCTGCAGAGCACCACCTGCAGAGAACCACCTGCAGAGAACCACCTGCAGAGAACCACCTGCAGAACATCACCTACACTGCACCACCTGCAGAGCACCACCTGCAGAGCATCACCTGCAGTGCACCACCTGCAGAGCACCACCTGCAGAGCACCACCTGCAGAGAACCACCTGCAGAGCATCACCTGCAGAGCACCACCTGCTGAGCACCACCTGCAGTGCACCACCTGCAGAGTACCACCTGCTGAGCACCACCTGCAGAGCACCACCTGCTGAGCACTACCTGCAGAGCATCACCTGCAGAGAACCACCTGCAGAGCACCACCTGCAGTGCATCACCTGCAGAGCACCACCTGCTGAGCACCACCTGCAGTGCACCACCTGCAGAGTACCACCTGCTGAGCACCACCTGCAGTGCATCACCTGCAGTGCCCCACTCAAGCTGCTTTTGAAGGTGGAACATTTGTCTCTGGGCCTTTTCAAGCAGGTTTCTTTATCTTACTTTTTTCATCATGCAGTCTTCTCTGACAGTGTGGTAGTTGAGGTTCCTGCAGTGTGGTGTGGCTTTTTCAGAAAAAGAATTCTTGCTTTGATTGTTGACATGCTTTAATGATGATGTGAAGAATTTTCTGAACTATTTATTCTAAAACTCAATATTTTGATATTCACAATATTTTGAATGATTATATAATATTAATTTCTTTTTTTTTTTTCTACATCTAGTTAAAAAATCTAAGTTTAGAAGAACTACAAATGCGACTAAAAGCACTGGACCCCATGATGGAACGGGAAATAGAAGAACTGCATCAAAGATACAGTGCGAAAAGACAACCCATCCTGGACGCCATGGACGCCAAGAAGAGGCGGCAGCAGAACTTCTGACCAGACCCTTTCTCAGTGTGACCAGAGGCCACGCAGCCGCAAGAGCTGAAGGAACTGTAAGACTTTTTAATCCCTAAAATGTATATTCTACAGTTTTCTAAAACTCAAAAATGATGGTACACACCTAGATAAATTTCCCAAAGCAAACATTACAGTCGTGTCCACCCTGACGTCGTTTTGAAAGGATGGGAGCCATACATGTGCCCCCTTCTCTCTGCCCGCTGTCACACCTGCAGCCACGCCCATTTAGAGTCAGAGCTGCATGAGAGGCTTGGGAAAGCCAAAGCTGTTGCTAGTCAGCCACACAGCTCTGGGGGCTCGTGTTCCAGTGCTCTTTATTCCTGTGGAGAAGCCTATTTATTGACCCCTAGGTAGACTTATTTATTTATGCAGTTTCACTTTTTTGTTTTTTGTTTTTTTTTTTTAAGACAAAATCAGGACAGTTTTGGTGAATGTCCAGACACATTGCATATTATAACACACAACCAAATTGTACTCGAAGCAGGGAGCTCGGGCTGTATTCCTTCATCTCCAGTAGAAACAAAGTCATGGCTGCCCTAATATCCAAGTGGACCAGACATTTTATACTGAAGACTTAATACCATTTCTACCTTTTGAAGTGTTAATTCTTGATTTTGATATTGGTAAAAATAAAACTATATATACATAGGTCAAAAAGAGTACAGTGTAAAACCAAAGAAATCAATGAATTCTTGCACAAAAAAATGTGTAGGAAATATTTTTTAAAAACATGAAACCTGAGAAAACAATGTGTTTGTTAATGTCTCTTTTATTGGTCTGCAGTGACCTCATCAGGTTTATTCTTGGGAATATGCTTCTGTCACAGGACTGTCTGTTGATTTCATTTATTTCTTGGGAATTGGTAAGCATCATGTATCTGACAATAAAACAGTAAGAACCATTTATACTAAACTATATCCTTAGGGCCTAAAAAGATATTAAAGTATTAGAAAAAGACTCATTTCTGAGGAGCATTAGCATTTGTGTAATTGACCTGGGACCAGTCATTTCCTACACTACACATGGCCATTTTGACAGTGTGTGTGTTCTTTTATGTGTTAATTACTATGTGTGCATCACAAAGACAAATAAATTCCACTTTACCACCCAGAACATGCAGCACTTTTGTTGTTGTTGTTGTTGTTGTTGTTGTTGTTGTTGATAAGCTCATGCCCTGGACTCTGCCCTGCCTGAGGAAAGCTTGCTTGGCCGGGCAAGCTGTTATGAGTGGGACCACTGAGACTTCAGGCTACCAAGGGATACGCTGGTCCTTGCCACAGTGGAAGGAACCCTGACAAGTGTCAAACAGCAGCAACTGCACTGGGCACAGGAGATGCTCCAGGGTCAGGAGGGTGTGGCTGAAGTTCACCACAGAAGGCAGATGAGCTACTGAAAGTGTCCACCATTTTAAAACAGCACTGTGCCCACAGTCATGCTTTGAAGTGACATTGGTTTAATTCTATTGGATCCTTATGAGAAGCATATTGTATAATTACATGTAAATTATAAGACAGCAAGTAAGATGACTCGACACTAATGACTGACTTCCTGCATCCCACTGTGTATACAGTGCTAGTCAAGACTTCTCCATGGATACCGTTATTGATGTCCACTCATGAACAAACGGTAAGACACGCTCAGTACCTCACACACTACCCAGGTGTTCTTTCTTAATAGTCTTTCTTGTCACCAGCCTAGCACCTGGTGGAACCCAAGCAAAATCACCTGTTGCAAAGGGACAGAAACCTAACAAAGGTGATTTCTGCTCACCTGCTGGAAAGGGACAGAAACCTAACAAAGGTCATTTCTGCTCACCTGCTGGAAAGGGACAGAAACCTAACAAAGGTCATTTCTGCTCACCTGCTGGAAAGGGAAAGAAACCTAACAAAGGTCATTTCTGCTCACCTGCTGGAAAGGGACAGAAACCTAACAAAGGTCATTTCTGCTCACCTGCTGGAAAGGGACAGAAACCTAACAAAGGTCATTTCTGCTCACCTGCTGGAAAGGGACAGAAACCTAACAAAGGTGATTTCTGCTCACCTGGCTCAATGAGCTTCTTAGACACTTGTACTTCCTGGTGCCTGGGACAGGACATGGCCTCTCTTTAGTAATGTCATGTTCTAATTACTTATATTCATAAGTAATTATACCCTGTTATAAAAACATCTACACGTCTACACATACACATATATTTTAGGAGAATTAGGAGCAGTGGGTATTGTTTTACCCTAGAGCTCTGTTAAATGAGTTGAAACATTTTAACATAATTTGTCTCCCCTCCCCACCCCCCACAAAAAAAAGTGTTGAAGAAGGATGGTCATGAAAGAAACCTTTAGCCAGGCAGTGGTGGCGCACGCCTGTAATCCCAGCACTCGGGAGGCAGAGGCAGGTGGATTTCTGAGTTCAAGGCCAGCCTGGTCTACAGAGTGAGTGCCAGGACAGCCAGGGCTGCACAGAGAAACCCTGTCTCAAAAAAAACAAAAAAAACAAAAAAAACAAAAAAAAAAAAAAAAGAGAGAGAGAGAAAAGAAAGAAACCTTGAAGTTGAGCGTAATGAATTATGGTACCCAGGAAAAGGAATTTTCTAGCTATTTCTGAGTTTAAGAAGAAATTTTATTTAGCCCTCCCTACTTAGAACTTTCCAAAAATAAGAAAACATACTGTCCACACACCCCATTCCTTTTTTGTTTGTTTATTTTTGTTTTTGTTTTTTGTTTGTTTGTTTGTTTTTTGGTTTTTTGAGACAGGGTTTCTCTGTGTAGCCCTAGCTGTCCTGGAACTCACTCTGTAGACCAGGCTGGCCTCAAACTCAGAAATCTGCCTGCCTCTGCCTCCCAAGTGCTGGGATTAAAGGCATGTGCCACCACTGCCTGGCTAAAACTAAAGTTTCCTGATCCTCCTACTTTAAAAAAAAATTATGTTTTATACTCTATGAACAGAAATGTACCAGTTAAGGGCTGTTTGTGAACCCAAAACACTGTTGCTTTTTTTATAGAGGTGCATGGCATCAGGGGGAAGGAAAGCACTAGGGTGTGAAATACCAGGACCACCATAATCTCCTTGACCTTCATACCTGCCGTGTTCTTATGACCTGCTCACATCACCATTACACAAAAACTCTCTGAGGCTGATGAGGAAGATTCCTTCAGCACAGTTGTTTAGATAGATGATAGATAGATAGATAGATAGATAGATAGATAGATAGATAGATGAAGATAGATAGATGAAGATAGATTGATAGATGATAGATAGATAGATAGATAGATAGATGATAGATGATGAAGATGGATGGATAATAATGATGATGCAGATGGATAGATAGATAGATAGATAGATAGATAGATAGATAGTGATGAGATAGATGTTTTTAGTACCAAGGGTTGAAGCGAGGGCTTCATGCATGCTAGGCAAACACTCTTTGGCTTGACCTATATTTCAAGCTCTGTTTCCCCTTTACACTCCTATTTATAAGCCATTTCACATTCTTAATGAGAAGAGAAGTATATAAAATAAAAAAGAGGAACGTGAAAACAAAAGCTCTTTCAGCCTGATACAAATGACCATCTAAGTAAAAAACTTCAAAGCAGTGCCATACCTCCCTTTTTTTTTTTTTTTGGTATAGAATAGAGTTTATTTAGAGAATATGAGAGAGAGAGAGAGAGAGAGAGAGAGAGAGAGAGAGAGAATAGAGGGAGAATAGAGGCCGGCCATGACCATGTGGAGAGAGGGGGGAGGGGAGCCCAAGAGGGGCAGAGAGGTGAGAGGATGAGAAGAGAGAGGAAGGAGCGGGGAAAGAGACCATACCTCCCTTTTAACTACAAAGTTCCAAAAGCGAACAGGCTCTAAAATTTCTCTAGTAGAAAGGCAAATGCCTTCCCATGTTTAAATTTAGCAACTAGTTGTCTTAAATTTTGATAGACTTTACTTAGTGTGGATGAGAATGAGAATGGCCCCCAGAAGCTCTTTTTTTTTTTTTTAATGTTCAGTCCCCAGATGATGAACTATTTGAGAAGGATAAAGAATATGACCTTGTTGGAGGTGTGGCTTTGTAGGTGTGGCTTTGTTGAAGATGATGTGCCACTGGAGGTGGGGTTTGAGGTGTCTTTCAAAAGCCCATACCAAGAGCAGCCCCTCACCCCTTCTCTCTTTATTCCCTGCTGGCTGCAGATCAAGATGTACAAAGCTCTCAGCTACTGCTCCAGTGCCAAGCCTGCCTGCCCACCCACATGCTTCAAGATGATGATGAACTAACCCTCTGGAATATTAAGCCCCAATTAAACACTTCCCTTTATAAAAGTTGCCTTGGTCCTGGTGCCTCTTCACAGCAATAGAATAATAATTAAGACACAAAGGTTGGGGTTTTCAATATGCTTTGATATCTAAGACACCCCGATATACACATTCTGGAGAGGGTAACTCTGCAGCTGCATATTTCTCAGCCCTTTCATTGATTCCATGACTGCTTTTCTTCCCTGTTGAAAAGAAAATATTCAAATAAAAAAATTGCAGAGTTTGAAACAGAAGACTCAGACCAGAAAGGCAAGATTTATGGAAGAATCAAAATTTCATTATTAACAAATCAAAGAGCAAGCTCACAGATGCATTGTGTGCTCATCTTTCAAAAAGCATTTCAAATTTTATTTTTAAAACATTGGATTATAGCTACTTCAGATGCCTAAATTGTGATCTTCAGTAACTGAGATTGATATTGATGAGCTATTGAGCCTGTGCCATTAAATGTTGCTGTTACACTTTTCATTTTTTAGGGCAATTAATTGCTAAAGCAAACAGATTTGGGTCATTTTTTAAAATGCTCACATTCCTCACACAAAAATAATATAAGTTGCTATCTTTTGTTTTCTTTTTAAAAAAATGCATCTGTGTGTGCCTACTTGTCTGTGTGCCCTATAGGCATGCAAGTGCCTATAGAAACTAGAAGAGTGTGTCAGAGCCCCTGGAACTAAGGTTACAGGAGATTGTGAGCCACAGGATATAGGGAACTGAACCGAGGTCCTCAAGAAGAGCAGCAAGCACTCTTAACCGCTTAAACAAACGCATGTTTCAAGTCCCTAGGGTTTTGTTTTGTTGCTTTTATTATTATTATTTTTTGGTTGGTTGGTTGGTTGATTGGTTGTATTTTTTGTTTGTTTGTTTGATAGTTTTGTGCTTTGTTTTGGTGTTTTTTTTTTTTTTTTAATTCTTATTTGGTAAATCTTGATGCTTTATCCAGCATGGAGATTTGGATGAGAATGGCCCCCAAAGGCTTTGTGTGTACATGTAGACTCCAGTTGGTAGACTGTTTAAGAAGGAGATGTGCTACTGAGGCAGGGGTGTTGAGGCTTCACAAGCCCTTGCCAGACCCAGTGTTTCTCTCTTCCTGCTGCCTGGAGATCAGGATGTAAAGCTCTCAGCTACTACTTCAGCACCATGCCTGCCTGTGTGCCACCACACTCTGTGTTCATGATAGTAGACTAACTCTGAAGCTAAAGCAAGCCCCAAATTAAACGCTATCTTCTATAACTTTTCTTCATCATGATGCCTCTTCACAGCAACTGAACACTAAGATATCCAAGGCCTTTCCATTAAATAAAAGCAGGGGTATTCTATGTACTCAAGGGAAAATTTTCCTGAACAGAACACCAATAGCTTATGCTCTAAGATCAAGAATTGACAAATGGAACTTCATAAAATTGCAAAGCTTCTGTAAGGCAAAGAAGACTGTTAATAGGACAAAACGACAACCAACAGATTGGGAAAAATCTTTACTATCCTACATCCAATAGAAGGCTAATATCCAATACATACAAAGAACTCAAGAAGTTAGCCTCCAGAGAAACAAATAACCCTATTAAAAATGGGGTAGAGAGCTAAACAAAGATTTCTCAACTGAGGAATACTGGATGGCTGAAAAACACCTAAAGAAATGTTCAACATCCTTAATCATCAGGGAAATGTAAATCAAAATAACCCTGAAATTCCACCTCACACCAGTCAGAATGGATAAGACCAAAAACTCGGGGAACAGCAGATGCTGGAGAGAATGTGAAGAAAGAGGAACGCTACTCCATTGTTGGTGGGATTACAAGCTGGATCAACCACTCTGGAAATCAGTGTGGCAGTTCCTCAGAAAATTGGACATAGTACTACCTGAGGACCCAGCTATACTGTAACTCCTGGGCATATACTCAGAAGATGCTCCAACATGTAATAAAGACACATGCTCCACTATATTTATAATGGCCTTATATATAATAGCCAGAAGCTGGAAAGAATCCAGATGTCCCTCAACAAAGGAATGGATACAGATAATGTGTTACATTTACACAATGGAGTACTACTCAGCTATTAAAAACAATGAATTCATGAAATTCTTAGGCAAATGGATGGAACTAGAAAATGTCATCCTGAGTGAGGTAATCCAATCACAAAAGAACTCACTGATAAGTGGATATTATCCCATAAGCTCAGAATACCCAAGATACAATTCACAGACCACATAAAGCTCAAGAAGAAGGAAGAGCAAAGTATGGATACTTTGGTCATTCTTAGAAGAGGGATCAAAATGTCCATGGCTCACAGCCAACCAATAGACTGAGCACAGGGTCCCCAATGGAGAAGCTAGAGAAAGGACCCAAGGAGCTGAAGAGGTTTGCAGCCCCATAGGAGGAACAATAATATGTACCAACAAGTATCCCCAGCACTCCCAGGGACTAAACCACCAACCACAGAGCACACATGGAGGGAGCCATGGCTCCAGATACATATGTTGCCTTTTCAGACATCAATATGAGGAGAGGCCATTGGTCCTGTGAAGACTCAATGCCCCAGTGTAGCAGAATGACAGGTCAGGAAAGGGGGGGGCAGGGAGAGAGGGGATGGGATAGGTTTTTGGAGAGGAAATGAGGAAAGGGGATACCGTTTGAAATGTAAATAAAGCAAATATCTAATAAAAATGTAAGAATATGCATCATTTGTCCCCAGTACATATTTCTAACAAGGATGAACAGAAACAGTTTCTCCAAACAGGAAAGATTCACCCTTACTTTGTCTTTCTTGAAGAAAATCATTTCTTTAGTCTCAGGGTTTTTTGTGTTTTGGTTTTTTTTTTTTTAACAGACAAAAGAGTGTCTATATTGCAGATTAGGAGGTATCTTTGAAGCAAACCATTAATAAACTGTATGACCTTGAGCAATTTCCTGAACCTCTCCCCTGTGTCACCCCCCTCATCAAGGACAAACAGCAATCACCTGGCATCTGACGGCCACCTCTGTTATTAGCCAACAAACACCAGTACCTCAGCTGTGTCCCAGCTTCCCTGCTAACTGTGGCTGCCATGGTGCTTACAGTCTGGAGTGTGGTCATGGTTGCTGTAAGCCCAGGGGCATTGAGATGTGGAGGCAGATCTTCTGAAGGGAAACAGAGGGGGAGTCGATCTGAGGAAAAGGGGAGGCGGGAGGAGGTTGGAAGGAGGGGGGGAGGAGAAACTGAGGTGGATTATTATATGAGATGTATTATATGAGATTTTATTTTCAATAAATAAAGCAAAATACAAATGGAGGAAAGGAAAGAAAAATATGTAGAAACAATCATATTGGTCTCAAGGATCAGGCTTGGGAAGGTAGAAAGAAGAGAAATTTGGGGAGAATAAAACACATAAATAGAAAAAACTAACAGACCTCAGAGGCTAAGCCCATGGTACAGTAAAAGTACATGAAGAAAAAGTACAAAAGTCTATGGTTAACATGCCCGGCTGCCTCAGTCCTGTGACTGAGAAGAGGCCATGGAGCCCTGTGGTCAACTTCTGTTTTTGTTTGCCCCAATTCATTAAATGTTTTCAGGAGAAGAGAAATCCAAATAATATCTGGCCTGCTCCATAGTGCCAAGACCTACCAGCGCCTTAGTCTACTCGTGTCTGCTCTTTCACTCATTAAATGTCTAGGAACAGGATGTCTGCAGAGGCTCGCTCTGGCTGGATACTGAGGAATGGGGTTTGAGAGATGAGCAGACTTTGGAGAGCCACCTGGGGACCGTGTCTCCTGCGGCGTTCCCAGGCCACCGTGCCCTGGGTCCCATGGGAACACCTCTCCTCTCTTTAGCAGCTGTGTTCACTCCTGGGCCTCAAGCATGCCAGACACATGCTCTGCTACCAGGCCACCCACCCAGCCCACCTCCTTTTGATTCAAGCAGTTTACAAAGAATGTGTGAAGTACACCCGGGGGGGGGGGGGGAAGGAAGAGAAATGAGAAAAGATAAATCCAAACAAACGGATCATATCAATGAAAATGGCTTACTAGGAATTTGGTATAAAGAAAGCTTCCCAGACACCAAAGGACAGTGGTGTGACCAAGCCACCAGAATGGCAGCACCATCGTTGTAGTGTGGACAGACCAGACTCAAATGTGCCACTAAGTACAAAACACATTGTATTTCATACACTTTGTACAGAAACAACTAATTTTAGCATTTCTTATTGAATATTTTGGATACTTTAGCTTAAAATAATTTTATTATTAAGTTATTTTGATCTTTTGCTTTTTAAAATGTGGCTACTATCAAATTTAGATCCACAAAGCACACACTGGTGCTGTGTATTCTATTTCTGTTGAACAGTGACAATCTTATCAGATAAAAACATCCCTCCGCTCCTGAATGGGGTGTCAGCAGCCAGAGTATAGCTCAGTAGCAAGAAAGGAAAGGGAGGACTACAGGGGCAGGGGCTCGGGGTGGTGGTGAGAATTTCTGCAATTGATTATGTTGATTCCTATATGACTATTGATGGATTAAAGCCCATTAAATTATAAACTTGCAAAATATATTTACATATTTTATATCATAAAAATAAAACTTCTAAATTTCAGAAAATGAAAGAAACTTATAGAATCTAACTGTAAGCAATGAATATAAAGTGTCCCCCAAAGGACACCACCAAGATCGGATGCAATGTCAATATTTAATCAACATTCTCAGAGTAAACACAGACTTTTGTCTCTCATGA
Organism: Apodemus agrarius; assembly: GCA_964023405.1. Taxonomy (NCBI): domain Eukaryota; kingdom Metazoa; phylum Chordata; class Mammalia; order Rodentia; family Muridae; genus Apodemus; species Apodemus agrarius. The sequence goes on from OZ030022.1 coordinate 69,397,362, forward strand.
TGTCCCCAGTGTGTTTGCCACTGTGCACGTGATCCCATAAACGTCTAGATTCACCTATGGCTCCTCAGTTCCTGTGAGCCCAAACTGCTCTTTAAAATTGCACAGCCAAGCCCTCTTCATGGCCCAGATGCACCTCAGTTTCTGTATGTCCAATCCCTCTTCCCTGACCACAGTCTCCGCTGGCTGACCGGGCCTTGAGACACAGGTTTCTGTATGTCCAATCCCTCTTCCCTGACCACAGTCTCCGCTGGCTGACCGGGCCTTGAGACACAGAGTTCCCCGCCGAGCCTTCATTCCCTTCACGCCCACACTCTTATCCCCAAAGGAAGCCGTCCAACTAAGAGCTGAGACATCTTGATGGCTCAGTTATACATACACACCCAAACATGAGCAAAACGAAAGAAGGAAAGGGAAGGAGAGAGAGAGAGAGAGAGAGAGAGAGAGAGAGAGAGAGAGAGGGAGGGAGGGAGCGAGGGAGAGAGAGAGAGAGAGAGAGAGAGAGAGAGAGAGAGAGAGAGAGAGAGCTATGAAGCAGTTAATTATATATATATATATATATATATATATATATATATATATATATTAGAGTAGAGTGGGAACAAGACACTTTCATGTAGCCCAGGCTGGCCTTAGCCCTGACCCTCCTGGAATTACAGACTGAGCCCCACACCCAGCTGTCTCTCTCCTCATTCCATTCATTGGTCAGTGGTAGAGGAACTTGAATAAAAGTTAAAGAACCTGCATTATGAGGAACCAGCCCCCGGTACTAAAAGTGTTTTATAAAATTCAGTACTGAAGTGATATATGAAGAAGATAAAAGTGTGTTGATACCATAAAGTTACAGCAATAATATATTGTCAATAGCTCTAGGTTTGAGCTAAATCACATGTTACAGATTTGATTGCATGTGATTAATATGGAAAAATCCAAGAATGGATCACAGATCAACTTCCACCACAAGAAAACAAAGGGAAAGGCATCATCTCTCCAGCTGAAACCATGGAATCAAGGAGTGAGTTTAGTGATAAAGAGAGGCACCTGATCATCCATCCTGCCTCCTTCCTTGTCCCAGGCTTTCTCTAAAGTCATAATGGAAAACTGAGAGCCTTAAGTTGAGTACTTTAGTGTCTTGACTTGGTGTCTGTGGAAAGACGATTTATTCAGAGAAATGAACTGTGCTTAGGCATGTGTGAGCCAGAGATATTCAGATGATGGGAACATGGTCCTTGCCTAAACCAGAAGGGTACCCACAGCCTCCGGGTGTTGACATGAAAGCCAGCAGAGGAGACAAAGCTGCCTGAGGGCTTGGAGAATTGGGGAGAGAAGGCTTTTGCTAGTTTAGTGATGTAAGCTGGGGGTGGAATGTAGTATGATAGTGGTGATGAGGAGACAGGACATATCCAAGGACTGTTAAGGAAACTGAGCCAATGGAACTGGTTGACTTACAGATCTGGGAAGTGAAAATGAAAAAGCAAGCAGTCACACCCAGAGCTAGGGTTGTGCCTCTGTGGTGGAGTATGCCTAGTATACAGGCAGGCCTGGGTGGGATCTCCATTACCAAGAGGACAAAGGTAGCCCCGAGCACCCCCGTGCAGGCCAGCCCTAAACATGAACGAGTTAAGTGGGGTGGAGGACATTCAAGGACAGGAAAACAAGCTCAGAGTTGGTCATCTGGAATCAGATGACCTTGAGATCCCAGGCATTGGAAACCTTCTTGTGCTCAGGCAAGGGACTGGACCAGTGAAGAGCCCATGGAACTGTGCTGTGTGCAAAAGGAAAACCAAGAGTAAACCTGGAGATTTAAGGCCAGCAAGAGGTATGTCCCTCACAGGAGGGATGGATACAGAAAATGTGGTGTATTTATACAATGGAGCACTACTCAACTATTAAAAACAATGAATTCATGCAATTTGTAGGCAAATGGTTGGATCTGGAAAATATCATCCTAAGTGAGGTAACCCAATCACAAAAGAATACACATGAATTGCAATCACTGATAAGTGGATATTAATGAGCCCAGAAGCTCTGAATACTCAAGACACAATTAGCAAATCAAAAGATTCCCAAGGAGAAGGAAAGAGCGGACACTGGTTCCAGTTTTGCAGGAGAGTACCAGAACAGAGAAAGGGTTGGGGGGTGATTGGGGAATTGGGGGGGGGTGGCGAAGAGGACTTATGGGACACATACATGGTGACGGGAGAACTGGGAAAGGGAAAAGCCTTTGGAATGTAAACAAAGAATATAGAAAAGAAAAAAAAGGAAAAAAAGAGGTATGGCTGACTAATTTGGTTAGGAGGTCTGAAGCAGAGTCAGGATCCAAGAGGGGGGAGGCCCCTAACTCCTGCTGCACCTGAGAGATGCAGACCAACGTGAGGTGGCTGGCGAGTCTCACCTGACTTGACAATATTCTGTTAAAACTGAGCTAACATGTAGTACAGTAGTTATGGCTGTTGGCTTTGGAGCCAGGAAGAAGTGGAGCCCAGCTCTCTCTTTTCAGTGGGGTGGTCAGGAACAAGGGGCCCAGGCTCCAAATGAAGCTGTGACCCATCTTACTGATCTTCAGAAGAGAGTGGCAAAATGAGTTTGGGTCCAAAGCAGGAGACCCAGGGGATCCACTACTCTCTTCTGCCCTTCATGGGCAATATAGTACACAGACATATGCAGGCAAAACATTCATACACATTTATTTTGATCTAAGTTGATAAACATGTGATTAAAAAAAAACAAAACAAAACTATGCTGGCAAGATGGTTTAGTGGGCAAAGGCACCTTTTGACAACCCTGACAGCCTGAGTTCAATGCTCAGAACACACACGGAGGAAGATCATATTGATCTTTATAAACTGTCACAGAAAAAAAAAAAACCCAAGTGATAGTAAAGAGTTTGCAGAACAGAATCATCGACAAGACAACTTTTATCTCTCTTGGAATAAATTTAGATATAAATGTAAAGAAATTGCTGAAAAATAGAAACTCACCAATTCAGTACTTGGGGGAGGGGCAATGTAAGTTTGACTTTCTTTTCCTCTTATTTTTAGGATTAAATTCATTTGTTATAATATAAGACATTCCTTTTGAATATGTTGTGTTGCCCATGCATGCCACAGAACATGTATGGAGATCAGAGGACCATGTGAAGGAGTGGGTTCTCCCCTTCCTCCATGTGTGTTCTGGGGATTGAACTCAGGCTGTCAGGGTGGGCAGCAAACACCTTTGCCCTCTGAATCATCTTGCCAGCATAGCTATTTTTTTAATCACAAATCTATCAACTATTATCAGTGTAATTATAACTTAATATACCTTAAAACTGAAATTAAAACATTATCTGTCTGGGGCAATACAGCTGTGTAGGTAAGGCATTCACTTTGTATACAGGCACAAGGACCAGAGTTCAGAGCCCTAAAGCCCACATAAATGCTAAGTGGGCCGGAGACCTGCTTGTCATTCTAGTCTCAGAAAGTGGGGACAGGACTTCCAAGAGCCCTTTGGCTGGGAGAGTAGATAGAGTGCTGAGCAATGAGCTTCAGTAAGAGAATAAGGTAGAAGATGAATAAAGGTGTTTCCCCACATCAACCCTCACATGCATGGGCACACACGTGCACATCGGGAAAAGAAAATTAAGTGTTACCTATTTTCTAATGATGTGATGAAGACTACAGTAAACAGTTATTGTACCTTCCATTGCCCAGCACAGAGAAAGATCAGTGAAGGGCAAACACTGTGCCTAGTAAGCCCTCCCATAAAAGACAGTAGGTGGACCCAACTCCCTTCTGGTCCACACCTCCAGATCATGGCTCCAAGGAAGACTGCTCTAACCAGGGACACAGGTGAGACTCCCACACCCCAACTCCCATGCCAGTTGGGACCCCACAAAGCCTAGCAGACATGGGCTCTGTCCAGCCCTATCTCCCTTCCAGTTCACATTTCACCTGCACTCTCAACGGGTCAGAGTGTCTGTCACCTCACCCCACAGCCCTACCTGCCTCCCAGGAGGCCTACTCCAAATCAAGACACCCAGACCAGCTAACATCAGAGACAGCCAGTTGGTGAAAGGCAAGTACAAGAACATAATCAACAGAAGCCAATGCAATAGAGCACCATTAGAACCCAGCTCTCCTACCACAGCAAGCCCTGGATATCCTCACACATCTGAAAAGCAAAATCCTGACCTTAAATCCCATTTCATGAAGATGATGAGGCCTTTAAAGAGGATATAAATATGTCCCTTAAATACAGGAAAACACAATCAAACAAGTAGAGATTTTTAAAGATGAAACAAATAAATCCCTTAAAGAAATGTAGGAAAATACAGTCAAACAGATGAAGGAAATGGACAAATTCTCCAATACCCAAACATGGAAATAAAAGCAATAAAAAAACCACAAATAGAGGCTACTTAGGAGGTGGAAAACCCTAGGAAAGAGAACAGGAAGTACAAATGTGAGCATCACCAGCAGAACACAAGAGATGGAAGAGAGAATCTCAGACATAGAAGATATAGAAGAAACTGATACATCGGTCAAAGAAAATGTCAAGTATGAAAAGTTCCTAGTTGAAAACATTCGGGAATTTTGGGACACAATGAAAAGACCAAATCTTAGAATAATAGAAATAGAAGAGGGTGACAATTCCCAGTTCAAAAGGCCAGAAAACATATTCAACAAAATCATAGAAGAAAACTTCCCTAGCCTAAAGAAAGAGATGACCATGAACATACAAGAAGCCTACAGAGCACCAAGCAGACTGGACATGAACAGAAAATTCTCTTGTCACATAATAAGCAAAACACTTAATGCACTAAACAAAGAAAGAATATTGAAAGCTGCAAGGGGAAAAATGCCAAGTAACATAAAGACAGGCCTATCAGAATTACACATGACTTCTCAACAGAGACTCTAAAAGCCAGAAGATCCTGGACAGATGTCTTACAGACCCTAAGAGACCAAAGATGCAAGCCCAGACTACTATACCCAGAAATACTGTCAATCACCATAGATAGAGAAATGAAGTCAAGACCATGAAAAGACCAAACTTAAGCATTATCTGTCTACTAATTCAGCCCTACAGAGGATACAAGAAGGAAAACTCCAACACAAGGAGGAAAACTATACCCAAGAGAACACAAGAAAGTAATCATCTCACAACAAACCCAAAAGAAGAGAAACACACACACATACACACACACACACACACACACACACACACAGTACCACCTCCAACAACAAAATAACAGAAACTAACAACCATTGTTCATTAATATCTCTCAACATCAGTGAACTCAGTTTGCCAATAAAACAACACAGGCTAACAGATTGGATGCATAACCAGAATCCACCATTCTACTGCACTACAAGAAACACACCACAGCAACAAAGATATATACTACCCCATAGTAAAGGGCTGGGAAAAAAAGGTTTTCCAAGCAAACAATCCCTAGAAACAAGCTGGAGTAGTTATTCTAATATCTAATAAAATAGATATCCAACCAAAAGTAATCAAAAGAGATGGGGAAGGAAAAATACACCAAGATAAAGTCTCAATTCAGAACATCTATGCCTCAAATGCCAGGGCATCCACATTCATAAAAGAAACTTTACTAAAGTTCATAACATACATTGAACCCCACACAATAATAGTGAGAAGGTTTAACACCCACTTTCACCAATGAATAGGTTATCAAAACAAACTAAACAGACACACAATGAAACCAACAGAAGTTATGAATGGATCTAACAAATCTCTACAGAACATTTCATCCCAAAACAAACTTTCTCCAAAATTAACTGTATGATTGAATACAAAACAAGCCTCAACAGATACACAAAGATTAAAACAATTCCTTGCATTCTATCAGATCAACACAACTAAGGCTGGACTTAAACAAAAAACAGAAACAATAAAAAAGTCCACATACACATGGAAACTCAACAAGTCTCTACTTAATGATCACCGATCAGGGGAGAAATAAAGACTTTCTAGAAGCCATTGAAAATGAAGGCACAACATACTCAAACTTATAGGACACAATGAAAGCAGTACCTTCATAAAGAAATTAGAGCAATCTCATACTATCAACCTAACAGCACACTTGAAAGCTCTAGAAGAAAAAGAAGCAAACATACCCAAGAGGAGTAGATGGCAGAAAATGGTCAAACTCAGGGCTAAAATGAACCAATTAGAAACAAAGACAACAATACAAAGAATCACTAAAAACCAAGACCAAAGAATCACTAAAAACCAAGATTCTTTGAGAAAATCAACAAGATAGAAAAACCTAAATAAGTAACCTAGCTAAAAGGCCCAGAGATAGTATCCAAATTAACAAAATCAGAACTGAAAAGGGAAGCATAACAACAGAAACTGAGGAAATTTAAAAAATATTATCAGGTCTTAGTTCAAAAGCCTATAATTAACAAAATGGAAAATCTAAACTAAATGGATGATTTTCTAGACAGATACCATGTACCAAAGTTAAATCAGTACCAGGTAAACTATCTAAACAACCCCACAACCCCTAAGGAAACAGAAATAGTCATTAAAAACCTCCCAACCAAAAAAACCCAGGGTCAGATGGTTTTAGTGTAGAATTCTACCAGACCTTCAAAGTAGACCTAAAACCAATACTCTTCAAATTATTCTAGAAAATAGAAATAGAATAAATACTATCTAATTTATTCTATGAGGCCACAGTTACCTTAATACCTAAACCACACAAAGACCTAACAAAGAGAGAACTTCAGACCAATTTCCCTTATGAACATTGACAAAAACAAAAACAAAAAAAAAAAAAAACAAAACTCAGTAAAATTCTCGCAAACTGAATCCAAGAACACAACAAAAAACATGATCACCATGATCATGTTAAGCTTCATTCTGGGGGTATAGGGATCATTCAATATACAAAAATGCACCAAAATGCTGAAAAATTCTTTAACAAAATCCAACACCTCTTAATGTTAAAAGTCTCGGAGAGATCAGGAGTAAACAGCACATACCTAAAACAATATACTGTAAGCCAAATTAAATGGAAAGAAACATGAAGCAATCCCACTAAAATTAGGGACAAGACAAGGCTGCCCACTCTCTCCCTGTCTATTTGTTATAGAACTTGAAGTTCTAGCTAGAGCAATGAGATGACAAAAGAAAATCAAGGGGATACGAATTGGAAAGGAAGAAGTCAAGGCTTCACTATTTGCGGAAGATATGATACTGTTTATAACTGACCCCTGATATACTATTAGAGAACTCCTACAGCTGATAAAGAACTTCAGCAAAGTGGCTGTATATAAAATTAACTCAAACAAATCAGTAGCCTTCCTTTATACAAATGATAAATGGCATGAGAAAGAAATTAGGGAACCAATTCCCTTCACAATAGCCACAAATAATATAAAATATCTCAGTGTAACTCTAACCAAGCAAGTGAAAAATCTGTATGTCAAGAACTTTGAGCCCCTAAAGAAAGAAATCAAAGAAGACCTCAGAAGATGGAAAGATCTCCCATGCTCATGGGTTGGCAGGATTAATATAGTAAAAATGGCCATCTTGCCAAAAGCAATCTACAGATTCAATGCAAACCCCATCAAAATTCCAACTCAATTCTTCATAGAGTTAGAAAGAGCAATTTACAAATTCATCTGGAATAACAAAAAACCCAGGATAGTGAAAACTATTCTCAACAGTAAAAAAACTTCTGGGGTAATCACCTTCTGTCTTCGTTAGGGTTTTACTGCTGTGAACAGACACCATGACCAATGCAAGTTTTATAAAAGACAACATTTAATTGGGGTTGGCTTACAGGCTCAGAGGTTCAGTCCTTTGTCATCAAGGCAGAAACATGGCAGCATCCAGGCAGGCATGGTACAGAAGGAGCTGAGAGTTCTACATCTTCATCTGAAGGCCGCTAGTAGAAGACTGACTTCCAGGCAGCCAGGGTGAGGGTTTTAAGCCCACACCCACATTGACACACCTATTCCAACAGGCCACACCTCCTAATGAGGTCACTTCCTGGGCCAATGATATACAAACCATCACATTCCACTCCCTGGCCCCCATAGGCTTGTTCAAACATTAGTCTATGGGGGCCATACTTAAACATAGCATAATGCAAAATACATTTAGTCCAACTTCAAAAGTCCCTTTAGTCTATAGCAGTCTCCACACTGTTAAAAGTCCAAAGTTCAAGGTCTCTTCTGAGATTCACTAAATCACTTAAATGTAATCCTCCAAGCAAGACAGGAAACCAGCTGGGCAAAGTCCAAACTCTGCATCTCCATGTCTAATGGCAAAGCAGTCTTCAGATATCCAACTCCTTTTTCATGCTTGTTGACTGCAACTAGGTTCTTTCTCCTGGACTTGTTCCACTCCCTGTTAGCAGCTTTCCTTGGCAGGCATCCTGTGACCCTGGCATCTTTAACATCTTGGGTACCCCAAATCAATTTTAGCTTCACAGCTTCTTATTCCAATGTCTGAGATCCACACATGATCTTCTGTGTATCTCCAAAGAGCTGGTGTCACTTCTCCAGCTCTGCCCTCTGTAGCACTCTAAATTCAGATTGATCCACTCCACTGCCACTGTTGTTCTTGGTGGTCATCCCATGGTACTGGCATCTCCAATATACTAGGGTCTTCCACTGCAACCATGCTTCACCAAAGCCTCTCATAGGCTCTCTTCATGGTACCAAGTCTCAACTCCTTTGCATGACCCCTTCAGTCCTGGCCTGTCAATTACAACTGAGGGTACACTTTCACCAATGGCCTTCCATGGCCTCTCACAGTACCAAGCCTCAGCTGTTCTTCATGATGCCTTCATGCCTTCAAAACCAGTACCACCTGGATGATTCTTACACATTACCAAGTATAGCTGCAGCATGAGGAACACTTGGCTATCTCTGGAATACAGCTTCTTTGTGCTCTCAGAAAACATTTCTTATATTTCACCTCAGTGATACTGGTCTTTTCTTAATCACCACTAATTTCTTAGCTCCAGCTAACCAGCATCAATTGTCCCAGTAGTCTCCTTCCTTTTAATATAAAGCCAGAGACACGTGGCCAAAGCTGCTGAGTTCTGCTGCTTGCAGGAGCTGGAACATTGGCCACCTGTTTTATTACATTATCACTAGCTTCCTTTTTCCCAGCTCCTTCACTGCCTAAGTTGGCTGTCCTGAATCTTGCTCCTTAGACTGACCTTGAACTCAAGAGATCTGCATGCCTGTTTCCTAAGCACTGGGATTAAAGGTGTGGTCTACCAAGCCTGGATTAATGTTTTTCTTCACCTAGAATTTGCTCCATTCTAGGCTGGCCTTGAACTCAGAGATCTGCTTATCTTTGCCTCCTGGGATTAAAGGCTTGTACTACCATGCCTGGACCTAAAGTTAACTGGGTGAATCTTGCCCCCAAGGTCACCACTCCTTTAATTCAGTTTAATATCCTTGAATTCAGCTCCATTTCACTTCCTGGAGTCCCTTTAATACTCAAACTATATATTTTGTACTTTTCCTTTCTCAGCTTGCTATGTTGGTTCAAAATTCTCTTCATCAGACTTAACCAGAGAACAAAGTCTTTGTTGGGCTTTTTTGAGACTTCCTTTGCAGATGCAATTAATATAAATCTCTTTACCTTAGTCCTAGGTGGTCTCTTCAGACAATGGCAAAAAGCAGCCATGTTCTTTATCAAAACATCACAAAAACAGTCTCTCAGCCACATATTAAAGTTTTTCTCCACTGAAACCTCTTGGGCCGTCAGGCCCACACAGTTCAAATGACCCTCAGCACCACTGTCTTCCATATTCCTACTAGTCTGGCCCATTAAGCCCCACTTAAAGAATTCCATGGCTTTCCAAATCCAAAGTCCCAAAATCCACATTCTTCTGAAGAAAAGCATGGTCAGGCCTATCACAGCAATACCCCACTCCTGGTACCAACTTCTGTCTTCGTTAGGGTTTTACTGCTGTGAACAGACACCATGACCAATGCAAGTTTTATAAAAGACAACATTTAATTGGGGTTGGCTTACAGGCTCAGAGGTTCAGTCCTTTGTCATCAAGGCAGAAACATGGCAGCATCCAGGCAGGCATGGTACAGAAGGAGCTGAGAGTTCTACATCTTCATCTGAAGGCCGCTAGTAGAAGACTGACTTCCAGGCAGCCAGGGTGAGGGTTTTAAGCCCACACCCACATTGACACACCTATTCCAACAGGCCACACCTCCTAATGAGGTCACTTCCTGGGCCAATGATATACAAACCATCACACCATCCCTGACCTCAAGCTGTACTACAGAGCAATCATGATAAAAACCCACATGGTATTGGTAGAGAAACAGACAGGTTGATCAATGGAATAAAAAAGAAGACTGAGAAATAAACCCACATACCTACAGACACTTGAGTTTTGACAAAGAAGCCAAAACCATATAATGGAAAAAAAGAAAATATCTTCAACAAATGGTGCTGGTATAACTGGATGTCTACTTGTAGAAGAATGCAAAATGATTCATATTTATCACCCTGCATGAAGCTCAAGTCCAAGTAGATCAAAGACCTTGACTCAACATAAAACCAGATACAATGAATCTAATAGAAGAGAAAGTGGAAAATAACATTGAACACATTAGCACAGGAGAAAATTTGCTGAAAAGAACATCAATGGCTCAGGGTTTAAGATCAACAATTGGTAAATGGGACTTCATGAAACTGAAAAGCTCCCATAAGGCAAAGGACACTATCAGTAGGACAAAATGGCAACCTGCAGATTGGAAAAAGATCTTCACTAACCCTACATCTGACTAATATCCAAAATACATAAAGAATTCAAGAAGTTAGATTCCAAAAAACAAATAGCCCAATCAAAAATTGGGGTACAGAGCTAAACAGAGAATTCTCAACAGAGGAATCTCAAATGTCTGAAAAGCACTTAAAGAAATGTTCAACAGCCAGGCAGTGGTGGCGCATGCCTTTAATCCCAGCACTTGGGAGGCAGAGGCAGGCGGATTTCTGGATTTCTGAGTTCGAGGCCAGCCTGGTCTACAGAGTGAGTTCCAGGACAGCCAAGGCTACATAGAGAAACCCTTGTCTCGGAAAAAAAAAAGAAAAAGAAAGAAAGAAAAGAAATGTTCAGCATCCTCAGTCATCAGAGAAAAGCAATTCAAAATGACCCTGAGATTCTACCTTACACCAATCAGAATGGTTAAGACCAAAAAATCAAGAAGTGACAGCACATGCTGATGAGGATGTGGAGAAAGGGGAACACTCCATTGCTGGTGGGGCTGTAAACTTGTAAAGCCACTCTGGAAATCAATCTGGCAGTTTCTCAAATATTGCAAACACTTCTACCCAAAGACCCAGCTATACCACTCTTAGGCATGTACCCAAAAGATGCCCCACCATACGACAAGGACACATGCTTCACTATGTTCATAGCATGCTTATTTATAATAGCTAGAAACTGGAAGCAACCCAGATGTCCCTCAATCAAAGAATGGGATACAGAAAATGTGGCTCATTTATACAGTGAAATACTATTCAGCTATTAAAAATAAGGACATCATGAATTTTGCAGACAAATGCAACTAGAAAATATATCATCCTGAATGAGGTAACTCAGACCCAAAAGGGCATGTATGGCAGGTACTCCCAAAGGTGCATCATATCTACCATACACCCCACAGACCCAAAGAAGTTAAAATGTAGGAAGGCCCAAGTGAAGATGCTTGAATCATGATTAAAAGAGGGAACAAAATAGTCACAGGAGGCAGAGGGAAAAGGCACCTGGGTGTGTGGGGGGAGGAGGAGGGAGATAGTGGGGCAGTATTGAAGTATGGGAGGAGAGAGGCTCACAGGGCCTGGAGAATGAATGGAAATATGGAGCTTCTGGGGCTGGGGGTTGAGGGCAATCTCTAGGAGGTCCCAAAGACCTTTAATGGGGAAGGCTCCCAGGACTCAATGCACTTGACCTTAACCAAAATGTTCAACAGTGGGGATATGGAACCTGAAGAGACCACCTCTAGTAGCCACACAGAACCCCCCCAGTAGAGGGATTCAGACACCAACCCACCTACAAAACTTTCAACCCAAAATTAGTCCTGTCTAAAAGAAATACAGAGACAAAAATGGAGCAGAGACGGAGGAAGGGCCAACCAGTGACTGGCCCAACTTTAGATCCATCGCATGGATGGGCACCAATCCCTGACACTATCACTGATGCTATGTTATACTTGCAGGCTAGCGTAGCTGTCTTCTGAGGGACTCTACTAAGCATCTGACTGAGACAGATACAGATACCCATAGCCAAGCACTGGACATAGGTCAGGGACCCCTATGGAAGAGTTAGGGGAAGGACTGAAGGAACTGAAGGGGATGGCAGCCTCACAGGAAGACCAACAAGGATCTCCCAGAGACTGAGCCACCAACCAAAGAGCACACGCGTGCTGGCCCGAGGCCTCCAGCACATCTGTAGTGGAGGGCTGCCTGGCCTGGCCTCAGTGGGAGAGGATGTGTCTAATCTTGTAGAGATGTGATGCCCCAGGGTAGGGGATACTTAGGAGGAGCACCCTCTCAGAAGCCAAGGGGAGGGGAAATGGGGGAAGAATTCTTCAAATGGAGATGAAAGGGCAACATTTGGGATGTAAATAATAAAATCATTAATTAATAAAAATAAAATGAAAAAAAGACACTGGGAGCCATCGTCTAGCCAGGCACCAGCCCCATGCCTCCACAACAAAGGCATGACTCATTGCATCGGGCTGGTTGACGAATCTCTGTGCTTTTATGTTTCTCATCAACCAAGAGAAACAACAGAACCTACCTCGTCAGATCACTGAGAAACGCAAGCATGGGTAAAGCCTTTGAAAGCGTGTAATGAATGCTGACTGTGGCCATCCTCACATCCTTACAATTGAGCTGAGAAGATTAACATTGGAAAGAGGCTAGGGGAGGAGCTGCACATCTGTAATCCACATCTGTAATCCCAGCACTAAGTTGGGGAGAGAGGCTGATCACTGAAGTTCACAGGCCAGCCAGCCTACCCCAATCAGTGAGCCCCAGGTCCCGTGATAGGCACACAGTAGGAAAGCCATCAGGGAAGACACATGATACCAACATCTGGCCTCCATGTGTGTGTGTGCCCCCACACAAATATGTACACATGACACACACATAGATACACAAAAAACAGACAAAGACAGAAAGAAGAACAGGGGAACCAAAGACAGAAAGCCAACAGGGAAATCGAGATTGAAGTTGAGAGAATTGATCTTAATACTGCCATATTAGAACCTCAGAGCTAGAACTGAAAGCATGCCCCACGCCTGCGTCCAGGCTGGCGGCTTCTGGCTGAGGCGAGCGCTCTCTGTCAGGTTCTCAGGCTCCCTCTGAGCAGCCGCCTGTCTACTCTCCTCAGCCTTCTTGCTCTAGATCTAGCCTGGCCCACTGGAACAGGTTTGAAGCTGGCAGCAGCTGGCCCTGGCTCTGCCCCCAGCCATACAGACAGCCGCTCTTCTTCCCTCTGGTGTTCCCACTGTGAGTCCCCAGTGGATATCACCTCTTCTCCAGCCCTACCTGGTCCCAGCACCTCACAGCCAGAGGACTGTCTTCGGACTGAGCCGCTGAGCCTGCTGAGCCGCTCTTCCCAGCAGTGTCTGTTCATCTTCCACCGACTCTAGGCAGAGAGCACATCTGCACAGCTCATCACAGCTCATCACCACTACGTGCAAGTGAGGACTCAGATCTGAGGTTTGTGCATTGGGTTCCACCAGTGGAAGAACAACAGAGTAAATACTGATGTTAAACCCGTCTCTCTCTGGCGAGCCTGGCAGCAGGGTGCTCACCCTGCCCCGGGCGTTCAGGCTCATTATCCCCGCCCCTGTTTGCTTGTCAGTCAGGCCAGGAGCAGCGTGCTCCACAGCCTCCTTGGTTCTGAGCTCTGTCAGAACTGTGCTGCTGCAGGAACCTTCCCTTGCAACCTCATCCCTGGTGACTTTGCCTGTAAGCACATCGCAGGTCTGTGGCCTGGGAGGGTTTGTAAAGATGTCAGTGCAGTGAGGTTGATTCTCCAGTTTTTGCTTCTGGCAAACTGACTGCTCAGAAATATGGAATTAATGCCAACAGAGGGTCTTTGAGAGGCCCCCTGTCCTCAGTTGCTTTATCACCCTTCAGCAGTTCATTGTTGCCACAGTCTGCAGTGGACACTGCAGTGGACATTGACTGTCAAAGACTTTCCTGACCAATGGCGGTGACAAATATCACCCAGTCAAGCAATGTGCAAACAGCTAGGAGGGGAAAGGATGAGATGCTGGCCAGCCAGGACTGGGCAGGGGCGGCAGGCATTGGCAGGGAGGGAGGGGCTTTCTGTTAGGAGCAGTGCAGAGACAGCTGGCTGTGAAATGCTGTTCTCTGCCTTCTTCCCAAAAGGGTTTGGATTCCCTGAGGCTCTGGGGTCTAGTGGCAAGTCCTCTCCTGGCATCAGGTGGGAGGCAGACACTCTAGCTTCACCAATATTGGTGACATTCTGGTCTCCAGTCAGCAACCTTTCCCTGGACTATCAAAACAAACGATTCCCCTCAGCTCTGTAGCTCTTATGTGCTCTAAAGCTTTGATGCACACTTGCATAATTCCTTTCAAGGCAAGGACTTCGGGTAAAAACAGAAGCCAGTAAATCTGAGGTCGACTTTAATATCAGAGTTCTGTTCTGTCAGGAGAGTGCTACACACACACACACACACACACACACACACACACACACACACAAAATCATACCAGCTCTTCCAAAATGGGAGAGCTACTAAGTAATCAGTTTACTGCTGGGGCTTTCTGAGCTCCCACCGGCTCCTCTTTCTAAAAGCAGTTTTCAAATATGGAATCCGGGGAAAGCACAGAGCAAGCTGCCTGGCCCCTCTCCAGCAGCCAGTGGGAAAGCCCAGGGACACCCTGGGTTCTGTGCATTGTGGTTTCCCTCCTCTCCTCCCACACTTCCTACAAAAAGAAATGCAGCATACACCCAAGGAGGGTGGCCTTTGTCAGAACCAAGTCTGCACAGCAGGCTGCCGTTCAGGGCTCCAGACAGCGGAGCAGGCCCTGGAAGACTGAAAGTTTGCCAGAGAAGTAGATAGAAAGCTGACATATCAAGAAGTGAGTCTGGCAACACTCCTCTTGAGAAACAGTTAGCCCGGCGTCTCACTGCTGACACCTCGGTTCTTTTCATAGTAGGTCTGAAAATAGCTCAGAATTCTTTAAATGTCTAGAGATGTGGGCGATGAAAAGAGTTTGGAGTGCAAAAAAAAACCACACCTGTCCAAGAACCCCAAAGCTGTTCTTGTTATATCTCCCCCCCCAAAAGACTGTCTAGATGCCAGGCACAGCTAGGCACCCTGCACAGCTCTTTGGAGAACCATTATTCTGGGTTTTGGAACTGGAGTGATCATCCAGCTTACCCAACAGGCCGCTCACACAGCCCTTTGTGTGAACCTTGTTACAAATCTCCCCAGACCCTATTGTCTGTCCTCACTGTCCGATTCTCTCCATATATATTCAATATAGTACTTGAAGTTCTAGCCAGAGCAATTAGACAACAAAAGGAGGTTAAAGGGATACAAATTGGAAAGGAAGAAGTCAAACTTTCACTATTTGCAGATGATATGATAGTATACCTAAGTGACCCAAAAAACTCCACCAGAGAACTGCTACAGCTGATAAACAACTTCAGCAAAGTGGCTGGTTATAAAATCAACTCAAGCAAATCAGTAGCCTTCCTATAAGCAAAGGATAAGCAGGCCGAGAAAGGAATTAGGGTAATGACACCCTTCACAATAGCCACAAACAATATAAAGTATCTTGGTGTGACTCTAACCAAACAAGTAAAAGATCTGTATGGCAGGAACTTCAAGTCTTTGAAGAAAGAAATCAAAGAAGACCACAGAAGATGGAAAAATCTTCCATACTCTTGGATTGGCAGGATTAATATAGTAAAAATGGCCATCTTGCCAAAAGCAATCTACAGATTCAATGCAATACCAATCAAAATCTCAACTCAATTCTTCATAGAGTTAGAAAGAACAATTCTCAAATTCATGTGGAATAACAAAAAACCCAGGATAGCTAAAACTATCCCCAACAGTAATAGAACTTCTAGGGAAATCAGTATCCCCAACCTCAAGCAGTACTACAGAGCAATTGTGTTAATATTGGTACAGTGACAGGCAAGTAGATCAATGGAATAGAATTGAAGACCCGGAAATGAACCCACAGAATTATGGTCACTTGATCTTTGACAAAGGAGCTACAACCATCCAGTGGAAAAAAGATAGCCTTTTCAACAAATGGTGCTGGTTCAACTGGAGGTCAACATGCAAAAGAATGCAAATTGATCCATTCTTATCTCCTTGTACTAAGCCCAAGTCCAAGTGGATCAAGAATCTCCACATAAAACCAGACACACTGAAACTAAATAGAAAAGAAACGGGAAGACCCTTGAGGACATGGGCACAGGGGAAAATGTCCTCAACAGAACACCAATAGCTTATGCTCTAAGATCAAGAATTGACAAATGGAACCTCATAGAATTGCAAAGTTTCTGTAAGGCAAAGAACACTGTCAATAGGACAAAACGGCAACCAACAAATTGGGAAAAGATCTTTACCAACACTACATCTGACAGAGGGCTTATATCCAAGATATACAAAGAACTCAAGAAGTTAGACTCCAGATAGCCAAATAACCCTCTAAAAATAGGGTACAGAGCTAAACAAAGAATTTTCACCTGAGGAATATCGAATGGCTGAGAAACACCTAAAGAAATGTTTAACATCCTTAGTCATCAGGGAAATGCAAATCAAAACAACCCTGAGATTTCACCTCACACCAGTCAGAATGGCTAACATCAAAAACTCAGGAGAAAACAGGTGCTGGGGAGGATATGGAGAAAGAGGAACAGTCCTCTGCTGCTGGTGGGTTTCAAGCTGGTACTACCACTCTAGCAATCAGTCTGGTGGTTCCTCCGAAAACTGAGAATGATATTTCCGGAGGACCCCGATATACCATTTCTGGGCATATACCCAGAGGATTCCCCAGTATGTAATAAGGATACATGCTCCACTATGTTCATAGAAGCCATATTTATAATACCCAGAAGCTGGAAAGAACCCAGATGTCCCTCAATGGAGGAATGGATACAGAAAATGTGGTATATATACACAATGGAGTACTATTCAGCCATTAGAAACAATGAATTCATGAAATTCTTAGAGAAATGGATGGAGCTGGAGAACATCATTCTACGTGAGGTAACCCAGTCTCAAAAGAACACTCACTGGTAAGTGGATATTAGCCTTGAAGCTTGGAATACCCAAGACACAATTCACATATCAAATGATGCCGAAGAAGAAGGAAGGAGTAGCCCCTGGTTCTGGAAAGGCTCAGTGCAGCAGTGTAGGGAAATACCAGAACAGGGAAGTGGGAAGGGGTGGGTTAGGGAAAAGGGGGAAGGAAGAGGGCTTATGGGACTTTTGGGGAGGGGGGATCCAGGAAAGGGGAAATCATTTGAAATGTAAATAAAGAATGTATCAAATTAAAAAATCATTATTAAAAAAGGCAACTCTTTTCTTAAGGGACCTTTTTTATCCTCTTAGATCTTAAAGAGCCCATGCAGGTTTTCTCCCTCGGAGTTGTGACCCTTTGTATCGGGAATTAGATTTAACATGGCTCCAACAGCGACCAGGAAAGTCCCTAATGGATCTCAGATACTGACATTGGAAGAGCAAAGACAAACCTTTGAGAGAATTTGTAGGAAAGAAGAGGTCAGTTTGTGAGTCTTACTTAGGGAATTACTGATAATTATCAAAACAAGAATTAGTGAGGTCGGAAAGGGGCTGGCGGCCTTTAAAACAGCCGTGGAGGATGGACCAGTGTATGGCAGCGCTGGGGAGCAAGTGTTAGTGAGAACCAATGCGAAAGAGTGCGGCGACGAGAGCGTGGACAGGGAAGGCGTCCCTAGACCGTGCCTCTCCACGAGCAGAGCGAGAGAGGACAGGGAAGGCGTCCCTAGACAGTGCATCTCCATGAGCAGAGTGAGAGAGTCCGCACCTAACCACCTGCGGGGCTGAGCATACAGCTCAGTAATAGGTTACTTGCCTAGAATGTGCAAGATCCTGGATTTGAGTCTCTACATCATATACTCACGCACGCGCACGTGCACGTGCATGTGCACAGTTTTACCTGCAAACACTTGGCCCTATCTCAGGAGTTGATTTTGTGAATGGAAGAGTTGCAGAGATATACTTTGCTATTTTGTTAAAAACTCCCCAGGTGATTTTGATGCGAAGCGGCTCTGAGGTTTAAACCACTTACGTACTATGAATGACGCCCTTTCTGTTTCCTGCGTCTGAATTGGATATGGTTCTTGTGGTGGCTGAGTAGATAAATAAGTGGGAAGGAGTCCTAGATAACCGAGAGCTCGCCCTGTGGACCAGAAGCACTGCAGCTCCATGAGCAGAAGGAAGACTGGAGGAAGTCTGAGAACACATGGTAAGTCCATATTAGGCATGATGACTTCTGGATGTGGCCTGGGGCCTCGGTTTGAGGCCAAGTCAGGCTGGAGGCCTGAGCCACGCATCCTGGCTGCAAGGGTGCTGACTCCGAGGGAAGGTGACGGGGAGACTGAGAACCTCCCCAGGCAGCAGCATATAATAACTAAGAGTTGGACAGGGGGAGTAGAAAGACGTTTTTCTGTGGGGTCAAATAATTTGGGAGGGCTTGAGAACTAAAGAGAGGCTTCCTGGGTCAGGGGTCAGGAAAGGCATTTCGCCATGAGAGTCGAGAAGAGCCACAAAGACAGAATGAGGAAACAGGAAACGGGAACAGGAAAGCCCTGGGAGGCTGCTGGTCTCCACCTTCTCAGAACTCAGGAGAGAGATGCAGATAACGGGCCAGCTGCGAGCCCTGGGCTCGGGGACTCGGGAGCCCCTCTGCTGTGAACCCTGGGCTCGGGGACTCGGGAGCCCCTCTGCTGCGAACCCTGGGCTCCAGGACTCGGGAGCCTCTCTGCTGCTTCTCAGATGCTGTTTATTGGCAGGGGCCACGCCCATTTGTTCTGTGTCTGTGTGCCCCTATACACACGTGACTGTAGTTCCGATTCGCAGTTCCTCTCCAGACAGCCCTCTGTCCACTCACATCTCTGTGTCCCACAGATGCCAGGCCAGCACAGCTCCTCCTCATGGAGCCTGAGGATTCCGGGCCATGGTGTCACGTTCTCTCCGTGACCCCATCAGCGAGCCAGTTCCTCAGTTAAGCAGAGCCTGCGAGGCAGGAAGCATCCACGCTACATGGCAAGCCTCCGAATAACCTCAGGGAACAGGGCAATGGCCTGCCTGGCTTCGCAAATGGAAAAACAAAGAGGGGGAACCAAATGGGATGCATATGATTTTTTCTCCTCTCTGCCTAATAATTTTTAATCGCAGAAATATGGATTACATATACATAAGTGTGAGAAACGTGAAGCCCACAAGAGGTAACGGCTGCTTGTCTAAACCTCAAGGCACCTGAAGCAGACAGCAGGCCCAGGCCTTCCTCCAGGACCTTGCTTGAGCTTGTATGTAAGCAGTTCTTCTACCCTCCTTATAACCAATCAGAGACTCGGTGAGCTGTCTGTGCTACAATGAAGACATGGAGAGGCACGCAGAAATTCTACTTTCATACCGAGGTAAACAAGTGGGCAGGGCTTGATGAATTATTCTATCCGATTCCTCACTCTGCAGCAGTGGAAAGGGAGGCTCAGGAAGGCCAGGAGTTGAAGGTAAACCTTAGACTCAAGTCCTGGGCTGGGAGAGATTTCCCGAAAACGGCAGCAGTGCTCGCAGCCAGCCTGGGCACTCCGGACCTGCTTCGCTGGCACTGACCACTTGAGTTGCAAAAGGATTGACCCTCTGGGATGGGGCAGGGTGTCAGAGCAGGCTATGGGGGCTCGATGTGGGGCATTGAGCAGCAAGAAAATCCTTTAGGAACCTCTGGTTCCCTGGGGTCCCTTCTACCAAACCAGTAGCTCCAGATCTTAGCAAAAGCTCCTCCCCCAGCTGCCTGCTAAGAATAAAATTTTCTTTCTCACTCACTGCTCAGCTGTGGAGTTGATAAGACCATCATTTAGATCCCCAAAACCCAGGGTGGGAGGCAGGATGACCTTCTACCTATAATCCCAGTCCATGGAGGCAGAGAGGAGGATTCCCAAAGCAAGCAAAACTAGCAAAACTAGACTAGCAAAACCTCTGTGCCCTGGGTTCGAGTGAGAGGTCATGTCTGACTATATATACAAGGTGCAGAGTAACTGAGGAAAATACTCAACATCAACCCTAACCTGTACACACATATGAAAGTGAACACACACACACACACACACACACGCACACATGCACAACATAAACAACCAAAAAACAAAACAAAGCAAAACCCCAAAAAAGCAAAACCCAAAACAAAACCAAAAACCAGTTCAGCCTTTCTTGGGCAGCCCAATCCCTTGTTTCCCAGCGTCCTCGTCTCTGCCACTCCATGTGTAATCGTGGGGCCTTAGGGAAGTGAAATGATTGTTTTCTGTTTAATCTGCATATGTGCAAGGCTGGCGTCCTGAGTGTCAGTCATGTGCCTCATTCTGGAGTCAAGGCACAAGGAGCCTCGCACACAGCGGCTGTAACGGCGCAGTGGGGCCACCAGGACGCTGGCACAGTAGTGTGTTAATGAGTGTTGAAACTGACATCGCAAATACAGTGTTCTCGATGTTTAAAATTACAACCCTGGAACAAGCCATGCTGTTAAAACATACAAGAAATACCAGTTAAGCTTTCAAGTAGAGACCACACAGCCTGTGGTCTCTATCGCTGCTATCCCAAAGTGCAGAACAAATAATTTCCATTGAAACAAAGCAGGAATTAACAGGTAGCTCAGTGCTTTGAGTGCTCCAGTAAGTAGAAATAACAAATCCAAGTATTAAACATCAATTATACCCGATGAGCTAGGCATGAGCCCAGCATTCCGCACGCCCTCCTCAGCAGCCCACCTGCGAAATACAGAACTCGGATGGGAACCACAGCCCAAGATGAACGCATCTGTGCGACGCGCATGTGTGGCTTCCAAATGCCCATTCCACATGCTGCAGGGAAGCATCAAGGGGCAGACCAAACGCCAGGAGTGGACCGCTCTCCAGCCACCAGCGGGCACGAGTGAGCCTGTTCCTACTGTGTGCCCCCAGGGAAGACTGTACAGGCTACCGTGACCATCTATGGGCCCGCTTCATCCTTATAACCTTTAGTCCCAAGAACCTGCCCTCCCCTGGAGGAGAAACTGCCATTGGAAACATTCTCTAACTTGGCCAATCAGAGGTTTTGTGTCTGAGCCAGGACTTGTGAACTTCACGCCTCCCTCCGTGTGGTCAGTGGTAAGGGAGAGGTTCCCAGGCTCTCTTTATGGCCTGCGGGGATCCACGCAGGGCCCCAGCCACCTGGGTCTCTCACTGCTCTCCCTCAGGGTCTGTCTCTGAAACCACTGCTTGGGGGAACTCAATGCTCCTGGGACCTTCTCATGCTCAGAAGCGACTAAAAGTCTTGGTGGACAAAGGAATATTCTTTTACAAGTATACATATATCTACAAGAAATGTTAAAAAAAGAGTCTCTAAAGCACTTTGGGATTCCCCCAATGAAAGGCACCAGATAAAGCAAGTCATTACCAAAAAAGAAAAGTCAAGTTTTCCAGCTTTCATATCCTTGTAGGTATTTTTTTTTTTTTGTGGTGTTACACATGTTCATTTAGAAAAGTCCTTAGGAGAGTGGCTAAGTTACTCTGCCTCTTGCCTCTTTTCTTCTTTCCATCAGGTCCACGGTCAGGGACCATGGATACCATCAGCCTCAGCAAACCGAACAGTCCTCTCCGGTGTATGCTGTCCCTGCCTCCAGTGAAGCCGGGGACAGTTTACAAATGCTTGGTCTTCCTGGGCTGAAGATGCTAGCCAACAAGAGTTCCATGTGCGAACTCCCAGAGTTCCATGTGCCAACTCCCAGAGTTCCATGTGCCAACTCCCAGAGTTCCATGTGCCAACTCCCAGAGTTCCATGTGCCAACTCCCAGAGTTCCATGTGCCAACTCCCAGAGTTCCATGTGCAAACTACCCCATCCCTTCTTCTGGCTCACAGGCGGGGTTCCTGGACGTCACGTCACATTCCCGCTGCTTTGGAATAATCGACATAGCCGTGTCTGCACGTCGGCACTAGGAGGAGGCCACCCTCTGCCCTCAGGAGTCTCCAGGCTGATGAAAGAGCTGAACTGGAGGCTCAGGGCCTTAAATGGCCAGTGCATTCATCCAACAAAACCACCCACACTGTAGTCACCATGGCAACTACTAGTCCACAAAGCCCTCTTAGAAGATCCATTCCACACCCCTGTCAGGTGTGGATTGTCCTTAACTGACTAAAACACAAAATGGACCAATTAAGAGTAGGCCCAAACTTTGGATTAAAAGCCTGTTTATCTCCATATTTGGATCCCTGGATTCTATACCCTGCCAAAGACTCAACAATAATGAAAGCCACTGGAAAACCATCAGATTACTTAGAAGATGATGGGAAAGAATTTTCTTAAAAGGGGCCCAGGTTCCCCTTCATGATGTTTTGTGCTAACTGAAGGGCATGTTGGGAAAGAAAATAGAGGTCACCCTTCAACACAGCTTGACGGCTGAAAGGGTTTTTGTTTTTGTTTTTTTGTTTTTTACTAGTTTTAAGCTTTTAAAGAAACTCACAGTTATTTATATCTTATAAAGTAGCAGTTTTTGGCTTTATAACTCTTTTCTTTTGATTTCTACTCCCCCCACCCCCACCCCAAACCTCGCTGCAAGTGCAATGGAAATAAAACTACAGTGTTTTACCCTGGGTAAACCACACTGCCTTCATGCACATCTGCATCTTGAATACACTTCTGTACTGCCAGGTTTCCATGCCACGGCAGGAACTCAAGGCAATCAAACACTGTACATATGCGTGTGTACATATGTACACATCCTGTGTCCCAGAAGCAAAACTACCTAAAGTAAACTCTGCTCAGAAACAAAAGAACATTCATTTTATGGGCTTTCAGAGCAGGCAAGACAATGTTTAAGCTACCGCCCTTGCCAGCAACCTGACAGTGCTTACCTCACAAAGACAACAAAACACCAACCTCTTCTAGTGGACAAGAAAGCACAGCCTTATTCCTAAACATCTTAAAAAAGAAATGCTTGAAAAACATGCTAATACCAAGACACAGCAAACTTTGGTCAAAATGGCCTGGATTGAGAATCTCAGCCAGAAATAAATGTCTCTGAATCCCTCAGGAGAAAGGGCATGACCATCAGTCAAAGGGCTCAGCCTACGTGAACTCGGCTTACAGCATCCTGCAGTTTGGTCCATGTTTAGCTAGAGTCCCTGTCCCTAAACTCATCTGTTTGGGGAAAAACAGTCAGTCTTTACTACATATTAACTGAGTAACATTCTCTTACACTGACACTTAGGAGATACACATCAATACATATCTTTCTTTTAAATAACGGGTGCATTCATGCACATCACAAGGACAGGACCAGGTAGGAAGACAACTCGAAGACTTGCATTGGTCAAGTGTGCTTAGCTTTGCGATCTCTGTTTTGGTATTAAAGGTAAATGAAAGCAATGAATACATAATTGAGATTATTTTCACATGGTTGTGATCCAAATCTCATGATATCATTGCTGACCTCATAGACAGATATGTTCTCACTGGAATTCATATGGCAACCTCAGAAATATGGAGCACAGACAATTCAACTCACAGGTAATCCTGGGGTCTGAGCATTAGAATACTGTCCACACGGACAGAGAGGCGGCAGTCAGGATGCTCACCTGGTGACCAGGTATGCCGTGATTCAAACCCTAGTGTCATTTCACTGAAAGGTGCAAAGGCGTGTTATCAGACCCGCCATGCTCAAAAACCACAGCCCTCTAAACGTCGCAAAGGCAATCTAGGGCCGATGTCCCCTGCAGCTCTCCTTCTGGCGTCGAGGTGACTCCTGATGCCATAGCCCTGACATTGCCCTGACTGCTGGGACCGCAAGCAGCAAGTCAGCAGTGTAAGTCTGGGCCCCAGCTAATGCAGAGAGTCATCTAAACTCAGTTCGCTGGGCGAACTCCTGCTCATGTTAGTCAGGCTTGCCATGAGGGACTTAACCTTATGAGCATAGTAGTCCCTTAAGTTGACCGAGGGGACCTCCTTCATTCCATCTCCAAAGTCACAGCTGCGCATAGCACTCTCAAGTTGCTTTTGGCGCCGATAAAAGTGGGAGAACTTATTGAAGATCAACGTGATAGGCAACACCACCACCAGGATGCCTGCCAAGATGCAGGCCGAGGCGGTCAGCTTCCCGGCTGTCGTCCCCGGGACCACATCTCCATACCCGACGGTGGTCATACTGACGGTAGCCCACCACCAGCAGGCAGGGATGGTGGCCAGGCCCTCGTTCTCCTCCTTTTCAATGGTGTAGGCCACCACAGAGAAGATGGAAATCCCCACCGAGAGGTAGAGCAAGAGCAAGCCCACTTCCTTGTAGCTGTATTTCAGGGTGGCTCCCAAGGAGCGGAGGCCAGTGGAGTGTCTGGCCAGTTTGAGGATCCGGAAGATCCTCATCAGCCTCAGGACTTGAGCCACCCTGCCCAAGTTAGCCAAGGTAGGGGAGCTCTCCACCACCAGGTTCACCACTAGAGTTATGTAAAAAGGGACAATGGACATGAGATCAATAAGGTTTAGAGCATTCCTGAAGAACTTGAGAAAGTCGGGGGCCACGGCAAACCTGGCCACCAACTCAAACGTGAACCAGGCGATGCCAAAGTGCTCCACGATCTCGAACCTGGGGTCTTCACCAGGGTTGCCCTGGCTATCGGGGATTTGGAAGTCTGGCAGGCTATTGAGGCACATGGTGATGATGGAACCCAACACCACCAAGATGGAAAGGACACTGAAGACCCTGCTCAGGACTGAGTAGCCCGGATTGTCCAAGGCCAGCCACAGCTGCCTGCGGAAGTTGCCCAGGGGTTGCCCGTCGAACTTGGAAGCATCATTATAAAAGGCCAAGATCTCATCGAAGGAGGAAGTGGTGCTTTCCTGGTCACTCTGCTCATCCCACTTCTCCTGCTCGGGTTCCACTTTGCGGCCATGATAGCTATAGCTGCAGCAGGAGTCAATGAAGAACTCATTAATACCCCAGTACTCGATCTCCTGGCTGAAGGAGAAGACGCATAGCTCAGCCATGACGTGAAGCTTGCCGGTGTGGTAGAAATGCAGCACGTAGGGGAAGAGCTCAGGGTTACGGTCAAAGTAGAACTCATGCTGGACGTCGTCATAGTCGTCGCAGAGTTCCAGAATGGCCTCCCGTGAGTGACAGAGGAGCAGCCGGCCCAGGCGTGTCTCCGGGAAGCGCAGCAGCGTGTGGGAACGCAGCCGTCTCTTGAAGCCGCCCACATTGATGCGGATCTCTCCATCCTCGACGTCGGCCTCGGACACGTCCCACAGGCTCTGGCGGGTCATGCTGGAGATGCCCAGGCGCCCGCGCCGCGCGGGGGCGCTACACCTGAAAGCAGAGGGAACCTCGTGAGTGCGAGCGAGCGAGCGCCGGCACTCCCCACCCCAGCCTCTCTCTCTTCGCCCTCGCCCGGCGGGCCTCCCCAGCGGGGTCGCTAAGGTGCGCTCCCGCACTGGGGTGCAGGGATGGGTCTATGCGAGTTGACTCCCTTCCCAAGGCAAGGGTGGATGTTTCAGCACACCCGGGCCTCCGCCTCCTCCCGGGGGTGGCGCCAGTCGGCTCTGAAAGCCTAGGGGGGCTGCGTGCTGACCTTGCCTGGGAGCAGACCAAGGAGACGCCCCCGCCCTCTCGCCGCAGACAGGCGGGACCCGGGATGAGACGCGCACCGCCGGGGCCGGGCCAAGAAGGGGACGCGGAGATGTCAGGGGAGGCAAGGAAATCCACCGCTGTGGTCTGTAAATCTGGACCGAGGGGTAAGGGGGTCAACTCAGCGTCTCCAGCCTTCAAGGACCGACCCCAGCCCCAGCCCCCCTCGCCCCCACCCCCGCGCCCTTCTGGCGCCGTGCTCCCCGGCCGCGTGCGCTGCGCCTTCCCGGAGCTCGCCCTGCGCGTTCTGGAAGCGCTTACCTGGGTGCACTGGAGCCCGCGGCCGAGGCCGGCGGGAAACTTCCCCGACCTGCGGGCAAGCATCGTCGCGGTGGCCGCCGCTGGCTGGCTGCGCGAGTGCGCGCGGGTGCGAGGATGTGGATTCGTGCGCCTGTGTGTGTGCCCCGCCACCGGGCAGGCGGGGTCCGCCGCGCGCCTCCTTCGGTCTCCGGCCCCACACACCGCCGCCCGCATCCGCGACTGGCTCACAGGTGGCTGCGTGGCCCCGACGCTCGTGGAGCCCCCCTCTTCCGATCCGCGCGCCCCTCACCCACCGCGAGAGGCAGGAGCCCACTCCGCAGGCGCCCGGGGAGCGGGGGCGGGAACCGAGCCGGTGCGCCTTGCGGAGGGCCTTGAGCCCCGCGCTGCGCGGCGGTGCTGAACGGACAGCTCCGAGCGCTCCAACCCCGAGCACAGTCACCGCCCAGACTCCCGAGACGTTCCGGGGCATCATTCCGTTCTCTGGGCGCCCCCCCAGCTTTGCACGGAGCTGACACCTTTTCCCCCTCCCTCGGCATCCTCCGGGGACAGCTGTTATTGTCAGCACCCCCAGGGCTCAGAGGGCTGCCTACAATGACTTTCCTCCCTCGCTGGGTCTGTAGGAAACAGACTAGAGAATGAAGGATGGCTTCTATGTATAGGGCAGATAGGGTGGCGACAGAATGATCTACCGGCTTCCTCTTTTAGAAACCCGAAGAAAAGTTTCCTACACCTGGAATTGGGGTTATCAGAAAACGGGAGCTGTCAGCAAAGACAGGTTGAGCTGTGGCAGGGATATGGGTGGGGCAAGAGGTTGGGTGTGTGCACAGGTCCTATTGGCATGGGGAGGAGTAATGGAGTTCTGTTTGAGAATTCTGCGTGATACCGTGTATGTACAAACCCGTGTAGTGTGTGAGCTTTGGGGGAGTTCTTGGAGTTGTGTGCATGTGTGTAGTCTGAGAGGGGTAGGACTTCCCAATGTCTGGGTACAGTATTGACAAATAAGTCTTCCGATGGATGGGAAGATGCATGGTGTGCCATGTATGGGGACCTGGGCATGCATTAGTGTGGTATGTACATAAAATGTGGGACTGTGTGCTGTTTAAACACTGACTTTAGCACAGAATCCCCAATCACAGGACTTAGGGTCCTCTCATTGACCAAGCAGAAAAATGGACACTTACTCCTTGGTGTCCCCCTAGACTGAGCAAATGCAAGGTCCTCATTTTCAGAGTGTGGCATGCAGTTAGCAGGGAGCTAGCTAGTATCCACATGTCTTGGTCAGAAGTCATAAGACAGTTCTTATAAAGTGGCTCCAGACTCATAGAAAAACAGCACAGCCATGAGAAACACATTCTTCTTATGTGGCTCTAAGGGTGCCCCTCAATCGAGAGGTGTTCTGGCTCTAGACTGTCTGGTATGTACAAGGCCCTGGATATTGCTCCCCAGAACTATGTAAACAGTGCGAAGACTAGCCTGCCTTGGGCTTCCTCAGAGGGTCTGAAAAGAATCCTTGACCTAGTTTTGTGTTGGGTCACTGGATCCAAGTATGACTTCTCCTGCCAGCCACTCACCTTTGAGCATGTGTGACGTGTGCATTGCTATGTGTGCCCTCACTGAGAGGACGATACACCCATGTCTCTGAAGCCTCTGTGAGTGTGGGGCTTCCAGCAAAAGCAGTTCTGTGTGGGAAGAAGAATAGGGTGGTGTGGTCCACGTGAGAGCTTCCTTTCTTTATGTTTGATGCTAGTGGTGACAGCAGTGGTGGTGGCCATGGTGCTGGTGTGTGTGTGTGTGTGTGTGTGTGTGTGTGTGTAGGTCGTGATCTGCCAGCTGGTATCTGTGTGTCCGTTTATTTGTAATTACTGGGTTTCTAGAATGGTCGGTTAGCGTATAAGACGATGACATCCTCATACGTCTGTCACTGCACTTTATCAGTGTCACCCTGCTATGGTCTCGCTGCCCCCTTTCCTCTCCCAGTCTGTCCCCCCATCCCTGTCTTATTTATCAATACAGGCTTCCCCTGTGTAGCTCTGGTTGTCCTGGAGCTCCCTATATAGACCAGGATGACCTTGAACTCACGCTCCACCTGCCTCTGTCTTCTGAGTGCTGGGATCGTAAGGGTGTACCACCTCACCTGGCTCCAACCATCCGTTTCTATGGGAGTCTGCTTGTCATAGTCTCACCTTATCCTCTGTCTAGTCTGCCTGGATCTATCATGTGAAGTCCGGAGCTCCCCCATACCTGGATGGGCTTCTGTCTGGAGGCTCCTTGGTCTTGGGCGTGTGGCAGCCTTGGCAGAGGGCATGTGCATTGGTGGATGTGTAATCACTGGCTTGATGACTCTCCTTTTCAATGCCTGCCACACCTTGGGGGTGGCTGTGAGGCCTCCACACTGCAGGGGCCCTTTGCCCCTGGGGACATCTTCTCTCTCTAGCCTGCTCCCCATCCTCAGTTGGCTTCTGGCAACCCCAAGCCTTACAGTCACCTTGTGCTACACGTCTGTGTGGGCTCTGCTGCTGTCACTATCCTGAGACGTGCGCATTCCTTCCGCCTTGGCTCCTGACTCCTGTGTGCCTTGGCCCTTGAGCTCTGTCTATTAATCACCTTTTCCTGCTGTATTTCGGGTCTCTCCTCCTAGGAATAGGAAATGAGCTTGATGACTCTTGTTTTCTTTCCTTCTCTGCTTTATCTCACTCATTTCTTCTTCCTTTCTGATTATAGGAGACTCTGTTCATGGAAAAAGAAATTTTCAACCTTTTGTTTCTTTGTGCCTCCACAGGCTTCTGTGCTCTCAGACTTCACATTCCCCTATTAAGGGCCACTCTCTGCCACCTACAGCTCCACCCTTCTGCCCCCACCATCTCCATCTACAGTTTGCTGCTCTCTCCTTTCATCGGTCACCCTTATCCTCTTCCAGACCTCAGGCTACACTGGAGCCCTCAATTAACTTTTCCTGTTGGGTTAGGGGCCACACCCACCTTTCCCTGTATCAAAGTGAACCTGGAGTTTGCGGGGAGAAGCCTGAGTCTGGGGCCGTGAGCTTTTTCTTGGAAAGGCTAAACAGATGCTCCTGGGCTGACAGATGCCTTTGCAGAGTTAAGTGCATGTGACAGGCAGAGCCACTTGTTTATTCCCAATCAATGCACCAAAGAAAAATGCAGCCCTCTCCTTCCTCTGTGGCAAAGAAGCCTGCTTTGCTTATGTTTATTTAGAGGTCTGAACCCTGGTCTTAAAATATAGCTGCCTGCTCCCTGGTGGTGGATTTCCAGGCTTGCCTGAGGGAGGTACTGAAGGGGTGGAGAAGGGGCACACTGGGAGTGGGGATGACAGGATCCCGGGTGGTGACCCAGATCCTTCCCCCCGGGTGACTGTCTCTCTGCTTCCCCTGCCAAGGCAGATCTCAGCTGAGCCCACATAGCACAGACTCAGCTTTTTCCTGACAGGTGAGGGGGCTGCTTCAGCGGCCTTTTGAGTGAGCTGGGCTGCCTGGCCTGCATTCCCTACTCTGCAGAAGAACAGAGCCCCATCCATGCCTGGCCCTGATGGAATAGATCACTCTTACCCACACCTATCCTGCTGCCTACCAGCCTCTCTTTCACGGCAGCCCAAATGTCTCTTACAAATACAAGACTCCTGAAAGCATCCCAGGGACTTCCCAACATGCTGAGAAGGAAAGCCACTTGACCATCCCTGCCCCAAGGCTTTCCATATTACATAGCACCCTCTCAGACTTCATCTCTTTGCTGTCTTTTGTGCCCTGGCCATATGTTCCCTTTGTCCCTGTGGCCTTTGTGCCTACAATCATGGCAGCTTCACATGACAGGGTTTTTTTCCTTATCATTCAGGACCTGTTTAAATGTCAGCTCCTCCAAAGCATGACTTCCAGGTCAGCTGTGAGCCTCTCCGCCTGCCTGTGCCTTCGCCATGCAGACATTGAACAGCTGTTGAACACCAATTAAGGGTGAGTGAACCAGGCTCCAGTTGCTACCTGAAGTTGTTTCGTGACAGAGTCTTCACCTCAACATCTCTTGAAGGAAAGAGAGAGGTGCTGTGTCTGGAGATGCTTCCGAGCGGGGGTGGGGTGGGGTGGGGGAGTCTCTTCAGCAACCGATTGGATCCAGCAATCTAGTGGATCCCCTAGCTGGTCAAAGTCCCTATGATGCCTCGAGCCTTGAGCCAGACCAATCCATAGCTTTTTCTTAAAGCTCCCAGTGCAAGCCTAAGCTGGAGCTGAGATTGACAGATCTGTGAAGGGGCAGAGCACAGCTGTGTGCCGTGAGCCTGCACCCTGAGGTCGGCTCTGGGAACAGTGGCTGTGTCTTCCGTGCCTGCCTGGGATGAAAGCGTTATGGCCTCCCCCGCCCCTGACACACACACACACACACACACACACACACACACACACACCCTGCCTCTGTCAATCCTCGTGTGCTGAAGGACTCCTGGCACCTGCTGCCCTACAAATCCTTTAGCTTGGAGAGAATCATACTTTTTTCTCCTTAGACCAGGGCTAGCTCCTTACCCACATAAGATGCTAAGAGTGACAAGGACTGAGGAGGGTAGAAAAATGGCTGTGTGCATAAAGTGCTTGCTGTGTGAACACAAAGACCTGAATCCAGTCCTTAGAACTCATATACAAACCCAGGCATGGGTGCCATGCACTTAAAATCCCAGTGGTGGGAAGGCAGAAAAAGGGATCCCAGGGCTTGCCGGCCACCCCGTCTAGACTAATCAGTGAGTGCAAGCTAACAAGAGACCTGGTCTCAAAAACCTGGGCAACAACACTCAAGGTTGACTTCGGGTCTCCACATGCATGCACATATATGTGTGAATATTCACGTACATGTGTACACATATAAAATTAAACTAAAAGTAAGAACTGGTGAGCTGGACACAACGCAACAGTTAAGAATGTTGGCTGTTCTTGCAGAGGATCCAGATCCAATTACTAAACTCCAGTCCAGGGGATTCCATACCCTTTTCTGGTCTCTGCTGGGTGCCACTCATGCACATGGTACACAAATACAAATATAGGCAAAGCACTCATGCACATAATGTACACACACATACAGGAGCAGTACCAATGCACACAGTGCACACACACATACAGGCAAAGCCCTCGTACACATAGTGCACACACACATATATACAGACAAAGCCCTCATGCACATATTGCACACACACATATATACAGACAAAGCCCTCATGCACATAGTGCACACACATACATATAGGCAAAGCATTCATGCACATAGTGCACACACATACACATACATACAGAGAAAGCACTGATGCATATAGTGCCCACACATGCAGGGAAAGCACTGATGTACACAGAGCACACATACACATACAGGCAAAGCACTCAGGCAGATAAAGTAAATAAATAAATATTAAAAAAGAAAATCAAGGACCAAGGAGAAGGCAGTTAGGTAGCCTTTTAGGTGGATTTCCAGTGGAAGCCGCTGGGTTGGAGGCAGGTAATGTAAGGAGCAGGCATTGAAGACCATGGAGCTGGAAAACTGGATCTTAGACCTTAAGAAGCCCACTGTGGGGAAGGAATGCATCTGTGTGGGAGATGGGTTTGATTAGGAGAAAACCTAAAGGAGATTTTATGAAGTTTTGCTGCTTATTATGAATGCAATTGCTCATTAAGTATTCTCTCAGGAAATAGTAGTAAATATTTATATGGCTTTTGGGTTTCTTTTTGACAGAGAACTGGAGGCTTTTATTATCAGAGTCTTGTGTAGCCATTTTGATCCATCCCCTGAGGAAACCCCTCTATGCAACAGTAGCCCCTCCCGGCTGATGAGGGAAGGCTCCTAATAAAGAGGGGGGACCCTCCAGACTGAGCCTGTTTTTGAGGGTCAGATCTTATCCCTCCTGCCTCCTCTTCTGAGCCCCTGCTTCCTGAGATTCTCTACATCACCCCACTGCTCTGCTTCCTTGGGTAGTTCATTGAATTTTCCAGAATGCCTTTGGGCTAGAATAATTAAGAGAAGCTTTAGTTAAGCTCATACTTGAGGTCCACATGAGAACAAAATAATAGCACAAAACCAACATGGCTGCAAAGACAGGCCCCTCCTGGTCCTGCCCTCACATGCCTCGGTGTCTGGCCATCTCTCGCTCCTTCCCTGGTCCTTCTCAGACACCACAATATAGACAATTTGAGGCCCAGACACCTAAGATGCCTCCCCTCTGTGTCTGCTTCCCTCTCTCCTCCAACACGCTCCTTCTACAGGCAGTTAACAGATGAACTGAGGCCCTCAGCCCCTTCCACTGGCTTCATCCTCTCAGGCTGGAGAGAAGCCTGGGTCAGAGCAGTCTATCTTGTCAACGAATGTACAGGTGGAATCTATTCACTATCTTCTGTGGCAGGTGACTGATGCCACAGAAGAATAAGAGTGGAGGATATTAGCTACGCGTGATGGTGGTGTGGTGATGGTGGTGATGGTAGTGGTGGTCATGGTGGTGGTCATGGTGGTCATGGTGGTGGTGGTGGTGATGGTGGTGATGGTGGTGATGGTGGTGGTGGTCATGGTGGTGATGGTGGTGGTGGTGGTGATGGTGGTTGTGGTGGTGGTGATGGTGGTTGTGGTGGTTGTGGTGATGGTGATGGTGGTAGTGGTGGTGGTGGTAGTTGTGATGGTGGTGGTGGTAGTGGTGGTGATGGTGGTGGTGATGGTGGTTGGTGGTGGTGGTAGTGGTGGTGGTGGTGGTGGTGGTGGTAGTGATGGTGGTGATAGTGGTGGTGATGGTGGTGGTAGTGGTGGTAATGGTGGTGGTAATGGTGGTGATGGTGGTAGTGGTGGTAGTGGTGGTGATGGTGGTGGTGGTAGTGGTGGTGATAGTGGTGGTGATGGTGGTGGTGGTGGTGGTGGTGGTGGTCATGGTGGTGGTGATGATGTTGATGGTGATGGTGATGGTGGTGGTGGTGGTGGTGATGGTGATGGTGGTGGTGGTGGTGATGGTGGTGGTGGTGATGGTGGTGGTGATTGGTGGTGGTGGTGATGGTGGTGGTGATGGTGGTGGGTGGTGTTGGTGGTGGTGGTGGTGGTGGTGGTGGTGGTGGTGGTGGTGGTGGTGGTGGTGGTGGTGATGGTGGTGGTGGTGGTGATGGTGGTGGTGGTGGTGATGGTGATGGTGGTGATGGTGGTGATGGTGGTGGTGATGGTGGTGGTGGTGATGGTGGTGGTGGTGATGGTGGTGGTGGTGGTGATGGTGGTGGTGGAGTGGTGGTGGTGGTGATGGTGGTGATGGTGGTGGTGGTGGTGGTGGTGGTAGTGGTGGTGGATGGTGGTAATGGTGGTGATGGGTGGTGGAGTGGTGATGGTGGTGATGGTGGTGGTGGTGGTGATGGTGGTGGTGGTGGTGGTGATGATGGTGATGGTGGTGATGGTGGTGATGGTGGTGGTGATGGTGGTGGTGGTGGTGGTGGTGGTGGTGATGGTGGTGGTGATGGTGGTGGTGGTGGTGGTGGTGGTGGTGGTGGTGGTGGTGGTGGTGGTAGTGGTGGTGATGGTGGTGGTGGTGGTGGTGGTGGTGGTGGTGGTAGTGGTGGTAATGTTGGTGGTAATGGTGGTGATGGTGGTAGTGGTGGTAGTGGTAGTGGTGGTAGTGGTGGTGGTGATGGTGGTGGTAATGGTGGTGATGGTGGTAGTGGTGGTAGTGGTAGTGGTGATGGTGGTGATGGTGATGGTGGTGGTGGTGGTGGTGGTGGTGGTGGTAATGGTGGTGGTAATGGTGGTGATGGTGGTAGTGGTGGTAGTGGTAGTGGTGGTGGTGGTGGTGGTGGTGGTGATGATGTTGATGGTGGTGATGGTGGTGATGGTGGGGATGGTGGTGATTGTGATGGTGGTGGTGGTGATGGTGGTGGTGGTGGTGATGGTGGTAGTATAATTAGCAGTACAGAAAAGCCAGGCAAACTCTCTCAAATGCCTGCTCTAGTCCTTTCCAATTCACTTCTTTTAGCCTTGGGAGCAGGAATACCCATTCTTGCTGTGCCTGGAGTCCCTCATCTTTAAACCTCTGACAGCCCCTAATCCACGACTCTGTGAAAATTAGATCCCAGGCCTAGTGTGCTGCAGGCCTGAGGTCTCCACCCATAGCCACTGTCAGTCCTGAGCCTTCCCACGTGCTCTTAGGAGTAGGTTACTGATTGCCGGTCACCTCGGCTTTGGTCTCTCACTTTCTTTAACCGATAGCCACTGAATGGGCGCTGTTTAGACCCAAACATGCATCTCTGGTTCCAAACTCTGCCTCTCAGCCATCTGAAGGATGACTGCTGTAACCAGCTCCCTGGTCCCAGAGACTTAACAGAGTGAGTGGGTTGTTGCTCCCTTGTGGGATAGGAAGTGGGCGTAGCCCTCCACAGCACCCAGCACCCAGCTCCAGAGGCCTAGAGTCTTCTCCTAGGACCATCTGCATCATCTGAGAGACAGTAGGAAAGTATGATGCGAGACATTTGGATGTCTTCGAGGACAGGTCTCGGCGCGGCAGACTTTGCTTCTGTCCACGTCGCGTGACCAGACATCAATCATCCGGCCACATATAACCACAGGTGGGTGGGTGGTGATGGTGTAGGAGACGAAGTGGATCCGAGGAATCAGGGGCAGCAGGATGCAGCAGATGGAGACACCCTTTGCATCCAAGATGGAAAGGGGGGCACAGAACTCCTACTCACCACCCTTACCTGAAAGGCCTTTACAGGAGCACGGAGCCAGGGTGCTCGCTCTCCCTGGGAGTCTTGAGCTCGCTCTGGGGAACAGTCTCAGCCTTGGCTAAAACTTATTTCTTTTCTCAGTATAGTATTTCCCACCCTGACCTTCTACCCGGTGCATGTGAAGATTCTAAGTTGAAGCAGCAGGGTGTGAGACAGAAAGAGAAAGATTGAAGATATCATGGAGGTCACAGTGTCTGGCGGCTGGACGACAGACTCAGAAGCTACGGAACCAGGACACCCGCACTTGGTGCAAGATGGCCAGTCTCCCTGCAGCCCCAGGGTCACCCCAAGGGTGACAACAGTAGTGAGGGGAGCAGCTGGTTCGGACTGGTTCGTATGGCACAGACTCTGTCTCTGTGTCTTCAAGCTACAGCTGGGAGAGCACTGAAGAGCTAGGGAGAGCACAGCGATGTCCATGTAGGGAGCGGCAGGCATGACTCATGTCAGAATTCACCCAGACCAGGGAGAAGCACAAGAACCCAAATCTAAGATCCGTCTCCCTCCTCTTGCCCTGCTCTGGACCCCATCCCCAGCTAGGAACTGGGAATAAATTTTGGAAAGCATGCACTTTCTGTTCCAACCCACTTGTCTTTTAGAATGCCCAGTGGCCTACCTAGGACACCCTCTCAGCTCCCCAGACCTCAGCTCCCAGCCACTGCCCCAGCCCTTACCCTTCTACTGTGAAAGCCACACCCACCCACCCTTCTACCCATCCATCGCCCATCGATTCATCCACCCACCTACCCATCCCACACCCTGGATGCCTCTGTGGGCTCCTGTTTCCATGGTTACTTTCAGGGCCTGAGCCTGCTCTGGGTTTGCTGAATGATTCCCTAGCTCCAAGCTGTTCCTCATGACGGCCTTTCTGCTGGACCCAATGCCTGCCTGGCCTTCAAGGTCCCACCCTGCTTAGGGACCCCCCCACCCATCAACATCTGCTCACACATCCCGCAGGGTAAATATTTTCTTGGATTAAAAATGAAACCCAACGTTCCCCAGTGTTTGCCAGTGAGCCTGTCTGGGAGACTGCTTCCGCCAAGTGGGGTTCTCAGATGTAGAGAGAAATCTGAGAGGGAGGGTCCCTGGCAATAATTATAAAAGCTGGTATTTATTGCATACTTGTAAGCCAGATACTGTTCTGAGGATTAACCTCTAAGAGTGAGGTTAATCCGCATGGCGAGCCCATGGAGAATGCACTATGATTATCTAAAGGGGAAGGAGGCCCAGGAAGCGCCAGGGGTGCCTTGCGAAGGCCGCAGAGCTCCGTGGTGGGTGCCAGTGCTGGGATTTAAAGTCAAGCAGACTCGCGCCTGAAGGCCAAGGCCACAGCCTCCCTGTCACCACCCCCCACCTAGGGATTCTACAAGGTTTCCTGAGTCGTTTTTTTCTTCCAAGGCAGGAAGGAGGTTACTGAGCCCCTTCCCAGCACACATGTTCAGTGTGCCTGCTCGGAGGGGGACCAGCGCCGTATGTTAAGTGTTTCCAGTATGACCCCCCTGGGAGCAGCTGTCAGTGGCTCTAAAGCTTGGGTGGGCTGCAGCTGCTCTCAGGAGGAGCCTCTTGCCCCCGGATTCTGTGGGGATCTGTCTGGACTCTAGAGGTTTCTCCAGGTCAGAGTCAAGCAGCAACTCGTCCTCAGAGGCCTTCCGGAGGGTGGGAAGAAGCAATCCCATCAGATACCCAGCTGAGGGAAGACACAAGATGTTCCTACGAGTGACAGAAAACCAATTCACACTCTTGCCTGCAGCCAAAAAATTAAGCTAATTTTTCATTTCTCTGCTTACGTGCAACTCAACTAAACATAGGCATCTAGGAATGCAAACAATGACTAGATTTTCTTAATTTAGGGCAGTTTTAATTAGATCTTGCTAAAATGACAGAGGCTTGGATATTTTTATCATAGTAGGAAGCTGTGTGGTTTAGGATGGAGAGAGGTAAGGAATGCAATGCTGAAACACCCACCTCTGGCCTCGGCCACCCCTGAGGGGACTCCCAGACCAGCTCCGGAGAGAGGCCTGCCCTCCTGCCTGCACTCCGCTCAGTCTTCAAGGACTCCGGTCCCTCTGCACTGTGCTCTAACTAGGGGAGGCTGAATAAGTCAAAATGACTTGCTGCAGTGGAGCGGGGGGTGGAGGGAAGGTTTGTCCTTGAGAAAAACAAAGGACTTATTAGAAGTTCATAAATGTTAGGGAACCAACCTCAGAGCTGTCCGAGGGGATCTTGTGTCCCGGCTCTGAGGACCTGTCCAAACCCAGTCTTCCTCTTCCTCCAGGGCCCCGTCCCGTGTTTGGAGGGACTTTGTGATTTGCTCTAGGCCATGATCTGTGCCTGGAAGCAGTGCGTCATGCCATGTCATATTGGGCTGGCACACTTTGCTGTCTGACTGAGAGGCCCTGTCTCTGGTAGAATTCCCCATGATAGGAACACCTGGATTCCTGAACTGCACTGTAGAGCCCAGCAGCCCTGAGGGAGATAAAAATGAGGCTATTACTTGAAAGAAAAGCTGGAAGTGGGTTCTGTCACTGAGAGCTGAGGGCTGGTGATCTCATCTACCAGGGCCTCTCTTCTGGTGGGGCACACAACATATGTATGATGCTGTGTTGGTGAAAGGTGTACAATAAGACCACCTTATTTTTATTATTATTTTTTTATTTTTTTTTTCCCGAGACAGGGTTTCTCTGTATAGGCCTGGCTGTCCTGGAACTCACTCTGTAGACCAGGCTGGCCTCGAACTCAGAAATCCGCCTGCCCCTGCCTCCCAGAGTGCTGGGATTACAGGCGTGCGCCACCACCGCCCGGCTATTTTTATTATTTTACATTAGATTATTTTGAAATTTCAAAACTCATCTGTCCAGTTTAATTTAGAATAGGGAGAAGCTTGCTTTTGCTAGGGCTAAATGAACCTTGGAGGATTGTATATAACCTATTAACTCAGGACCTATGCGTCGCCAGCAGCAAGTCTCTGAGAGTTACCAGAGTATCAGGTGGGACAGAGTCCCCTGGAAGAATGGGGTGCAGGTTACACTTCTCAGGGGGCCACACACAGATAGATCCGGGGCTGGAGAGAAGGAAATGAGAAGAAAGAGTCTGAAAAAGAAATTTTAGTAAGTTTCTCTGGGCTAAGCTGTAGTTCTATGGTAAAGTACATGTATAAAGCCCCAGGCCTGGCCCCACACCAAAGCAGAAATTTTTCCTGTGTGTTGTGTTGCACCAAGAACCCCCTCATTACCACATGGAGGTTAAGGAACCCCTAACATGATAAACAAATGCAGCATCAGAGAAAGCATCTGAGGTCGTGAGGAGCCCCAGTCATTTGTTATGAACTGGTGGAGACTCTTCCGCCATGAGCTGGGCGCCGTCTCCTTTCCGACACGTACACCCACTGGCATGGCATTAGCCAAAGCTCAGTCACATGACTGCTCCTAGGGCTGGAAACTGCCAAGGAGAGAGTCGAAGTTGGTGAATCTTAGACATAGGTACGACACAGCCGACCCTCTCAGCAGACATTCTTCCGGAGTCTGATTCAGGCTGCAATCCCCTGTAAGAAGCAGCACAAGTAAACCAAGCTCTATGCAGGCTGCATTTTGGGGATCCTGAGTGTGGTTTTTGCCTAAGGCACAATCTTCTACTTTTTGGATTAAAGTAATAATCCTAGACGTGGGCCACTGAAGCACCTTCTAAGAAAATTAAACTCGGGCTGGAGAGATGGCTCGGTGGTTAAGAGCACTGATTGCTCTTCCAAAGGTCCTGAGTTCAAATCCCAGCAACCACATGGTGGCTCACAACCATCTGTAAAAGGATCTGATGCCCTCTTCTGGTGTGTCTGAAGACAGCTACAGTGTACTTACATATAAGAATAAATACATCTTTAAAAAAAAGAAAGAAAGAAAGAAAATTAAACTCTTGGGCTCATGTGCAAACAGGTGTCGGGGAATCAGACAAAAGTGCTGAAGGGGGGGGGTGGAAGGGCGCCAAAGATGTGGTGGAAACTATTCTGACATCAAAATTGATGTTTTTCAGAAGAATGTGGCTTTTAGGACAGGACATCAAAATTACTATTTCAGAGAAGAATATGGTTTTCAGCTCTCAGGAAAATAGAGATTTAAATGAACACAAATTCCCCTTTCAAACTAAGTGTCAGCATTAAATCCAGTCCCCGCAGACACCGTTACATTTCTGAAATGAAGCCTCCCACCCCTACCCACCTGTGCTTGAAACCTATAGATACTGAGCTGCCCAGTGGATAGCACTGCTCTGGGAGTTTAGGAGCAAGCCCCCGCTGAAGAGAGCCCAGGATTGGACAGTGTCAGCCATGCTACCCTCTGCGGATGGTCCGCTCAAGTGCAGCAAGCCTGGCCGCAAGCTCGCACCGCCACGGACAATGCCAGCCTTCAGGCTTCCCCACTCTGACAGACCGTGGGTCCCTAATCCCATGAGCTAACAAAAACGCTCTTCCCCTCCATAGCTCTGGCGGGCATTTGTTCATAGCACCCTGAAAGCACAGACATGATTGTATATATGTGTGTGAGTATGTATGTGTATGTGTATGTGTATATATCCACATATCATCAAGGAGTGAGTTAACAACAAACACGCTAAGATTGCATCACATCATTGGCATGTTCTAGCAGTCATGGCTTGGGGACTCACTAGCATAATGTGAGGTGCTACTGTGAGGCTTATAACCATGTTGACTTTGAATCTATCTACACATATCAAATGCTAGTAGAAGTGCAAAAAAGTCACAGGAAGTCCCATGCAAGAAATCCAAAGGAAGGACTTTGAGAAGTGTCACTAGTTCCCTGAGAGAGTTCAAACATGACAGAGAAAACATCATGAAGTACTGTATGTGTAGAGGACTTGCAACTCTAAAGCCTCCCGATGTCTGATTTAGTGACTGTCCACCTTACTGCTCCAGAGGGAGTGGAGGTAGAGTGGAGAGTAGCCAGGATTTATATGGTGAATCTGTAACTAGAAGTGTGCCACCAGCATAGACATCTTTCCATGTTGCAGTGGGAGGATATGCTCCGGTAAAATACCCCGAGGGAACCGTAGAAGCTAGCTCGGATAATTAAAAGCACTAGTATCAATCCTTGTGGGAGAAAGATCAGCAAGCTTTGCCAATGAGGAGCTGAGCAATCTGAGAACCAGTATTAGATCGGACGGGCCTCCTGAATTTGCTTTGTTGTTGTAGCTAATCAAAGCCAAGGAACAAAAAGAAGCCATATGGCTTCCCTGTGGGCAAAGCTGAATAATATAAATCCGACTGCCCTATAGCTATTGGGCAAGCTTCATAGGTAAAGTGGGGTGGAGCCACGGCTGGGGATCCTGGAGACCTCCAATCTGCAGAGCAGTTCCCGCCTCTGCTCCACCATCTCCAGACAGACAGCCCTGCATGCGCTGTCACTGGGGGAAGCTGGCCCTTCGGTGGTTTGGGGCCTTTGGGCTTTGAATTTGCCAGTTTTGTACCACACAGAGAGAAGTCAAATGGCCTTCTAAGATTTTCCAAACCCCTCTGAGCTGTCTGGTTTTTAAATGTATCAACTACCAAGATATCCCACTATCTCTAGATCAGTGGGTTTTAATTTTCCTCCTTTAACATTCCAAATTAGAAACAGTGTGGAAAAACTTGAGAGGCACACATGCAGAGAAAATAAGATAGATTAAAGGCTTCTACCTGAATGAGATCTGGTGGCTGGGCCTCTCTGACCAGGATCAGTTCTTTCCTCTTGGAGGTGTGGCACTCTCCAGATGAGGAGGCAGCTGGTATGTCTGGGGAACATGGGTGCTTTCTCTATCACCCAGCTTGGCCCAGCAGAGGTACAGGAGACAGCTGGGAATGAGTCCGAAGAAATGAAAGGGCCCAAGACTCCAGAGTCATGTTTTTTAAGCCTTAAAGTTAAAACACATGGTTTGGCACATCCGTAACAATAGGACAGAAAATATGGAATTGGAAAATTCAATCTGCAGAATCTAAAGTGGGATTTGAGCTGTGGCTGAGCTGGTCTGGAACTCTGAGCACCTGTTTGTAAAGGGTGGGTGCAGGGCCTTTCCTGGCCACACAACATGGACCACACTCTGCATATGGTAGAGTGCCTTAGCAGAGGAGAGATGGGGCATGTCGGAGTGTCAGTTTTCCCCGAGCCTCCGTGCAGGAAGAGAGCTTATGCAAAAAGCCAAAGAACACTCAGGGTACATCAAGGCTGCCTTGCAGCTAGTGAAGAAACACAGGAGTCTCCATTCCTCTCTCTATATATGAAACCCAGGGTAGCTCTTGTAGAGATGGTGCCTGTGGACACTTCACCTTCGCCAAAAATAATTGACGTTCTTCAAGGCACAGTTCAAGGGTGTGGGAGAAGGACAAGTAGGAAGATTCTAGGCCACTGGTGTCTTTGTAGTCTCAACAAGGGAAACTACATTAAAAAAAAAAAAGGATTCTGCATAACCGCAAAGACATTTTCTTTCTAAATTAGAATTGGGTCATATGGTGGGTGACACGGTTGGATAATAGGATAGTGTATCTAACTTCAGGACTGGCCTAGAAAAAAAATTGCCAAAGCAGTGCCAGATGCGCCTGATTGAAGGTTTCAGTTGATGAGATTCCTGGCTATGCACATTTGTTTACCCAGTCTATATTGTCTAAGCAGAACAGGGACCCTCAGACTGCTTTATAAAACCAGCAGGAGGCTTGCCCACCAGCTGCTGGCTTTGCATCATAAAGTGATCTAAGGTTTTGAGGAGGTTGGGTCAGTGAGGTCTATTTAGAATGCAAATGATTGCTTAAACTCTCTTAAAGGCTTTAAGAATGTATTTTAATCTCTGAAACTCCCCCTAAGCTCAGCATCATATTCATGAATAAATTGTTGTGCCTTTGATTCGACAGAAATTGGGTAGACTTGCTGAATTAATGAACTTTTCTTTTCTTCTGGTCTTTCTCAGAACCATAGCAATGTGCACTCCTGTTAGCCTTGTGAAATGCAGATGAAGTATAATTTTCCCAAATTGATCTGTTCTACATCACTGAATTTCAGCTATTTGCATTTTTATGCCAGAATCAAATTTAGCTTATTATTATTGTTGTGGAAAATAATTATAATCCTTTAATTGTCATGGTACTTGACAATTAAAAAAACTCACCAGTCTTCTTTAATTCCTCCTTCCCTCTAAGCCTGAGGTCTAAACTGAGTTGGATTATCACCAAGGCTTCCAATTCCCAAACTAGCCCTTGTTTCCAGATGGCCACTTAAGGTTCTCAAAGGTTACATGACTTTCTCTGGTCAAGTATGTCACGGAAAGTGGCTCTGCACATCCCTAGGTCTGGTCTTATCAAGGTCTGCAAGGTGGGTTCAGTCATCTTCAAGCCGCAACTTCCGCTGAGAATGAGGGCCAAGGGGCAGGGCCTGGCACAAGGTGGTCCCCATGTGGCCTCTTCTCCTCCCATCCCTAGGTGATTTCGGATTCTATTTGGGGTCTTGAAGTCCAGTAGTGCTGGATTCTGACTGAACGAGCTTTTCTTTCGACCAGCCTGAAGCTCCACGCCTCAGCACAAATACACACAAATACACATGCATGTGCAC
Source organism: Apodemus agrarius (assembly GCA_964023405.1). Classification (NCBI taxonomy): domain Eukaryota; kingdom Metazoa; phylum Chordata; class Mammalia; order Rodentia; family Muridae; genus Apodemus; species Apodemus agrarius. The sequence continues at coordinate 69,439,837 of OZ030022.1, forward strand.
ATTCGCACGTGCTGGCGGAGGCTAACTCTAAATTTCAAATCAGTAGCAGGTTAAAGTAGTAGCTTTTTTCCATCAGTGGCTGTTCTGTTTTCTCAAGTCAGCCCTTCCCATAAGTTCGTGGCAACTCGTTCCTTGGGTCTAAATTTCGCAGTGCCTGAGTCCTTGTTTTTATTTCTCGGTAGCTCTGTGGGCCGTACACACGCCTGTGTCCTTCCGCCCTTAGGCCTCTGCTTGCTGTGTTCTCACCTCCTTAGAGACTGTGTTGCCCTAGCATGGTTGGCATTCGGTCCTCATGCTTCCTTAGCGTGCTCAGTCTAAGTGGGGACATGGGATTGCTGGATGTCAGTGCCATGGCCGCTGTCACGCTGAGCTGCCGTAACTCACCTCTGCTGTCACCTGGTGTCACCTTTGACGGGAGATGTTTCCATTTGTGCGCTAGGACAACTGGATCAAAAATGCCTTCGTTATAGATGTATACCCAACTCTGGAAAAAATCAGAAGTCCAGCAGCTCTCTGCGGAGATGACACCACATCAACTAATAACAGAAGATGTACTTGGAGCCTGGGAGCCAATAGCCTGAAGGCAAATATCTGGTTGAGGTCGAGGGAGAGTGAAGCTGGCCAGAGGCCTCAGTCTGGTCTTCACTCCAGCGCTTCACATTCCCAAGAGGACTGCCACAGCACCATGCTATGTCTATTTGACAAGAAGAGAAAAGGAACTAAAATTACAGGGGTCCCAGCTCATCGACCTATACTGTGTCACATGACCACTTCTAGCTGCAAGAGTTGTTGTTGGGGGCAGCATTCTTGAGTCCCTCCAGTTGGCACCAATAAAAAAAAAAGGCTAAATCTCACCAGTGTGTAGTGCTATGGGCACAAGAGATGTGGCCTTGCTCCCTGCCTGATCCTGCACACCCTAGCCCTGGGCAGTGTGCGGGAGCTGGCCCATACCCTTGTCTGCTAGGGCACTTGGGTAAGCTGGCCTGGCTACTTCCTGGCGGAGTGAGCACAGGAGAGTTGGTCCTGCCCCTTGCCAGCTGCTATAGGAAGGACCAGCTCTTCCCCAAGCCTGGGCAATGTGGGAGAGCTGGTCCTTCAGGCACCAGGCAGGAGAGCCAGTGGGCTGACCAGCTCAGCTGACATCCAGGCCCAGATTCAGGCCTTGTCCCACCCCCACATCTAACCCATCTATAATCTGCTTGGAATGCATGAAGGGGCCAGTCCTGAAGATCCAAAACGACAGAATCTCCATGACACAGGGCAACAGCAGGATATCTGAGAGGAGTTCTGGTGAGGATCCACTATTGATAGTGTAGCAGAAGCCAGAGGCCTTGAACCAGACTCACTGCAATGAACATTTGCAAGTAAAGCTGTTCGGGCTAAGTGGTGTACTGTGTGACACACTGTGACACACTGCAGCTTCCATGGTGAGGGGTTTTTATTTTGTTTTTATTATTTTATTTTCTTTTGTAGGGGAGATTGTAAGGGCACAAGAGATAAGGGTAAGGGTGGATGTGGAGGGACAAGGAGATGGGTGGGGTCAGAATGCGTGGGGTGAAATTCACAAAGAACCAATTAAAAAGTGTTTTAAAAAGAGGAGACTAAGAATTGAGGCTTGAAAAATTGGGCATGACACTTCCAGAGGACCCTGTCATACCACTCCTGGACATATACCCAGAGGATTCCCCTGCATACAATAAAGACACATGCTCCACTATGTTCATAGCAGCCTTATTTATAATAGCCACAAGTTTGAAGGAGCCCAGATGTCCCTCAAAGGAGGAATGGATACAGAAAATGTGGTATATTTATACAATGGAATACTACTCAGCAATTAAAAATAATGAATTCATGCAATTTGTAGGCAAATGGTTGGATCTGGAAAATATCATCCTAGGGGAGTTAACCCAATCACAAAAGAATACACATGAAATGCAATCACTGATAAGTGAATATTAATGAGCCCAGAAGCTCTGAATATTCAAGACACAATTAGCAAATCAAAAGATTCCCAAGAAGAAGGAAGGAGAGGACCCTGGCCCTGAAAGGACTGGATCCAGTTTTGTAGGAGAGTACCAGAATAGAGCAGAGAAATTGTGGGGTGGTGATTGAGGAATAGGCAGGGGGGGGGGCTATGGGGGGTGGAAGAGGACATATGGGACATATAGTGAGAGGGGAACGGGGAAAGGCGAAAGCCTTCGGAATGTAAACAAAGAATATAGAAAATTTAAAAAAATGTAAAAAAAATTGAGGCTTGACTTAATCAAGCTTAAAAGGAAAGGAAGGAGTGTATCACCATCACCTAATGTAATGGAGTTAGTCTGTGTTCTTTATACACAGAAGCTTGAGGCTTACCTGAAGGCCAGGTACCATGTGAAACATTAACATGCATGGGCAGATACAGAAATAAATGTTCGTTGAACAGGCACACATCGGGTACAGAAGGGTTAGAGAATGGACATCCGCCCTCAGCTATGCAGAGGTTATTCTGGAACAGAAGCAGTGGGCAATGGGAAGATGCCAATGAGAGGTTCCCTTGAGACGTGCCACCCTCTGCGACATCAGGTGGCATGTGAGTATTTCCCAGCCGCTGTTCCTAGGCTATGGGGTATCTATCTTTTAAGTTATACCTAAAGGAATCTTTCAAATCAAGATAAAGCACACACAGTGTAGAGTCGTCTACACTCATTTAGCACGGGCTTTTACTGTTGAGCTCGAAGGACTCTAGATGAGAATTCTTGGGTGGCGTCTTCCCATGTAGAAACATCACTGCTCTCCCACGGGACCATCAGCTGTGGATGCTTTGCAAGTCTTAGTGAGCAGCTGGAATACAGTTATGAGGATTCAGACCTTTCAAGGAGAAAAGACCCATCCGAGAGAATGGACGAGAACAGGAACTTCTGGTCACTGACACTGTGACTGCGCTCCAGCTGCAGTGAAAGGCCACAGAGCAGTGAACTCCAGTGTCCCTCCCAACCTGGAAGTGAGGTGATTAAAGGGTAGCTGGACAATGGGACACTGTCTGGATCCAGGACTTGCCCTTGACTTGACTGTGGCTTTCATGTGGCCGGCTCACTAAGTTTGTTTTGTGTGGCTCTTATATCCAGCCTATTGTCTGAGCAGAGTGAGAACCTACAGTCAAGTTTCAAAGACACAGCGAGGAGGATGGCCTGAGCTGCTTTGCTGGGTAGGATAGTAAGACCACAGAGAGAAAACCTAAGATTGTTCTAGCAAGGGCTCATAACTTGAGGTGACTATGATCACAATAAACAGAAGAGATACATTTGAAAGGAATATTAAGGAGAGGAGCCCTGCGTTCAGTCTCTAACCCGCGCCCAAGGGTTCGCCTGCCCCTCCACTGTGCGTGTGTGGAGAGCTGAGCTGCTGGCTACGCAGCTGAATGTGAGGGCTCTCTGGTCAACCAAGGTCACTGATGCTGATTTTTTTTAAAAAAGGAAATATACATGTATTTCCACAGCCATTCTGGATGAGAGGATCCGTCCCTATCCCTTCAGGGTGTTTGTAGCAGATACAGCCTGATATGTCCCCATCTTACCATCAGCATGCAGGTAAAATTCAGGATAGGCAGATAAAGACTTTGCCTACAAAATTTTGTTCTGTTTGTGCATGAAGCAGGCCAGAGAAACACGGCTATGTCTCCCCCACACACCCACTGTGAGTAGAGGTCCCAGCCAACAACAGCCATGAATAGGATCATTCTTTCCAAAGAGGAGGGTGAGTGACTCCAGATTCTTGCCAAAGCAATAGCCCTTTTGACATGGTCCTTTCACTGGCTTCTCTCTCTTCTGCCACACACGTTTCCCTGATAGTACTTCCTCAGGTCATCTTGAAATTGCCTGCCTCTAATCTCAAGGTCTGCCTCCACTAAGATCCTGGCGCACCTCTGGCTCAGAGAGCAAAGCATGGTACCCAAGGATGCTAGGTACTGTGTGATAAGGCAGGACTAGACTCTGGGCTGATGTACTCAAAGCTCAGGCCTTCCCTTCTATCCTGGACTTTGTCTGAACCCTTGGGGTCAAGGGCAGTCATGAAGGCAGGGGTGGGTGGTTGGTTATCATGGTTTATGATAAGGAAGGATTTGGTTGCTCTTGGTCTCTTTCAAGAACAAGCAGCTGTGAGAACATCTGAGCAATAGATTGATAGCTCAGTTGTGAATTCTCCTTCACAATTAGCCCAGGGAAGTCATCAGAAGAAAGGCCAGAGCCCCCCTGGTGTCATTACCCAGTGTGTGTGTGTGTGTGTGTGTGTGGATCTCCTAAGGCCAGAGCCTCCCTGGGATTATCACCAAGTTGGGGGAGGGGGTCTCCTACCTCAGCTTCTGGAAGGGGCCAGAGCAGAGACTGGTCTCCTGGGATTCTGCTTAGAAAGTTGCTCATCAGTGGATGTTACAGAGAACTGCCTCCATGTTCTCTCCTAGAAAAAAAATGATATGCCACTGGCTTGAACCTGATAAATCTCCCAGGGTTCAGAGAACAGACTGCTCCAAGCACATCTTCCTTTCCAGATAGCCTTGAACAGATGCAGCCCTCCTGACATGGGATAAATACTGTCCATGAGGGGGATGACACATGATGAACCTGCCAGAAGCCAGCTACACCAAAGCTCTCTTGGTCCACAGACAGGCAGAGGAGCCTCTTTCATGGCTTTTCTTTGTCCTCCAAGGACTCAGAACTTCGCCTTCCTCACTGAACCCATCCCCACCAGACAGACAAACCAGTCACAGACCCCAGAAAGCTCAAATCTCTCCAGCTCTCTAAAGGAGATGAGTGAGGAGTCATCTGGGCCTGGTACAAGAAAGGCAGGACTCACATAACCTTCTCCAGAGATATACCAGTTTGGATGAAGACTATGTCCAAATGATTCAGATACAAGAGTTGGGTGGTCCTAGGTTCAGAGCTACATTTTTCTTCTCACCAATATCCCTTAAGTAAAGGAATAATTATAATCATGGACTCCTCATGGGTGTGGTGGGCTTAGATGATGCTATGTTTATACAACAGCTGCACTCACGCTAATGGTGTCTAGGGAGCTTGACCAGCAAGTGTATTGTGACCCCATTCTATGGAAAATGCTGGTGTACCAACAGGACAATGTTCATACGTGCATAGTAGCTAACCTTGGGAAATTTTGACCTCTTGGTTATCTCCTGTATTCCTGAATTTCTTTTACAACACATACACACAAACCAGGTTGCCCGCCTACAACATCAAAAGACATTCCGGTAAAGGCTGAATTCTTGATGTGGTTGAGTATGGAAGTTTCAGATTAAGCATCTAGAGGAAGATAAGTTCTCTTCATAACAGAAAGTAGAGTTTTGGTTCCCAGAGCAACCTGAGAAGAGGATGCAAATCGGCAGAGGTGAGAGAAAAGAGCAGCAAAGTGACAAGGTCCCTCATGGTCAGCAGCATAACCACAAGTTTGCAAGCAGTCTATTACTACTCACACAAATGCTTGTTCCTAGGTGTTTGTGGAGGCCCAGAACCTGGAGCCAATGTCTTAGAAGAATTAATGTGAGGCAGGACAGAGGCAGCATATGAGAACACAACCCACAAGCAAAGCATCCATCCTCTTCATGAATCAGCGAAAATGTCAGGGAGGGGCCGAGGCAACAACAGATGGCCTCTGTGACACAGTCTCCCCCAGCCACACGGCTCAGCTGGAGTAGCTGGTCTCCTCAAAAACCCTCCGTCTCTACGCGGCCCCTTTTTATGATATTCCAGCAGAGCAACTTCAGAGGAGCCGCTGCTTATGTGGCTGTTTGTGGCCCCAAAGGCGTGTGTCATGAGAGAGGCCACCAGGTGAATGTTGTGCTCCCTTCCTGACCCAGCTCCTTAGAAATCCCGCTGAGTCATCTCTAGAGTATTCTATTAGTCAAAGCAGTCAAAAGGCCCACTCAGGTTCAAGAGGAGAAGACCCAGCCCCCATCTCCTGATAGAAGAGTTGCATTGCTCTAGAATGAGCATGTGGGGCTGGAAATATTGCTGTGGCCATTTTTGGAAAGTACAATCTGTCATCAGACATTAAACAGATGCTGAGGCCAGTCCTCAGATGATATCTGAGTTACAAATAGGGGATGGGGGAACACAACTATTTTTTAAGAAAAAATATTAACAGAAATCAAACTAAGATCCTTTGGAAGAACATGGATAATGAAAGGAGACTTTTATTATAGCAGATTTATCAGAAAATCATAATGAGAATGAACAAGTCTGAAAGAAAAATGTTTCTCTCTTGTTCAAAACTTCCTGGATAGGCCAGCAGAGCTGGGAATTGAACAGGAAAGGCTGGGAGAGGGCCGGGAGCCAGATGCCCAGGCCTCGGGTGTTGGCAGGGACTGCATTTGAGACATGCTTAATGGAGGTGGGAAGGGCATGACCTTGAGGACTGGGATCTCCTGTTTGACTTCTTGGTTCCTCAAGAGAGTCAAGGGCTGACAGATCTTGGTATTTTCTCCTCAGAGACTGTCTCTGCAGGAAGGGCCCTCAGGACAAATGCTCCTCAGGACTGAGCATTCAGATCCTGGCCTCTTCTCATCAGGACTGTCTCCTGCAGGAAAGTTCCTCGGGACTGGACTTTCACTCCTATTCCCACTACTGTGACTTTCCAGTGAGTCTGCATTGTGAGTTCCTGTAGTCAGACTTGGAGTCCCTGACAAAGGACCTGGAGGGACCTTCAGAGCACACTGATTAAAATGTGAGGAATTATCACCTGCCCCTTATCACCATCAAAAGTCTCAGTGTTGAAGCAGGGGAGTAGCCTTAATGTTGAGAGGAACCATGAGATTGCAGCTGGGCTCAGAGGGAAAGAAAAGCTTGATTAATGGGAGCAGCTCCGGGGTACGCACACTTGAACATCTGTCCTATTCGGCTTCCGCTGTCTGAACAAGACTGAGGGAGCCCCCTTTTCATCACCTAGCCACCTCTCCCTCCCTTTCAGATATTCGGGGTTGATATTCTGTGGCCTCTAGAGCCCATCTGTACTTCCGTAAGCCACACCCCATCTCCCATACCCCAATTCACTACTGATCTCATAGGTGATATTTTGGCCACTTCTTATTCTGGATTCTTTGGGTTTGAAGCACAATGGGTCAGTGCTGTTTAAATACACTGTTCCAAGATGCTCTTTTCATGAACTCCCACAATACAGGGCTACAAAGGCCTTAGACTATAAGGTAAGTCTCTCGTTTTACCAATTTGTTTCAAAGGTTAGGACAAGATTTGCCTGCCAGTTCCTCTCTCAGGACTGCAGTGAGGCCCACTTGGGGTCTGGAACAGATCTCCTTTCTCGTTGCCAAAAGATCTCCCCGACAGCCCCTTCCTTGCAGTGGACAGGCCATCATGCCAAAAAGTGTCAAACAGGGACACGCCTTCCTTCTTGAAATATGTTGTGGACCAGCAGGCAGGCCCCTTAAGACCCCAACAATGAAATTTGCTCAAAGCTCAGCACACAGTAACCCAGAAACATATGTGGTGAGCAATAACAGTCATAAATTTTATGAGATTATGTGTTCCTAATGTGAGATTTCAAGCTGATCTGTTTGTTGTGCTATGCCAAGCTTCAGTGTGATTCAATCAAGTTGTACTTAATCTTCTGCTATTTACTCTGGGTGTGGGTGAGTCATGGAGTAGGTCTCTGGTCCAGTCTGCTGAACTAATTTGCCCCAAGTATTTCAATGGACTGATCATTTGTTTTCTCTGAAAGTTTATAGTTTGTTTGTTTGCATCATTAGATCGGTCTGGACCACATGCAGTAAAAGTCTGCAGCCATGCTAGGTCCCAGGATGCCTCTGAAGACGCAGCCAGTGACAGGGAATACCTCAGAGGTGTCACAGTGTCTTTTCCTCCAAAACTGAGTCATGTATGCTTTGGTACCTGTCTATTAACAGGAAGACTTAAGTCTAAGTCATTTTTCACAGAGAAACCATTTTGACCACCTTCCTGAATCTCTAAACACATACTGGGTGGATCTAGGATGAAGAGAAAATATTGTCATGTCATAGAAGACGAAAAAGGCATTTTCTGGACATTTTGCCCAAGGCTGGGAGTGATCCCAGCTCCAAGCTTGTCCTCTAGGGAGCCGACGGGCCATGCAGATGGGATCTGGGGACTCGACACAAGGCCTCCCTGTTCTTGGACTAAGAATAGTGAGGACCAGGCTATGGTTGACATCGAGGGTTTGGGGACCTTCTGGCTGTTGTGGGGATGGGAGAAATGTGGCCTGTGGTCTTGGGGCAGGGGTGAGAGAGTTTCCCGTGACTTCAGCTTTGATCACAGAGCCAACTGTCCCCATTTTCCTGGGATGGAGAAGTTTCCCAGGATGTGGGGCTTTCAGAGCTGAGAAGTGGAAAGTTTTGGGCAAAACAGGACAAACTGGTCACTAACTTTAATGTCCCCTGGCCTTGGCAACTTAGGCCTTCAGACTTAGCCAGAGTTTTAGGTTGGCTTGGGAAGGCCACTCCCTCCTCACACAGCCACTGTCTGTTTAGGGAAAGAGCTTACTGCTTGGTCTTCTATCTCTGGCTCCTCCAAAGCTCATGGTGTAATCATCACCACCTCCGTAGAAAGGTCTGGAGCTTTTTAGGGGTCAGCACATGAAGTGCTGCATTCACGAATGGATCAGGACATTAGTAGCCTATCCGTGGAGACTAGTTTCTAGGACAGGTCCTCATAGCGGCGTCCTGTCCTCAGAGTCTCTCTCAGGTGCTTTCTTGCTTGCCCTTGCCTTGCACTCCTCCATCATTCCAAGACACACACAGGGTCTGTGCCATTTGCTTGGCTTCTAAGTATCATCAACTAACGTTCTACTTTACTTAATCTATGGCATCCCTTACAACAAAAGATAGATTGAGACAGAAGCCTGTCTCTCCTGTATCCAAGAGTAACAATTTACCCATCATGTTTTCAGGCACACACCCTTGGGCCCCTGCTGAGGGGACAGCTGGCTTTCCTGCCAGTGTGAACACTGACAGACTCTGCCTATGCTCGCTCACACTAAGGAGAAGCCCACATCCTAGAACACACCGTGGTAAGCCCCTAGGGACTGAAGATAAAACCCAGATTCTCCTTTATGTTATTTAAGAGTTGTGGCTCTGGAGTCCAGACTCTGACATTTCATTTGACCTTGAGTTATCAGTGTAACCTCCTTAGACCTCAGTTTCCAAATGTGCGAAATGAGTACAATGGCCAGGCTGGCTGCATGACTAAGTTAATTAATCATCACAAGAACTTGGTACATAGTAATTACTGAGAATATATTACCTGCTATATCAAAAAGGCATGCCAGGGTCGAGCATGCTAACCTATTCTGTGTGGCTGCAGTGCACACAGTTGTCACGGTACCATTAGAACTGCACACCAGTGGGAAGCCCTATTGTAGGAGTGGGCAGGCTAAGGGATGTTACACAGCAAGCAGTGCCCACACCTCAGTGGGCTGATACAAGGAAGTCTGGTTATGCCTTTGTGCAATGCCTGCTACAGGTCTGGGACAGGTCTTCTGACACAGCTTCCCTCCACGGCGTGGTGGCTGTGACCTTTGCCAGATGCTCTCAAACATCACTGCTTCTGTTCTGTCCAGTGCAGTCACTTGGCTAGCAGGCTTCTGCAGGCAAACTCCATGCCTTGCTTTGAATTTGGACCTAAGTAGGGGCTGTGGGAATAAAGACTTTTTGCTGAAGATCTTGAATTAAAAACAAAAAGGTCAGAAAAAAAACAGTGGCCACAGGACAGAGCTTGCAGGCTCTGTCAATGGTAACGCCCTGCTCCAGGGCCCGTCCTGGTTGGCCAGCTTGCTACACTGCTAGGCAGCTGGCTTTCCTGGGGATGTAGGTTTTAACAGCACCATCTTACCAGAGCCCAGATCCCAGGGAACTCCAGGTTCTAGCAGGAGGCAACTCCCCAATTTGCACCCCAGTTTTCACTCACCAAAAGGCACATATGCAGATTCCTGACTTCTTCCAATGCAACTCAGGGCAATGCGCTGTGGTTCCGCTCTTGTATTATTTTGGATCGGGATGGCATTAATTTTACTTAAAATAGCTTGCCAAATTAGTCCTAAGCAAATAAATTTAAGTGGATGTTTCTGAAAGCTCACCCTTGGCTTGGATTTTATAATCTATTTATTTATTAATATACCAAAGTGTTCTATAAAAACTGCACAGAATCTCTAATTTAGTTTTTTTATTGAATATAATCTTCATTTACATTTCAAATGCTAAAACCTTTCCCAGTTTCCCTCTCCCGAAAACTCCCAACCCCTCCTCCCACCCCCTGCCTCCTAGTATATGCCCACCTGACCCACTCCCACCTCCCCCCCTGATTTCCCTTTGGTGAGGCATCTATTGAAATCTGGTTAGATCTTGAGGCTTAAATAATATTTGACAAATGGTGATGTGTGCTACCAAATAAATCTATTATGGCATGTGCTATGTCTGCTCCCTTTGTCTCATCATTGGGCTCAATACTGTCAGCCTGCTCCATCATTGTGAAGTTCCCTATAGTGAACGAGGTAGCCACTGGGAATCTTGCTTATCTAGAAACAAGATGGTGGCACCCCCATCCCGTCCTTCTTCCTTCTTACATGAGCTAAGATTCTTCTATAAACACCACAAGATATCATGGTTTGGCTTGGTCCTGAGAGCAGCGGTGCTCAAAGGTGGGATCTAATTGTTAGCTTTAACCTCAGCGATGCGTTAATCTCTGATAAATTCAGAGCTTAATAGGCTATTCGGAGGTATTAAAAATAAAGAAGGGGCTAATTACTGAGAGTGTGCTTTTGAAGTGTATATTTTCCTCTGGCTTTTTTCTGCCTGCCTTCTGCTTCCTCGATGTCATGAAGAAGTGTCTGTCCCCTCCACAGATCCTCGGCCATGACACTGCAACTTACTGTAAACCACCGCACAGCTAGCCCCACCATGGAAGGACAGTTTGAGGAAGTAAATTGCTTATCTTGGGTATTTTGCTACAACTTTAGAAAACTGATGAAAATATTTGTCATTTTCTATTTATTTGCAAAGTTTCAGAATGAGTGAGTTATTTAGCATACTTGAAGATAACCAGCCAGTATAATAATTATAATAATAATAACAATGTGATTTATACATTTTAATATTTTTCAAGTAATTAAAATTAATATTCAAAATGATGCTAAAATTGTTCCTTCAATTTGTCTTGGAAGCTTTTGAATAATCACCATGATCTTGGTCCTCTGTTGGGATTAGTTCTAATGCTTTGAATTCATCTGGCCCCCAAAATCCAGAATCTGCATGTACAAACTCTAAACCTTGTTCCCAATTGGTTTTTGATCGATCAATAAAGAGCCAACACTCACTGGCTGGGCAGGTAGACTGAGGTGGGATCTTTGGGTTTGCAGGGGCTAGGGGCTGGAAGGAGAGAAGGGAGTATCTCCATGTTTCAAAGGGAGACAAATCAGATTTAGAGCTACAGAAGGAAAATCATCCAAAATGTAGGTGAGAAAGAATGTGGCCCCCAGAAGGGCTGCCCAGAAGCATCTTGGCCAGTAAAGACTAGGGAGCTGCCCAGAAGGAGCCAGGGCAACAAAGATAAAATAAAGTATTAGAGGGCGTAAGCCAGGAGTACTGGAGGGAAATGTGTGGTAGCTGCGGGGAAGTTAGAACTGCCCAGCCTTTGAGATAGCCAAGGCATATTTAAAATTAACTGGTGTGTGTGTCTGAGTCTCTCTCTCTCCCTGTGTGTGTGTATGTGTGTGTGTGTGTGTGTGTGTGTGTGTGTGCACACGCTCGATAGCTCCTGGGCAGGTGCATGTATGTAAGCCTGTAGCCAACCACCACTATAACCTCTCCCTTGCTTTCAGGCTTATCTTGTGCATTTCTTACTCTGGACCTATGGAATGCTGTTGCTGTGGGACACCGTGACCTAGCAGTTTCAGAGGGTAAGTTCATGATCATCACGACAAGAAGCGTGGTGGCAGGCGAATAAGAGCTATAAGCTATGTGCTGGTTAGCAGTCAGGAGTGGGGGGGTGGAGGAGGGAGGGAGGGAGGGAGGGAGGGAGGGAGGGAGGGAGGGAGGGAGGAAGAGGTTGGTTGGTTTGGCTTACTTCCAGTGACACACCTCCTCCAACAAGGTCTCACCTACTAACTCTTTCTTTCTTTTTTAATTGAATATAATCTTCATTTCAAATGCTAAAACCTTTCCCAGTTTCCCTCTCCCCGAAAACCCCCAACCCCTCCTCCCACCCCCTGCCTCCAAGTATTTGCCCCCCCCCACCAGACCCACTCCCACCTCCCCCCCTCGATTTCCCTTTGTTGGGGCATCTACTGAGCCTTCACAAGACCAAGGACCTCTCCTCCCACTGATGCCCAACAAGGCATTCTTCAGACACATTTTTGGCTGGAACCATGTGTACCCCTTGGTTGATGGTTTAGTCCCTGGGAGTCTTGGGGTGTCTGGGTGGCCGATTTCCTTGTTCTTTGCATGGGGCTGTAAACTGCTTCAGCTCCTCCAGTCTGCCCTCCAACTCCTCCATTGGGGACCCCACGTTCAGTCCAATGGTTGGCTGCTAGCATCTGCCTCTGTATGTGTAAGGCTCTGAGAGGGCCCCTCCAGAGACAGCCATGACATGCTCCTTTTGGTATGTATTTCTTGTCATCCATAATAGTGTTTGGGTTTGGTGACTGTTTATAGGATGAATCCCCAGGTAGGGCAGTCTCTGGGTGGCTTTTTTCTTCAGTCTCTGCTCTACATTTTGTCTCCTTTATTGCTCCTGTGAGTATTTTGTTCCCTTTCTCAGAGGAACCAAAGCACCCCCACTTCAGTCCTCCTTCTTCTTGAGCTTCCTGTGGTTTGTGAATTGTAACTTGTTTATTTTGAGCTTTGTTGTTGTTGTTGTTTGGTTTGGTTTGGTTTGGTTTTTCGAGACAGGGTTTCTCTGTGCAGTTCCGGCTGTCCTGGAACTCACTCTGTAGACCAGGCTGGCCTCGAACTCAGAAATCCGCCTGCCTCTGCCTCCCAAGTGCTGGGATTACAGGCGTGCGCCACCATGCCCGGCTCTATTTTGAGCCTTTGGGCTAACATCCACTTATCAGTGAGTGCATACCACGTATATTCATTTGTGATTGGGTTACCTCACTCAGGATGACACTTTCTAGTTCCATCCATTTGCCTAAGAATTCATTTCATGAATTCAATGTTTTTAATAGCTGAACAGTACTCCATTGTGTATATATACCACAATTTCTGTATCCATTTCTCTGTTGAGGGACATCTGGGTTCTTTCCAGCTTCTGGCTATTATAAATAAGGCTGCTATGAACATAGTAGAGCATGCATCCTTATTTACATGTAGGAGCATCTTCTAGGTATATGCCCAGGAGTGATATAAAAACTCTTAACTCTTTCTAAAGGGTCCACCAAAGGTTTGAACCAAAGGTTCAAATATATAAGCCTAGGGGTTGTTTCTCATTCTAACCACTACAGAGGCTGTTTCACAAACAACTAAGACACTCTGAGTGGGAAATGATAAGTAAAGCCAACTCCAGGAGCACTTGGGAAGCATCCCCTAAGACCCTTTCAGCAGACAGAGAAAACATATCCTGGACTCGGTTGGGCTCTCATTCAAATTTAAAACCATATGGTTTTCTATAACTTCCTAACTTCGCATCTGCTTTGATTTTCTGTTACTCTGAACATCTTAGGTTCCATAGTGAATTAGTTATTTGTTCTAATCTCCTACAGCTATGGTTTAAGATGTCAAGAGTATTAGGATTAACAAAATAATTACTGAAACACCTTAGTATTTATAGACATTTTTCTTGTTAGGATATATCTTACTTGTATAATATAATCAAATTACTGCTTTAAAATCTCTTGAAATTATTCTTCCTGTGTGAATTAAAATCTAAATTGGTACACAGTTGGGCTTGTTTTATTTGCTTTCTGTTTTGAAGAATTGCATTATTCTATTTGATTATTTTTATAATCCTGTAGAGCATTTACGTTGTTTAAAGCTAATGTACACAAGATGTATTCTGGGAGCCAGGTTTGCATCTCTGCCTTCTCTGTTTTAGTTCCTTTTCGTTTGAGTTGATGTTTGTGGCCTTGCACCTTGAGTGTATACAGCCCCCACGGCCAAACCTTCCCCATTCCCCTTGCTCCCAAAGCAAATCCCGAACTTTACACACGCCTTCCAGAGTTCTCTGTGCTATTCCAATTTAACAGTGCTAACATCACTTCACTAGTATATAGGAACATTCCTCCTTTGTTTCATAGCTGTGTGTGGTTGTGTACTTTAATAGCAGCTAACTACATAACTGACATCCCCCCCACACACACACCATCTCCCCATTTACAGAAGTGTCTACTTCTTTATTATCAGGAGCAGCAGGGCTCTGATAGTCTGGTGCACCTGTCACTTCACAATTCTGGGTGTTCCTTTGGAATGGATTGTTACAAATAGGATAGGATTCTCAAAAGGCAAACCCATATGTAATGCTGATGGACATTGTTAAATTTCTTTCCATAGAGATTAGCCCATGCTGCATTTTCAGTTGCAATGTATTGAATACCTACTTCCCACTGTCTTCCTAAACAGAGTGTGGAGTCAAACATTTGGATTTTTGCTTATAAACGGTGTCTCTGTGCAGTGCTATTTTACATTGTTCTTATTATAGCCAATTTAAGGTTAATCCCCTAACAGTTTCTGAGTCATTGGAGCAGTTCAATGATTATTCTTTGAATCCATAAAAGCATGAAGTGGTATTTCAGGACAATTAATCTGGCTGCAGAATACAGAATAGTTTAGAATATGGAAAGATCAGAGGCAAGAAGCACTTAGGAATTTCAAGAGACAAACTAAAATAATAAGAAACATAACTGTAGTCTAAGGAATTCCCATTTATTCTCCTCATGGTGGACATGTGGGATGGCACGGGTGGGGATACATTCATTCCCCACCAGTCCAGATTTTGCTCCCTCCCATGGCTATGTGTGAATTACAAGGTCTTGAGGCCTGTGCTAAGATGTTTGGGGGTGGGGTGGAGCAGAGAGAGTGCTGGTAAGGAGTTCATGGTCACCATGTGTCCCTCCTTCCTGGTGGTCTTTGGCCACGGAGGCAAG
Source organism: Apodemus agrarius (assembly GCA_964023405.1). Taxonomy (NCBI): domain Eukaryota; kingdom Metazoa; phylum Chordata; class Mammalia; order Rodentia; family Muridae; genus Apodemus; species Apodemus agrarius. The sequence goes on from OZ030022.1 coordinate 69,454,948, forward strand.
GACGTGGGAGCTGTGTGTGGTCTGCTTTGATTTCGGTCCTTGTGCTGTTTGTTGGCCCTGGGCTCCTTCATGCCTCCCGGAAACCTGGCTGTTCTCTGATCACTGAGAGGCTACGGAGGCTCTGAAGACTGAGAAGACAGAGTTTGACCTTCCAAACACTGCGTAGCCATTCCTGCTTCTGAGATCCTGAGCTGGGCTGATTCTCCTTCCTGGGAAATGAGATGTTTTCTGTTTTCAAATGTCCTCAAAACCTCTCTAAGGCTTATGCCACTTGTGGATAGAAGGTATTTTCTCAGCAGTCCCCAAATTTTCCAGCCTTTCTCCATTTCCCAGTTTGGAGGATATTTCTTTTCTGGGGAAGAAAAGAGAAGAGGAAGGCCTGATCCAGCCCCAGTCCCTGCTGAGCCCCGCCCTGGCTTTGAACTAGAACTTCATTAGTCTCTCACATCTTTCCTAAGAAACGCTATCCTGGTTTCCTTTCTATTGCTGGGATAAACACTGATCAAGGTTGGGGAGGAAAATGTTTAGTTTTAGTTCCAGGTTCTAAAGCTGCAGTACAAATGTATTGGGTTGATCTTGGGTTGCTATAGCAAAAGGCACTCGTGCATGCCTTTAGTCCCAGCACTCTGAGTTTGAGGCCAACGGGAGCCACAGAGTGAGTTCTAGGCCATCAGGGCTACATAGTCAGACCCTGACTCAAAAACAACAGCAACAACAGAAGACATGAAATATTAGGGTTGCTTATAAAGAAAAGAGATATATTAAGAGCTCACAGTTTGAAATGAAAGTCCAACGTTGGGATAGCCCCATGTGTTTGTCCTCATGTGAGAGCCCCTCCCCGCCCCCTCTCTCACACACACAACAAACACACACATACAAACACATTGACACACATGCACACACACACACACACACACACACACACACACCCTTCTCCCTTTGGCTCCATCACAACATGACAGAAAAGGAATTTCTGTATATAAAAAGGCCAAACATGTTGGGTGGGCTCAGTTTATAACAGCTCTCCCTGAGGAGAACTGGCTCCGTGAGCTGCCAGCCTTTGCAGCCCTTGAAGGTGGGTGTGCCCTGGTGGCATCCCCATTTCCCAGAGGGCACTAAGGCATGAGGATTCATCTCTTCTTACCTCCCCACTGAAGAACAAACGAATACACAAAGTTTTGGGGGCTATCCAATCTCTATCAGCCAGAAAAGCGCGAGCTACAAACATCCAAGAAGGGGGAGGGGGCATCGTCAGAACCAGGAGCAGAGTTTGTCCCTCAGGCAAAGTGCAGGAGGACTCCGAGGGTTGAGCTAGGCACCTCTGGGCTTGGCTTTCTCCCTTCTCTCTTCTGTGGGAGAGGTAACCCAGATGGGCCTTTGAACCCGGACTTTGAACCTCTGCCCTGCAAAACAGAGCCCAAGCCCTGAGAAGACTGGCCCCCCCACCCCTGCCTGCTGCCTCTCCGATGCAATTCTAGGAACTGGGTCCTATGTGTTGGGCCTGGTTTCAGGAACCCGGCTTCTGGCTGGTTTCCTTCAGTCACGTGGCTGCTGGAGTCGTCAGCGCAGGCAGGTGGCGATGCCATGCTGCTTTCCAGGCTCAGAGATGAGGAGTGCGTGGATCTTAGGCTCTCGGAGAGCGGCGGGCGGGCAGGATGGAGCGTGGAGCAGTCTGGGCAGGCCCATCAGATCCGTGCAGAGAAGCAGGCTTCCTCGGAGCCCTCTTGCCCGCAGCCTCAGAAGCATAGCTCTTGTCTGGCTAGAGGAGAGGGCTGTGAGATAGAGCCCTTTCCTCTCTCGGTACTCCAGGTTGGGGAGAGTCTGAGTTACTTTCTGTGTGGTCCAGGAAGGAACCCAAGCTAAGACAGGACGTGTATGCCTTTATTACAGAGAAATGCGTACTCCTCTGGGGTGTGCACAAGCCAATGTCCAAAACAGGAGCATTTATGTGGAAACCTTTTTCCCACGGGGTGTAGATTTCATCCGGAGGAGGCACAGCAGCTGGGTGTGCTTACCAAGTGACACTCTGGCCTTGCCATAAAATTCAACACTAAGTAATGCTTGAATGTAACACACTTTCCTCTGTGTGTATGTATATTCGCCCATACAGGTGTGGGGGTTGGGGTTCACATGCACATAAGTAGGTGTGTGTACATGTGCAGGCCCAAGGCTGATCCTGGGAATCATCTTTCCTTCCTCTTCTGCTTTATTCAGTGAGGCAGGGTCTGTCAATCAAACCCGAGCTCACTAGTATGGACGTTCTCCCTACTCTGCCTGCCCTGAGAAGCCACTGAGCCGTTTCCTTAGCCAGTGTAATATATGCTTTAAGAAATTGTGTGTAGATGCTTTGCCTGCATATATGCCTGAGCACAACATGGGTGCCTGGTGCCCATGGGGCCAGAAGAGAGGTCACCAGATCTCTTGGGACTGAAGTTATAGACAGTCAGGTGGGTGCTAGGAATCAAACCCTCATCCTCTGGAAAAGAAACCAGTGTTCTTAACCACTGAGCCATCTCCCAGGCCCCTTAGTGCAAAACCACTTTAAAAATTCAAATGAGTGCAAAAAATTAAATGATGTGTAAAATACTAAAGTATTTAAGTAAAAGCAGGCTCCAGCACACGGGTAACTTATTCACACTCTCTGACCAGCCCTGCTGGGTTAAGGAGAGTTTGAACACTGGCTTCAGTTTGGCCACGTAATTAGGTGGGTGACGTTAGGTTAAGTGACTGGAATGCCTTGAGCCTTTACTACCTCATCTTTGAAATGAGAGAAATGGTCAGCCTCAAACGCTGTCATCAGGGTTAGAAGGGGACTGTGGTCTCACAGGGGCCTCTGTCCTAAGCTTATAGGAGCCATTGTGAACTAGAAATACTTTTCACAGCAGATGAAACATAGATGCCTGTTGAATACTTAGATTGCATATGGAGAGGAAATGCTTTCAGGCCTCTTACCTGGTTGGTGATACTGATACATACAAGAGATGTGAAGAAGTGGGAGGCAGTGTCACTGGGAAGACAGTGTCACCAGGGATGCAGTGTCACCAGGAAAGGCAGTGCCACTGGGAAGACAGTGTCACTGGGAAGACAGTGTCACCAGGGAGGCAGTGTCACCAGGGAGGCAGTGACACTGAGGGGGCAGTGTCACTGGGGTGGTGGTGTCACTGGAGAGGTGGTGTCACCAGGGGAGGCAGTGACACTGGGAAGACAGTGTCACCAGGGAGGCAGTGTCACCAGGGGAGGCAGTGTCACCAGGGGAGGCAGTGACACTGGGCGGGGCAGTGTCACCAGGAGAGGCAGTGCCACTGGGAAGACAGTGTCACTGGGAAGACAGTGTCACCAGGGGAGGCAGTGTCACTAGGGGAGGCAGTGACACTGTGGGGGGGGCAGTATCACTGGAGTGGTGGTGTCACTGGGGTGGTAGTGTCACTGGGGAGACAGTGTCACCAGGAGACTCAGTATCACTGGGAAGGCAGTGTCACCAGGGAGGCAGTGTCACCAGGAAAGGCAGTGTCACTGGGAAGACAGTGTCACCAGGGAGGCAGTGGGGGGGGTGGGGGGAGGGGGAAGGGAAAGGGCAGTGTCACTGGGGAGGCAGTGTCACCAGGGGAGCAGTGACACTGGGTGGGGGTGGGGGGTGGGGGGTGGGAGGGTGGGGGTGGGGGGAAGGGGGAAGGGGGAAGGGAAAGGGCAGTGTCACTGAGGTGGTGGTGTCACTGGGGAGGCAGTGTCACTGGGGAGGCAGTGTCACTGGGGAGGCAGTGTCACTGGGGAGGCAGTGTCACCAGGGGAGGCAGTGTCACCAGGAGAGGCAGTATTTTTTTAATTTATTTATTTTTATTGAATATTGTCTTCATTTACATTGCCAATGGTAAAACCTTTCCCAATATCCCCCTCCCCAAGACCCCCAACCCCTCCCCTTCCTCCTTCCTCCTGCCTCCACGTATAAGCCTCTCCACCCAACACACTCCCTCCCCCCACCTCTGTTTCCCTTTGTTGGGGCCTCTGTTGAGCCTTTACCTGACCAAGGACCATTCTTCCCACTGATGCCCAACAAGGCCTTCCTCTGCCACATTTTTGGCTGGAACCATGTGTGCCCCTTGGTTGATGGTTCAGTCCCTGGAAGTCTTGGGGCACGTGGGTGGCTGAAATCATTGCTCTTCCCATGGGGCTGTAAACCCCTTCAGCTCTGTTGGACCATCCTCCAGCTCCTCCATTGGGGACCAGTGCAATAGTTGGTTGCTAGCATCTGCCTCTGTATTTTTAAAGCTCTGGCAGGGCCCCTCTGGAGACAACCATGGCATGTTCCTTTTGGTATACACTTCTTGTGGTCCATAGTAGTGTTAGAGTTTGTTGACTGTTTATGGGATGAATCCCCAGGTAGGGCAGTCTCTGGGTGGCCTTTCCTTCAGTCTCTGCTCCACACTTTGTCTCCTTTATTGCTCCTCACTTAAGTCCTCTTTCTTGAGCTTGGTGAATTGTAACTTGTTTATAACTTGTTTATTTTGAGCTTTTGGGTTAACATCCGCTTATTAGTGAGTGAATACCATGTGTGTTCTTTTGTGATTGGGTTACCTCACTCAGGATGACACTTTGTAGTTTCATCCATTTGCCTAAGAATTTCATGAATTCATTGTTTTTAATAGCTGAATAATACTCCATTGTGTATATATGCCACAGTTTCTGTATCCATTCCTCTGTTGAGGGACATCTGGGTTCTTTCCAGCTTCTGGCTATTATATATAAGGCTGTTATAAATATAGTGGAGCATGTATCCTTATTACATGTTGGAGCATCTTCTGCGTATATGCTCAGGAGTGGTATAGCTGGGTCCTCAGGTAGTATTATGTTCAATTTTCTGAGGAATCACCAGACTGATTTCCAGAGTGGTTGTACCAGCTTGCAATCCCACCAGCAATGGAGGAATGTTCCTCTTTCTCCACATCCTCTCCAGCATCTGCTGTCACCTGAGTTTTTGATCTTAGCCATTCTGACTGGTGTGAGGTGGAATTTCAGGGTTTTTTTTTTTTGATTTGTGTTTTCCTGATGATTAAGGATGTTGAACATTTCTTTAGGTGTTTCTCAGTCATCCAGGACTCAGTTGAGAATTATTTGTTTAGCTCTGTACCCCATTTTTAATAGGGTTATTTTGTTCTCTGGAGTCTAACTTCTTGAATTCTTTGTATATGTTAGGTATTAGCCCTCTATCTGATGTAGAATTGGTAAAGACCACAGAACACATCTTAAAGAGCTTATTCTTCTCTTGTTGATGAGTAACTCCACATTTTCCCAGTTGCTGGTAACTGCTACTCCATTTTTTTTTAACTTCATGAACTTTAGTCTTAGACATTCTGAATATAAGTGGAATATTGCAGTGTTATCTTTCAGATATGGGCTTATTTCACTTAGATTTTTTTCTCTCTTTCTCATATCTGTGCATGTGTGTGTGCACACATGTGTGCATGTGTGTATATAGTGTGTTTATGCATATCTGAAAGCCAATGGTCCCTGACATCAAGTATCTTCCTCTATTATTCTCCATTTTGTTTTTTGAGACAGGTTCTCTCCCTGGTTCCAGAGCTCACAGAATGGCCATTGTGCCTCTAGACCACCTGTCTCTGCTCTTCCTCATTCTCCCTAATGCTGAAGTTACCTGCCCAGCATTCATGGGTACTGAGAACCGGAACTCAGTCCCTCAAGCTTCTACAGCGTGCACTCTGGCACTGAGTCGCCTCCCAGTCCAGATTCCAATGCCATTGGTGCTATTCAGGATTTTAAAAGAAGGAATTTCCCTAGAGAATTGGGAACGGTGCTTTTGATAAATATCTAGAAACAAGGCATGGTCATGAGGCACTTCTATCTTGTGCTTTTTGCTTCCTGATACACTCCCAGTGTTACCTTTTACAATAATCTTGTTTGAGAAATGAAAGAACTTCAGGGTCTGATTATCTGGGGGAACAGCACATGTGTGTGACCCTGCACCTGTGACTTTTGGAGCTGTCCCGTCCAGCTCTCTAGTCCTGGGGCATTGGAAGAAGGAATTGTTGGCTGATTCTCAGCTGCACATTCTTGCAAAACAAAGTGGTCAGGGCAGTATGGGAAGAATTTGGGAGGCCTGGTGCACATTTTTGCAACATATGGACTGGCTTACAATAACAATAAAGAACAAAGTTTCTGAGCTGAGTGATTGCATCATCAAATACCACAGAGCCTAAGAGGAAATCTCCTAGAAGCTGTTTAAAGCTTATTGTTCTGTGAAGGACAAAGTGCTGTGTACCTTAGCAGAGCACTTAGGAAAGTTATACAAACAGCTTACCACATTGCTTGGAGAATACCGAATTGGTATTTTGAGTTTATTTTTACACTAGCTATTTTTCCTTATTGAGCATGTTTTTTTGTTGTTGTTTTGTTTTGTCTGTTTTCTTTTGTTTAGCAGAGAACCAGACCCTCTAATCATCTCTAATGATTCTGCAGACCTCTAGGATGTCAGTCCTGGCGAACTGGCTTATTCATGCTACATGTCTGTCAACGTCCCAAGCAGGGTAGGAGACAGACAGCAGAGCTGGCGCTCTTACACCCCTTGTACACCCCGATACCTTCAGCAGCCGAGCTTGGAACCTCTAGGACAATAATTGTATCCCAAATGCCCTGAATCTATTGGGCTGCCTGAGGTCAGTGGGAATCAGGGAGGCCGAAACCCTTCTAGTAGAGAGGAGCCTCGTCTCCTCATGCCCACCCTCAGCAGAACTGGGGATGAACTCAGAGCCGCTTGCACCTTAGGCAAAAACTCCACCACTGGGCCACATCTTAAGGAAACTTGAAGAGCGGCTCTGTGTAGGCTGGGCAGTTACATGAATGTGCTGTCCGTCCTGGAGGCGGCCCTGCTGGCCCCTCCCAATACTAAATGGAGTGGAGAATGAAGTGGAGCCTGAACTCATTATTGCGATAATCAGGACAAGGAGGTTTGGTAGGAAGTGCTGATAGAGACACATTTCATTTATCCACCTGCCGTTTATTGGCACATGCTTACATGATGTCTTTTTTCCTTTTTTATTAGATATTTTCTTTATTTACATTTCAAATGTTATCCCTTTTCCTGGTTTCCCCTCCTAACCCTCCCACCCCCCACTATCCCATTCTCCCCTTCCCCTGCTCACCAACCCACTCACTCCTGCTTCCCTGTCTTGGCATTCCCCTACATAGCTCCTTCACAGGACCAAGGGCCTCTCCTCCCTTTGATGTCCAACAATGACTTTCTCTGTTAGATATGCAGCTGGAGCCATGAGTCCCTCCGGGTGTACTCTTTGGTTGGTGGTTTAGTCTCTGGGAGCTTTGGGGGTACTGGTTGGTTGATATTGTTGCTCCTCCTATAGAGATGCTAATCCCTTCAGCTCCTTGGGTCCTTTCTCTAGCTCCTCCACTGCTTAGTCCAATGGTTGGCTGTGAGCATTCACTCTGTGTTTGTCAGGTACTAGCAGAACGTCTCAGGAGACAGCTATATCAGGATCCTGTCATCAAGCACTTGTTGGCATCCACAATAGTGTCTGGGTTTGGTGACTGTTTATGGGATGGATCCCCAGGTGGGGCACTTTCTAAATGGCCTTTCCTTTACTCTCTGCTCCATGCTTTATCTCTGTATCTCTTCCCATGGGTATTTTGTTCCCCCTTCTAAGAGGGACTGAAGTATCCACACTTTGGTCTTCCTTCTTGAGTTTCATATGGTCTGTGTATTGTATCTTGGTTATCCCGAGCTTATGGGCTACTATCCACTTATCAGTGAGTGCATACAATGTGTATTCTTTTGTGATTGGGTTACCTCACTCAGGATGACATTTTCTAGTTCCACCCATTTGCCTAAGACTTTCATGAATTCATTGTTTTTAATAGCTGAGTAGTACTCCACTGTGTAAATGTACCATATTTTTTGTATCCATTCCCCTATTGAGGGACATCTGGGTTCTTTCCAGCTTCTGGCTATTATAAATAAGGCTGCTATGAACATAGTGGAGCATGTGTCTTTATTACATGTTGGGCATCTTCTGCGTATATGCCCAGGAGTGGTATAGCTGGGTCCTCAGGTAGCACTATGTCCAATTTTCTGAGGTAGCACCAACTGATGTCCAGATTGACTTGCATGATGTCTTAGGCAATAAATGCTTCCGCCACATTTCCTCAGACCAGTCTCACAACCACAGTGCTATCTTCATGTCCCTCCTAGGGTTACAGAAACCAGGGTGTGGGGAATATAAGTAACTGTCACATGTCTGACAGCCCGTGAGTGGAATGAGCAATGAACCCGGATCTGTGTGGGTCTGAGTCCTGGGTTCTTGATTCCCTAATGAAACACACCAGAGAAGCAGTCTAGGAAGAGGGCCAAGCAGAGACTGCTTCAGCAGACAGAAAGGTTGCAAAGTAGCAGGTCAAAGAGCCAGTACTAGAGGTCCTTGCACTTGTGTCTGGCTGTGGATGGAGGCAGCATGCCCACAGGGTGTTTAGAATATGTGCACACTTTGGCTGCATGTGCTGAGGGCCCTAAGCTCGGCCATATCTGCTGTCTAACACATTCTCAGCCTCTCCTGGACTGCCTTTCCTCAGCTAGTGATGCTACAAGAACTCCGCTTCTGCTCTTCGCCGCTCCTCTTGATCCGAAGGAGCCATGACTTGACGCTGCCTCTCCGGGGAAAAGCCTTCTGAGGAAATTGTCAAGGTACCTGGCAAGTGTGGCCGTGGTTCCACACCCATGCTTCTGCATCAACATGTACCTCACAAGGGCCAGGAGAGAATTCAGGTAATGTCAACCTATCGGATGCCAAGGCCTATAGAGTTTGCTCTACAAAGCTTTATATGTGGGGAGGGGCTGAGGCTGGGGGTATCTGGGGGCCTGAGCTTGAGTTGATTCCAAACCTTGAAGAGACAAAGAAACTCTTGAAACAGTGGGATTGGGTGCTGCTGTCTTTCAGAAGCTCATGAAAGAAAGAGTTGCAAAAAACAGCTGTTGGTTTAGCTACATGTGGGATAATTTTAAAGCTGATTTTACTTTTAATTTTTGTTTCATTTTCAGTGAATTTTAGTGTGATTATGAAAATTCATAATATATCCATTAGTATTGTTATTAGACATTTACATCTAAAAATGTTTAATGATTCAATTCAAAAGAAAGGTTTTAACATCTGGGGCTTTATGGTATGTGATGGGTAATCTTCATTGTTTATTTGGCTGAATTTAGAATCATCTAGAAGACACACTTCCGGGCATTTCTATAAGGATGTTTCCAGGAGAGTGATGACTAAGGGAGGAAGAGCTACCGTTCCATAGACTGGGTCCCACACTGGATAAAAGTGGAGAATGGGAGAAAACAATTGAGCACTCTGTTTGTATTGTTTGTTTGTTTGTGAGACAGGGTTTCTCTGTGTAGCTCTGGCTGTCCTGGAACTCACTCTGTAGACCAGGCTGGCCTCAAACTCTGAGATCCATTTTCCTCTGCCTCCCGAGTGCTGGGACTAAAGGAGTAAGCCACCACCGCCTGGCTTAACTCCTTCTTTCTTAAGTTGCTTTTTAAGAAGGTATCTGGTCACAGAAATTAGGAAAAGAAGCTAATAGAGAAATAATATATTGGGCATTCTTATTTTCTATAATTTTAAATGAGATGATGTGCTTGAAATGTCTAGCATGTTGAATAAAATGTTGGTCTCATTTCATCTTTATCATTAAGCTCCCTGAAGTGGGACAGTTCACAGCATGAATTATAGCATAATATGAGTCTCCCAGAGGGGAAACTCATGGATGGAGTCTGTGAGCCTTTCCAGCAGATGGTTTAGAGATAGGCTCTGGGTCACAGAGGCTTCCCCAAAAAGTTTTCTGCATTCACTTCCCGGGACTGCCTCAGCTACGTACTATAAACAGAAAAGTTGATCTCATAGTTCTAGAGACTGAAGCTCTACGGCAGCGGTATGCGGCTATAGCACCCCAGTAATTCTGGGTCAACTCTCTCCTTGCTGCCTCTGAGGTTCCAGATGGCAGCTGTCATCTTTGGTACCTGTAGCTTACCGCCGTGTGAGCCCAGGCTCTGCCCCCATCTCCTTGTGTGGATATTTGTGTCCACATTCCCTTCATCCTGTAGGATTGGGACCCACACTAGGTCTGACCTCATATGAACTCAATGATGTTTGCAAAGCTCTCACTTCATCACGGCTGCTCTGCATAGGTCCTGGCAATTAAGACTGCTGCCTCGTGTTTCAGGAGGACTCAGCTCAACCCGTGGTGTCCACTGTGACCTAAGACTTAGAAACAGTAAAAACAATGCCTCACATAGCCTCAAAGCCCTCAATACATCCGACACAAGGTTTTTGCCAGTAGCCCTTGAACAAGTTAAAAACAAAATCAGGAGAGTTCTGAAGTTCTGTTCTCCTGAGGTGTGGGGACCGTTCCTCACTGATGACTCACCAGTCCTGGAAACATCTGAGCAGTGCTTCAGCTGAGGTGAGTTGGATGTTTGTAAAAAGCCTCAGAGTGATATTCCTGCCTGCTAGCTTCTCTCTGCTGTCCTGTCCTTGCCCTGATTCTTATGACCCTTGTGGTCTGGCAGCTTTGAGGAGAAAAGTGAATTTACAAGTGAAACCCAGCTCCGTTGCTCGCAAACTCCCCAACCTCAAAAGTGTAATTTCAGACCTTTGGAGCTCACTCTGCCTTGTTGAAAGATGGAATCTCTCCATGAGCAGCTCCATTTACCACCAGAGAGGGAGTAAAGAAAAGCCGCAGAGAAACACGGGTGGGATTCCACATGGCTTGTTCATACTCTTCCAGCAGATCCCGTCTTAGATGTTTAGATGAAGACACTAGCATGTCACAGTTCTCCAAGACCTTCCAGGGGAGCCGCTTCCGAGAACGAGCAGCAATGACAGCGAATTTGGAGCTGAATGAGCTAGAGTAGTCCTCAGAAGGAGCACGGACTCCTTGGTGAGGTTTTGCTATACCAGTTTGTGCTCCCGCTGGGTTGCATGCACACAGCAGTCCAGGAGCTAACACACACACACACACACACACACACACACACACACACACACACACACCAGTTAATTTTAAAATGTCTTGGCTACCTCAAAGTCTGGGTACTCCTAAACCTCTCCTCTCCCCTCATACCCCAGGCCCAATCGGGGAAGTGGCCAGTGGCCACCCCCACCCCCCCCCAACCCCCCCACCCCAAAATCTTATATGGCTGGTTGGCTTTCTCTCCTGCAGCTCCTGTGTCCCATCCTTCTCCCGCAGGCCATGGCAAATCTCTATCTCCTCCCCCCTGAGTCCTAGCCCACACAACTCTGAGGGTTCCACCCCATCCCCCTTTGCCCAGCCATTGGCCACAGGCATCCTTCTTTATTGATCTATCAAAGACCAATTGGGGAGAAGGACCTTTAGCATTTGGACACACAGATTCCCGATTGACTCAAAGCATTAGAACCAATCTACAGCAATGGGCATGTCCTAGTGCTCCCTCTTCACACCGTGTCTCTCAGACTCTGGCTTATGTGCATCTGATGAACGCTTTGAGTTGATAATCAATCCTCTTATGCATTTTCATTTTACTGAGGCACAAAATGAACCATTTCTACTTAAGAAGCAGAACCATTATTTAAGGCTCAAAACTCGAGGGCCAGTGTTCTCTAAACACACATGTGCACATGCATGCACACACACAATCAGGGCTGAGAGGTTGAAGGAACCAGAAAGAAGTTTGACAGAGTTCTCTAGTTCTTAAGAATGGTGTGTCAGGCTCCCCAAAATGGCAGTTTTGAAGACAATGTCCTAAGAGGGCAGTCCAGGTCTAACCCAGGCCAGATTCTTACCAGATAAACAGAACCCTGAATTCAGCATCCCTTCAGCATCCCTTCAGCATCCCTTCAGCATCCCTTCAGCATCCCTTCAGCATCCCTTCAGCATCCCTTCAGCATCCCTTCAGCATCCCTTCAGCATTCCTTCAGCATTCCTTCAGCATCCCTTCAGCATCCCTTCAGCATTCCTCAGCATCCCTTCAGCATTCCTCAGCATCCCTTCAGCATCCCTTCAGCATCCCTTCAGCATTCCTCAGAGACCTCAGAATGTGTATTTCTATTTGTCAGGAAAGTCACTAAAAAAAAAAGTCCCAATAAACTGTCTTTCCTACCCATGAGGTGGTCGAGATCGGCTGTTTCACTGGTCCTCATTTACATTTGGTACCCAAACCTGGGAGAGACACTTGACCCTTAAGATCCTTGCTATAACCTAACCAAACTGCCGGCTTGGCTCTCCTGGGCATGGGCCATTTGCCTTTGCTGGCTCTTTCTACTCGCCATGTTCAAATATGGAGTGCATCTCTTTGGTTACTTCTCTTTACACTTTATTCTTACTCTTTTCTCCCTACATACTCAGTCTCAGTGCCTCTCTCTCTCTCTCTCTCTCTCTCTCTCTCTCTCTCTCTCCCTCTCTCCCTTCCTCCCTCCTTCCCTCTCTCCCTCCCTCCCTCCCTCCCTCCCTCTCTCCCTCTCTCCCTTCCTTCCTCCTTCCCTCCCCCTCCCTCTGACTCAACAGAAGTCATACTGATATGCCAAGCAGCCTCCTAAGCCCTTTCAGGCCCCTCATGTACATGGACAGGATGCCGGTCCACTGTGACTCTGGGTATCTCCCTGACAAACCTTGGTCCCCCTAGGATGCCCTTGAATTGAGACTGTCTTACACACTCCCCTACCTTACCTGTTGCTCTCCCCGAGTCTCCATTTACCCTCATGATGGGAACAGAGCTCCGCAACCTATCTCCTCACACCCATAGACGCAGTTGGCGTCCTCGTTCTGGTGGAACTCCTTTTCACAGCCCCCACTATCCAGAACCCTTCCTAAGTCTCCTAGCTCCCCTTGCTGGGCCCAGGGGACTCCTCACAGCTGCCCTCTCCTCAATCCCACCCCCCTCGAACCAACCACAGGCTCTTCCTATTCAAAAGTAGACTCCTCCAGTCCTCCAGTCAGTCCTTCTCAAATCTCTCCCTTCTCAGACTCAAGGAGACATTAAGCCTCCCACAGGGTGGTAAATTTTGGCAAACTGGAGGAGGTCATCCAAAGGCCAGAGAAGAATCCTGCTGAGTTCAGTGCCCGACTCCCAGAGCCCCTCCTTCAGCACACACGCAGCTAGAGCCTAATTCTCAAGAGGGCATGTTTGTCCTTAGCTCGCACTTCCTCTCCCAGCACCCAGTCATTAGAAGAGAACTTAAATAATACATGATGGCCCTCAAAGCCCTCAGAGAGAGCAGCTGGACACGCGTTTAACGGAAAGGAGGGACAGGAAAGAACAGCAAGACTTCCTGTGGTAGACAGAAGTGCCAGCTCCGGGCAGCAGCCCCAAGGCCAGCTCCAGAGAACAGGGGGCACAAGCAGACTCCACGGGAGACGCTTCCGGCGTAAACACTGCTCACTGGGTGAAGAGCTGCCCTGGGCTCTGCTTGTCACCAGGACCCTGTCCAAACTGTCGGCAGGCCAAAGTAGGTCAGTCCCCCCACATTCCTCCTCCTTGGGAAAATCTCTTGGAGCTTTTGGGCCAAGCAGTCAAAAACAGATGCTTCGCCGGGACCCCAGCCCCCAACAATCTATCGAGCTCACCACAGAAAACGCCAGGGCACTGTGCAGCAAACTGGGGAGTTTTTGCCACTTTTAATTGACATGGAGGCTATACGGTGCACAGTTCCTGCTCGCTCCAGTGAAACCTCCCGGTCTCAGCTCTGTGATAGATGGTGACCGCTGGCCCCACCAGCCCAGGTTACTGCCCTTTCCCTGCTCCCTAGGACCGGTCGCCCACTGCCTGGATGCCTGACCCGTTACTGTCAGGGATGTCCTGGCCAAACTATGCTTTCCCGTTTCCTTTTGTTTTTCTTTTTTCTTTTTTCTTCCTTCCTTCCTTCCTTCCTTCCTTCCTTCCTTCCTTCCTCTTCTTTTCTTTTCTTTTCTTTTTAGTTTTAATTTTTATCCAACTCCTTCCAGAAATTTCCTTCTCCTTTTAGTCTCTGAAGAGTTTCCTTGACCCAGGCCTATCTTCATCCACATAGTCTAGCACCTGCTGCTGTAGCAACAAGCAGGACTCAGCCAGCTGGTCTCTCATCTGCCTGGTCAGTCCATCCACAGCCCAAAGTTCTGTTTCTACCTCAAAGCCTTTCTGGCCTTACCAAAACTTTGGGTGCACAGGACAGACATGTTGTTTGCTGGTGATACAAATTTGAGGTCATTCAAGGAAAGTCTAAATTATCTGAGTCTCTTAAGTAAAAACCTTCAAACTAAGGTTCAATTATCTGCCAGTTTATACTGATTAAAAAAAAAATCAATGGAGCCTCCCAGCAGGCTGGAAAACTCTGTCACAGGAACATAAAGAACATAAGGGGGGGGAGAGAGAGAGAGAGAGAGAGAGAGAGAGAGAGAGAAGAGAAATTCCTTGAGTAAGACACATTTGATCTTCTACTCATAGACAAAAACCTATGAAAAACTTTACAGATATTGTCAATCTTCAACAAGCCATAAAAAGACAGTAAGGAGATTGCTACATCTTGTTTCATTTATTGACTTATAAAAATACAAATTCTGATTAGCCCTGTAAGTGTTTCAAGTGTAAGCTTTCCTAGAGCAACCAGGCTTCCTGCTGGGACAGGAGAACTCACAAACAGCATTCAGTAAAAAAGCGAAGCCTAAGGAACCACTCTCTACTGACTTTAAGTTGCTTATTACGATTCCTTTAAGTCCTAAGGTTGATTCAAAATATCTTTCTTTCGCAAAAACCATGCTAAATAAGCAAGCCCCTATGTCACATGGCATTAAAAAACAAAAGCAATAAAAAGCCAGTAAATAAGAAATGCAAAATGAATGCAAAAATGAAAAGAATTTTAATAAAAAGAGATTTATATATGAAAGTTAAGGCAGATGGATATGATACTATGGGGAAAGGAACAGATTTATGCATGCAGTAATGAAGTTTAAAGTAATGGGTCGTTTCCAGACGACAAGGCAAGGGAGAGGTGCTTACAAGTCATGAGGAAGTGACTTAAGGTCCACGCAAATGAGACGGAAAGATGGAGGCCAGGAGGTGGTGACACCTGCCTTTTAGCCTCCGCACACAGGGGGTAGGAGCAGGTGGACCTCTGTGAGTTCAAGGCTAGCCTGGTCTACAGAGTGAGTTCTAGGACAGCCTGAAGGAGAGGGGGAGGGAGAAGGGGAGGGAGGAGAGAGAGGGAGATAATACTATGGCACTAAAGTTTCAAAGTTGAACGTTTAACACATTGATGTTAACCCTCTAAATCGATAAAGTTGCCATAAGTGACGCACCTGCTTTGGGTGGCAGTTATAAACACTGGCTACTAAAACCTTTAAAATAAATTTATCATAGTCACAGGCTCAAAAATTTTTAATTTTCTTTTGATCGTTTTAAACTTACTCATTTTTATGTTGATACGTTTATGTTTTCAGGGTCTATTGCATTGTGTCTTTGAAATATGAGTCTGCTAGAGCTGCTGGGAGACACTTTATTTATCTTATTGTATTTTTTATGAAAAATAGGTTTTTGTGGCAGGTGTGGTAGCTCGTACATTTAACTCCAGCACTTGGGAGGCGGAGGTGGTAGACCTCTGTGAGTCCAGGACAACCAGAGCTACAGAAGCAAGGCCCTGTTTCAAAAAACAAAAAGCAAACAACAAAAGCATGTTTTTTTCAAACAACATATTCCGATTATGGTTCCCTGTTCCTTACTCCTCCCAGATCCTCCACCAACCTGAATCTATATCCTGCCTTGCTCTCTCTCTCTCATGAGCACACAGACACCTAAAAAACCCATAACATAATAGACAATGAAAACAAACAACAGGTAGCCCTCCTCTGAAAAGCACAAGAAACACATATAGACGCAGAGACACACAGAGGGGCAAGCACAAAAATCCCATTGAAACACAAAATCAGAAACCATAATATAAACAAAATTAACTGTTTAGGGTAAGAAAAGAAAAGAAGAAAAAATGCCCAGAAAAAGCATATGAGACAAAAAATAAACAAACAAACAGCCCTCCAAAAATAAACCATCTGCTGCTGGGCATGGGGCCTACCCCTAAGAGTGGCTTACACACCCAGCTCACTGTTGAAAGAAACTAATTTTTCATTTGCTAGTGTTTTTAATTGAGTCTAACTGGGGGCTCAGGACACTGGGACCCTGTGCATGTTGCCACAGTCTCTGTGAGCTCTTGTGTGGGTCCTGCTGTGTTTAAACGACTTTGTCTCATTGATGTTCTTCCTCTCTCCTGGCTCTTACGATCTTTTAAACCCTCTTCCACAGTGTGTTCTCACACACAAGTGCTCCCTCAGGTGTCGGGGAAAGAACTGATGGAGGCATCCCGTTTAGGATGGAGTGTTTGCTGGTCCTGCTCTCTGCACATCGTCCAGCTGGGGGTCTCTGCATTTGTTCCCATCCAAAGCAGAAGGAAGCTTCTCTGATGGTTGCTGAGACACTGACCTGTAAGTATAACAGAATGTAGTTAGAAGTCATTTTAAGGCTACATTCCTTTAGTCCAACAGTAGTAGTTGGCCTTCCCCTAGGACCCTGGCCTATCTAGATTCCATTTCACAGTGAACCTGAAACCCAGTCGAATTCATGTCTTGCATCACTATTGCACTAGCGCGTCTTGCAGCAGATCTCAATTTTAGATGAAAGGGTCTGTACCTGGGTTGGTGGTTACCTTTCTCTTAGTAGCATTCAGAGTACCCTGAACGCTAGTTAGTAGGGATGAAGGCTCTAGATAGGCAACATCTTGACTTCTTAGCTAGGATTTGTACTGCTGTGATGAAACAACATGACCAAAATCAAACTGGGGGAGGAAAGGATTTACTCAGCTTACACTTCCACATCACTGTTCATCAACAAAGGAAGTCGGGAAGGAACTCAAGCGGGGCAGGAACCTGGAGGAGGAGCTGGAGGAGGAGCTGGAGGAGGAGCTGGAGCGGAGGCCACGGAGGGCGCTGCTCACTGCTTGCTACCATGGCTTGCTCAGCTGCTTTCTGATAGATCCAGGGCCACAGTCCAGGGATGGAAGCACCCCAGTGAGCTGGACCCTGCCCATCAGTCTCTAAGGAAGAAAACGCCCTTACAGGCCTGTCTGCAGCCTCGTCTTATGGAGGCATTTCCTTAACCGAGGTTCCTTCCTCTCAGGTGACTTCAGCTTGACATAAATCTAGCCAGCACAGTATCTATTAGGTAAATGGACCTCATTTTTTTTCATTCATCTATTGATGGGCATCTAATCTGTTTCTAATTTCCAACTATTATGAATGAACATGGTTGACCAAGCACCTGGTTGATAGGATAAAGCAGCCCTTGGATATATGCCCAAGAATAGTGTAGCTGGAATTGAGGTAGACTGGTTCTCCTCTTCCTGAGGAACCACCACACTGATTTCCACAGTGGATATATGAGTATACACCAGTATAAGGTATAGGAGTATACATGAGTGTAGGGTATATGACTATTCACCAGTATAGGATATATGAGTGTACATGAGTATAAGGTGTATGAGTAGACACCAGTGTAGGGTATATGAGTGTACATGAGTGTAGGGTATATGAGTATACACCAGTGTAGGGTATATGAGTGTACATGAGTGTAGGGTATATGAGTATACACCAGTGTAGGGTATATAAGTGTACACGAGTATAGGGTATATGAGTGTACATGAGTGTAGGGTATATGAGTGTACATGAGTGTAGGGTATATGAGTATACATGAGTGTAGGGTATATGAGTATATAGCAGGATAGGGTATGAGTATACACCAGTGTAGGATATGTAAGTTTACATGAGTGTAGGGTATATGAGTATACACCAGTGTAGGATATATGAATGTACATGAGTGTAGGATATATGAGTATACACCAGGATAGGTTATATGAGTGTACACGAGTGTAGGGAGTGCTCCTCACACTCCTCATCCTCTCTAGCATGAGTTGTTCTTTTTTTTTTTCCACATTCCTCAGAAAACCCTTACACAGGGTTTCTCTGTGTAGCCCTGGCTACAGCATTCCTCAGAAAACCCTTACACAGGGTTTCTCTGTGTAGCCCTGGCTGTCCTGGAACTCACTCTGTAGACCAGGCTGGCCTCGAACTCAGAAATCCGCCTGCCTCTGCCTCCCAAGTGCTGGGATTACAGGCATGCGCCACCACCACCCGCGAGTTGTTCTTTTATTATTCTTGGCCATTCTATCTGCTGTAAGATGAAACCTCAAAGCAGTTTTTATTTCCTTGAAGACACTTTTTAGCTGCTTTCTTTATTTTCTACCATAATAATGTTTCATCTCTCCAGACTTTCTGAAGAGTCTTCCTGTAAAATAACTTGACAGTCTGTAAACCATATGCTGCTGATGGAATTTACTCAGGTCTCCTACCTGCCAGCTTGAGCCCTTTTGTTTTGGATCAGTATTCCAGAACATCACTACCTGGCCCCTCAGGGTCCTCACTCAGCAGCAAGAGGAATACTGTCACCCTTTGTAGCAGTAAAAGGTCACAAAGCTGCCCTCTAAGATAGCAATTCTGCTGACAGTTTTAAGATGACAGAACAGGACTAATCCAGGCTTGATTCTTACTGAGTAACCAGAAACCTAGACTCAGCATTCCTCAGAAAACTCACATGAGAGTGAGCAGCAGAGTGAGATAGCCCCAGATATAAAACTACGTCTAGTTTATATCACTTGACATAAGCTAAGGTCATCTGAGATGGAGAGGGACCCTCAAGGAAATATCTCCACAAGATCAGGCTATGGGCATGCCTGTGCAGCATTTCCTCCCTCCCTCCCTCCCTCCCTCCCTCACTTCCTTCCTTCCTTCCTTCCTCCCTCCCTCCCTCCCTCCCTTCCTTCCTTCCTTCCTTCCTTCCTTCCTTCCTTCCTTCCTTCCTGCCTTCCTTCTTTCCTTCCCTCCTTTCTTCCTTCCTTATTTCCTTCCTTCCTTTCATTTATTTTTTCCTTTTTAAAAAAATTAATTTATATAAAAATTAATTTATTTACTTTATATCCCAATCACAGCTTCCTTCCCTCCTCTCCTCTCAGTCCCTCCCTCTTCCCTCCCCTAGTCCCACTCCTCCACTCCTCCATTTCTTCTCAAATAAGGGAGGCTTCCCATAGATACCATGGGCCTTGGCATATCAAGTTGCAGTAGGACTAGGTGTTTCTTCTATTGTGGCTAGGCAAGGGACCCCACTTAGAAGAAGGGGACCCAAAGGCAGGCAGCAGAGTGAGATAGCACCAGGTCCAGCTGCTAGGAATCCCACATGAAGACTGAGATGTGCTGAGGGCCTAGATTAGTACTGTGTGTGCTCTGTCTGGTGGTTCAGTGACTGTGGGCATTTATGTGCCCAGATAAGTTGATTCTGGGTAGGTTTTCTTGTAGTGTCCTTGACATCTCTGGCTCCTTCAATCGTCCCTCCCTCTCTTTCACAGGCTGTGTGTGTGTGTGTGGGGGGGTGTGTCTCCACATCTGTTTCCATCAGTTGCTGGGTGAAGCCTCTCAGATTACAGTTGTGCTAGGGACCTGTCTGCAAGTATAGCAGAAAAATCATTAACTGTGTCAGTGGTGGGCTCTCCGATGGCATGGGTCTCAAGCTGAACCAGTTATTGGTTATCCTTTCCCTCAATTTCTGCTCTGTCTTTAGCATGGACCTCTTGTAGGCAATGACAAATTGTGAGTTGAAGATTTTGTGGCTGGGTTGACGTCCGAGTCCCTCCACTGGAAGTCTTGCCTGGCTATAGGAGGTCACTATTTTAGGTTACCAATCCCCCATTGCTAGGAGTCTTAGCTAGGGTCCCCCTCATAGGTTCTGGAATGTTTCCATTGCCTTAGGTTTCTAACTCATCCCAGAGATGCCCTGCCACCAATTTTCATTCTGTTTCCCAGTTCTCTCTTCTTCAGTTCTCCCCACACTAGGTCCCTTCTGCTCCCCCCCATCCCTTATCCACCCAATTCCCTCCTTCCATACACCCTAATTTCTATTCTGTTTCCCCTACTCAGTGAAATTCAAGTTTCCTCCCTTGGGCCCTACTTGATACTTAGCTTCTTTGAGTCTGTGGATTGTAGCATTGTTATCTTGTACTTTATGGCTAATATACACTTATAACATTATATACCATGTGTGTCTTTCAGGGACTGGGTTACCTCACTCAGTAGGGTATTTTCTAATTCCTTCCATTTGCCTGAAAAATGTCATGATCATTGTTTTTTATAGCTGAGTGATATTACATTATATTTATTTGTATGGTATATATAAATGTACCACATTTTCTTTCTTCATTCTTTGACTGAGAGACATCTAGGTTATTTCCAGTTTTTGGACAATTGTAAATAAAGCTTCATTGAACATACTTGATCATGTGTCCTTGTAGCATAGTGAAGCATCTTTTGGGTATATGCCCAGGAGTGGTATAGCTGGGTCTTCAGGTAGAACTATTCCAGATTTTCTGAGAAATCACCAAATTAATTTTCAAAGTGTTTGAACATTTTTGCACTAAAAATGAAGGACTGCCCCCCCCTCCCCCGCCTCGTCCTCGCCAGCATGTGCTTCGCTTGAGGTTTATCTTAGCCATTCTGATGGTGTAAGATGGAATCTTAGGGTTGTTTTGATTTGTATTTCCCTGATTAATGAAGATGTTGAATATTTCTTTAGGTGATTCTTGGCCTGTAGAGATTCTTCTGTTGGGAATTCTCTATTTAGCTCTGTATGCCTTTTTAAATGGGTTATTTCATTTGCGGCTGTCAGTGTCTTGAGTTCTTTATATATTTTGGATATTAGCCCTCTGTGAGATGTAGGGTTGGTGAATATCCTTTCCCATTTGTTAGGCTGCCATTTTGCCTTTTTGACAGTGTCATTTGCCTTATAGAAGCTTTTCAGTTTCATAAAGTCCCATTTATTAGTTATTAATCTTAGTGCCCGAGTTGTTTGTGTTCTGTTCAGATAGTTGGATCCTATGCAAATGTGTTCAAAGTATTCCCCATTTTCTCTTCTATTAAATTTAGTATATCCTGTTTTATGTTGAGGTCTTTGATCTAGTTGGACTTGAGCTTTATGCAGGGTGATAAATACGGATCTATTTGCATTCTTCTACATACAGTTAGACCAGCACCATGAGTTCAAGATATTTTCTTTTTTTCCATTGTATGCTTTTGGCTTCTTTGCCAAAATCAAGTGTCCAGAGGTGTGTGGGTTTACTTCTGGGTCTTTGATTCAATTCCAATAATGATGCCATGCAGTTTTTGTTACTATTTCTCTGTAGTACAGCTTAAAATGAGGGGTAGTGAGATCTTCAGTAGTTCATTATTATACAGGATTATTTTATTCTAAGTCCTTCATGGCCATGCAAGGGCCATGTTTGACCTGTTTCCTGCCCCTGGAACAGAGTCAGAAGGGCATGGACTTCCACAAATGTTGACAGTTGCTGGACATGAGGATGGATAGATAGATAGATAGATAGATAGATAGATAGATATATTCATGCTCCTCCTTCAGGAAATATTCTCCCTGCCAAGGTTATCAGGAAATATTCTCCATGTCAAGGTTATTGGGGAATGTCCTCTCTGCCAAGATTAATGACTTCATAATAATCAGAGACAGCACAAGTTTGGGAGACAGGAGTATGTCTAATGTCTCACCAAAATGGTAAACACTGAGACCTCCAGGACGGTCCTTAAGGCTGTGGCAAAGAACTCTGAAAATATGAGTTCAAGAATATACACAACTACAAAAAATATAAGAACACAATATGAATTGTATAAGGAGACTCACAGACCTTAAAGAAAAGAGGCAGCTGCACTATGACTATGAGCCAGTTTGTCAGAAAGAAATAAGGAAGAAGATAAAGAGTAGTGATTTCAGGGAGGTATCCCACCCAGCTAAGTTTATCATTTGTGCTTTAAAAGGCAGACAGATTCCTGGGCTCAAGGTCAGCCTGGTACACAGAGCTAGGTTAAGTCCAGGTGTAATAGGAATGGTGATCTTAGAGCAAGATCCCACTGAGCTAACTTATTGTCTATGCCTACAAATGCAGGCAGCTCTCTGAATTTATTTACAATGTTAAAAAAAAAAGAAAAAGGAAAAGGAAAAAAAATGTACTTGCTTGGGGGCTGGAGAGATGACTCAGCGGTTGAGCACTGAACCCAGAGGTCCTGAGTTAATTCCCAGAAGCCACAGATGGTGGCTCATAACCATCTGTAATGAAATCCAATGCTCTCTTCTAGTGTGTCTGGAAATAGCTACAGTGTACTTATATACATAAAATAAGTAAATAAATCTTTTTTAAAAAGAATGTATTTGCTGTCTTTTTCTAAGAATCAGGGACTGGAGTCAGGGGATGATGATATGTAAAATACTCAAAGAGGAACCTAAGGTGAACAATTGAATTGATATGTAAATAAAAGATTGGGATTTTGTTCCGCAAGAGATGATTTAATGAGCACTAAACTCCAGGGAGTTGTAGAATTGTTTTCTAGCAGTTGAGAGCTGTCTCAGCAGAGGGCCCTGTGGAAAGCAATCTCGAACAGAACACAGCCCATCAGCTTGTACCCACGATTGACTTGGGGTTGGTTTTTCGCCACTTTCAAATACCCCATCTCTCAGGAGCCCCTCTTCAAGCTGAGGCTGGTCTTTGACAGCGTTAGATATCCTGGGTTTTTGTTTTCCATATGAAGTTGAGTATTGTTCTTTAATGGTCTGTAGAGAAATGTATTGGAATTTTGATGGGGATTGTGTTGAAGCTGTAAATCTACATCTTTTGGTAAGATGGCCATTTTTAGTATGTTAATGTTACATATCCATGAGCATGGGATATTTTTCCATCTTCTGATATCTTCTTCAATATCATTCCTCAGACTTAAAACTCTTGTCATACACATTTCTCACTTACTTAGAGTTACACCAAGATATTTTACATTATTTGTGGCTACTGTGATGGGTGTACTTTCCTTAGTTTCTTTCTTATCCCATTTATTGTTTGTATATAGGTGGCTTCTGATTTTTTTAGTTAATTTTGTATCCACCCACTGTGCTGATGGTGTTTATCAGATGTAGAAGTTTCCTAGTAGAATTTTTGGTGTCATTTATGTATACTATCATATCATCTGCAAATAGCAATATTTTTTAATTCTTTCTTTCCAATTTGTATCACCTTGATTTACTCATTAAATTATTGCTCTAGCTAGAACTTCAAGTACTATATTAAATAGATATGTAGAGAGTGGACAGCCTTCTCGTTCCTGATTATAGTAGAATTGCTTTAAGTCACTCTGTGATGCTGGCAATCTGCTTGATGTCTATTGCCTTCATTGTGTTTAGCATGCACCTTGTATTTGTGATCTCACTTAAGACATATCATGAAGGGGAATTTTGTCTAATGAGATGACCATGTGGTGTTTTTCTTTCTGTTTATTTATATGGTGGATTACATTAATGGATTTTCATTTGTTAAACCATCCTTGCATCTCTGGGATAAAGTCTACTTGTTCAAGGTGGATGATGTTTTTGATGTGTTGTTGAAATTTGTATTTTATTGAGTATTTTTTCATCAATGTTCATAAGGGAAATTGGTCTACAATTGTATTTCTTGGTTGAGTCTTTGTGTGAGTTTAGGTATCAGGGTGACTGTGGCTTTAAAGAATGAATTTGTTAGTGTTCCTTCTGTTTCTATTTTGTGAAATAAAGTGAGAGGTATTGGTATTAGTTCTACTTTTACAGTCTGGCAGAATTCTGTGCCAAAGCCATCTGACCTTGCACATCTTTCGGTTAGGAGATTTTAGTGACTGCTTCTATTTCCTTAAGGGTTGTATGTCTATCTAAATTGTTTACCTGATCTTGATTTAACTTTAGTAAGTGCTACTTATCAAGAAAATCATCCATTTCGTTTAGATTTTCAATTGTGTGGTCTATAGGCTTTTGAAGTAAGACCTAATGATTCTTTGGATTTCCTCAGTGTCTGTCGTTATGTCCCCCTTTTCATTTCTGATTTTGTTAATTTGTTAATTTTGTTAATAGTGTCTCTCTGCCTTTTCTAGCTAAAGGTTTGTTGATCTTATTGATTTTCTCAAAGAACCTGGTTTTGGTTTCATTGATTTTTTTCTTTGCATTGTTCTCTTTGTTTCTAATTGATTGATTTCAGCCCTGGGTTTGATTATTTTCTGCCATCTACTTTGGCTCGTGTTTGCTTCTTTTTGCCCTGGAGTTTTCAGGTGTGTTACCAAGTTGCCGGTATGAGATCCCATCAGCTTCTTTATGAAGGCACCAGGTGCTATGAACTTTCCTCTTAGCACTGCTTTCATTGTGTCCCATAAGTTTCGATATGTTGTGCCTTCATTTTCATTAAATTCTAGTTTTAAATTTCATTCTTTCTTCCTTAACGCAGTGGTCTTTGAGCAGGGAGCTGCTCAGTTTCCATAAGTTTGTAGGTTTTCTGTTGTTTCTGTTGTGGTTGAAATCCTGCTTTAATTCACAGTGGTCTAGTAAGATACAGGGAGTTATTTTAAATTTTTGTATTATTGAGACTTACTTTGTGACCAAGTTTATGGTCCATTTTGGAGAAGGTTCCATGAAGTGCAGAGAAGAAGGTATATTCTTCTGTGTTTGATAAATAGTTCTGTAGACCTCTGTTAGCTTCATTTGACTCATAACCTCTGTTAGTTTCATTATTCTCTTTTTAGTTTCTGTCTGGATTACCTCTCTGTTTGGTGAGAGTGGGATGTTGAGGTCTCCGACTACTAATGTGTGAGGTTTGGTGTGTGATTTAAGCTTTAATAACGTACCTTTATGAATGTGGGTGACCTTGCCTTTGGGGCACAGAATTCAGAATTGAGATATCATCTTGGTGGGTTTTTCCTTTAATGAGTATGAAATCACACGCATTTCTTGATCACCGTAGTTTCACGCAGCCAAGCTGCAATCCAGGCAGAGGCTGTGTGATATTTACTGGGTATAGCCTTGTTTGGTAGGGCTGTTCAAGAATGCCGCTGTGGGCCTCCTTGGCTGCAGATAGGGCTGAGCTGAATTTTCTCATGGCAAGCTGTGTGACCCTTTCTCTAACCTGTTCTTTTACTTACAAGATGTCCCTGCCAGCCGGAGGTACGAGCATCCAAGCGTGATGGTTCACTAGAGTTTCATTCTTTGAGCTACAGCACTGGCCATGATTTATTTTCTAGAGATCCATTGCTTTGCTTTTAATCAGCTGTACAGTTATTACCTAGATACATTATAGAATTAACCTCCCAACAATATCTATTATTTGTATGGTTAGGTGGCTCTGGCACTCTGACTTGGAAACCATCAGTTAGTAAAGTTTCAAAGTGAGCTTGAGGGAGTTTTACAAGAAGGAAGCAGGACATTAATAAGAGACTGCACATAAACAAAGGGACCCCAGGGTTATAATGTAGTGTTCTCAAGAACTCTTGAATTACTAATCTATCATTGACCACAGCTACTCTGATCAAGGGACGTAATGCTTTGTAGGTGTTCTCTGAAGTTCATACCTGATTGATTTTGTATTTCCTTACATCAGATATCCATGGTAACCATTCTTTGTAAACGCTTCACTAGATACATTTTTTCTTCAGTAATGTAATTACCTACTTTTGAGTATAAGAATTCCTGCCTCAGAACAGTAAAGTGCATTCAGACGCATTCAGATCTTGTGTGTGTCTGTCTGTCATTCGCCGGACCTGTACCTTCCTGCATACCAAAGACCCTGATTCCCCACGGGAGTGTGTGTTCCGACTGAGTCGGTCCGTGGCAGTATGAAGTATCCTTCCCTGTCTCCTTTTGATTAATTTTGGTTGAAAGTCTATTTTATTGGATATTAGGATGGCTACTCCAGCTTGTTTCTTGGGTCTCTTTGTTTGAAAAAAAATCTTTTTTTCATCCCTTTACTCTGGGGTAATGTCTATCTTTGATTCTGAGCTGTGTTTCTTTTATGCAGCAGAATGATGGATCCTGTTTTCACATTCATTCTGTTAGCCTGTGTCTTTTTGTTGAAGAATTGAGTTCATTGATGTTGAGAGATATTTAAGACCAATTATTGTTATCTCCTACAGTTTTGATGATGGTGGTAGTTGTGTGTGTGTGTGCGTGTGCGTGCGTGTGTGTGTGTGTGTGTGTGTGTGTGTGTGTGTGACTTCTTTTGGTTTTAATTGTGTGGAATTGTTTATTTTTTCTGTCTTCTTGGGTGTACTTAACCTCCTTGTGTTTCCTTGTAGTATCTTCTGCAGTGCTGGATTTGTAGACAGATATTGCTTGATTTGGTTTTGTCATGGAAAAATCTTGTTTTCTCTCTCTATGGTGCTTGAAGCTTTGCTGGGTATAGTAGTCTGGGCTGGCATCTGTAGTCTCTTAGAGAACGCAAAACATTTGCCCAGGACTCTGGCTTTTAGAGTCTCTGTTGTGAAGTCAGATATAATTCTCATTAGGTCTGCCTTTATATGTTACTTTGTCTTTTATCCCTTGTTGCTTTTAATATTCTTTCTTTGTTCTGTACATTTAGTGGTTTTTTGTTTTGTTTTGTTTTGTTTTGTTTGTTTTTTGTTTTTGTTTTTGCTTTTTTTGTTTTTTCGAGACAGGGTTTCTCTGTGTAGCTCTGGCTGTCCTGGAACTCACTCTGTAGACCAGGCTGGCCTTGAACTCAGAGATCCACCTGCCTCTGCCTCCCAAGTGCTGGGATTACAGGCGTGCGCCACCACGCCTGGCTCGGTTAGTGTTTTGATTATTATATGGCAGGAAGATTTTCTTTTGTAGTCTAGTCTATCTAGTGTTCTCTAAGCTTCTTGCATGTCTATAGGCATCTTTTATCTTTAGGGAAATTTTCTTCTAAGGTTTTGCTGAAAATGTTTTCTAACCTTCTGAACTGGGAATTGTCTCCTCCTCCTCTTCTTCCTCTTCCTCTTCTTCCTCCTCCTACTCCTCTTTCTCCCCTTCTTCCTAATCCTCTCCTTCTTTTTCTTGTTCAATTTCTATTATTTTAGGGGCTTGTTTTTTTCATAGTGTCCTAGATTTCCTGGATGTTTTGTGTCAGGAACAAAACAATCTAAAACATCAGTTTTATATTTAACATTTTCTTTGACAGATATGTTGACTTCTTCTAAAGTATCTTCTACACTTGAGATTCTCTCTTCCATCTCCTGTATTCTGTTGGTGATGCTTGTATCTGTAGTTTCTGCTATCTTATGTAGGTATCTATTTTCATTTTTAGGTCTTGAACAGTTTTATTCATTTCCTTCACTTCTTTGATTGTATTTTACTGTGTTTCTTTAAGGGATTTATTCATTTCCTCTTTAAAGACCTCTATCATCTTCATAAGGTTGGATTTAAGGTAATTTTCTTGTCCTTCCAATGTGTTCAGGTATTCAGGACTTGCTCTAGTAGGACAGTCGGGCTCTGGTGGTGCCACACTGCCTTGGCTGCTGTTGACTGAGTTCCTACATTGGTCTTTACATTAGCCGTTCAGGTTTTCTGGGGTTTATACATTTATATGCTGATTTCTGAGTTTATCTTTGTAGGAAGTGTATTTTTGGTTTTGTCTTGTTTTGTTGTTTTGTTTTTTACACACCCCGTCCCCTTGGTTTCTGTTTCCTCTGTTTTTTGGCCGGAGTGACCTGGGTTTCTGGTGACTAGCAAGTCTTCATGTCTAGTAGGGTATCTCTGTGAGGGTTCTATTGCTTGCCTGGCTTCTGGGGTTTTGGGTGCTAACTTTGCCACTGGGGTCCCTAGACCCAGCATGGCCTGTAGTTCCTTGTCCCAGAGAACCTCCAGGAAATCACCTGGTTGTCTCTGTTGCCAACAGGCCTCCAAGAAAGCAGGCGGAGTTATGGGGCAGGAAACAGAGCACAGTATTTGGTGTGTAGATTACCTCTATCGGGTGTGCTTTCAGGGCGGTTGGCAGGCAGGGGCTTTGGGAATGGAGGGGCTTCTCTGGGGGCCATGGTGCTGTGGGCCTCCTGGGAAGCAACATTATGAGGCATTTCAGCTGTCCTGTGGCCAGGTCCATGCCCTGTTTGAATTTCTGTCCTGACCTCTTCAATGACAGACTAAAATGTAAAAGCATAAAGAAATAAATCTTCTTTCCCTGACTTCCATTTGCTCATGGTGCTTTACCACACCAGTCATGACCCTAACTGAGAGACCTAGTACTTCAGCTTTCGTCAGTTAAACCCCTGCTTTCCTTCCCTGCCCCACCTACCTCAGGCAAAGGTAATTTAGTACCCAGTTAACCTGAACAGCATGTATCAACTCAAAGACACGGCCCCGCCCCGCAACTGTCACATAAAATCCATTTGAACTCCTGGTGAGCTACTTCTCTCTACTCTCTGAGACAGCCTGGCCCAGGAAACTGTCTTTTCTACCCATATCACAGTCTGGGGTGGTCTCACAAGTGTCCTTACCTCTGGTCTGGAGTGCTGAGAAAAGGAGGGACTTGCCCTTGGAGCCGTAGGTCACCAACTGGGACCGTCTTTTGCACCTGTAGCATACTTGTCAAAAAGACTAGATTTAACCATCCAGGGATGGGCACCTTGTATTTTTACCTTAGCAGCCACTGAACTCCTTATTCAAGAGTCAGAGAAACTAACCTTGGGGTTGCCCATAACTGTCCTCTCTTCTCATAACCTGTCGCAGCTGCTAACTTACAAGGGCTTGCAGACTCCACCTCCCTCCAGAGTTCTTTCTCTTCAGGTAGCACTAATAGAAGATTCCACGCTCACCTTCCAATCATGCCCACCTCTTAATATTTGCAATCTTCTTCTGACCTAATACTAACCACTCCCTATCTCACTCCTGCACTGAAACTTTAGAGGAACTATTACCTCATCCTTCACACATACAGGAGGGCACATTGTCTCAAGCCATCTATACCTGGTACACAGATGGAAGCTCCTTTCTATATGAAGGGACTAGAAAAGCTGGCTATGCCATAGTGTCAGACACCGAAGTGATAGAGGCAGAGGCCCTCCCTGTACACACCACGAATCAGCAGGCTGAGCTAATAGCTCTCACCCGTGCCTTTCAACTGGCACAGGGACAATCCCTCAATGTCTATACAGATTCTAAATATGCTTTCCATATCCTCCTGTCCCACACCACTATCTGGAAGGAGCATGGGTTATTTACCACAAAAGGAGGATCGGTGACTAATACAAACCACATTTTGGCCATGCTAAAGGTCTCCCATCTCCCCACAGCTATTGGAATTGTCCATTGCAGATCCCACCAGACGGATGACTCTATTGTCTCCAAGGGAAACAACCAAGCTGATGAGGCAGCTAGAGCTGTGGCCCTTGGGGGGCTAAACTCATCTCACCTTTCCCAGGACATCCTTACACTGCAACCCACATCTCTACCTTCATCCCCTGACACTCACCAAACTCTGTCCTATCTTCACTAACTCTTTCATCCTAACAGCCAAGCGTTATCTTTTGTTAAGACCCACTTACAGCCTACTCCTGAGGACTTAAGTTTCTTAAAATCTATCACTGCTTCTTGTAAAATCTGTCAGATGTCAGACTCCAACTCGAGGTATCGTAGCACCCCTTTCCCTTACCCATCAGGCTAGAGGTTCCCTTCCTGGAACTGACTGGCAACTTGACTTTACCCACATGCCCACTGTCAGACGTGCCAAGTACCTCCTGGTCTTGGTGGATACCTTCTCGGGGTGGGTAGAAGCATTTCCCACCACTAACAAAAGGGCTTAGACAGTCTCTGATCTCCTCCTCTGAGAGATCATCCCCCAATTTGGTATCCCAGCCTCTCTTCAGTCAGACGATGGTCCTGAATTTACTTCCCAGATTTCTCAGATTATCTAAGGCCCTAGATATCCCCTGGCATTTTCACATTCCCTACCACCCTCAATCTTCAGATAAGGTAGAAAGAACTAATCGCTCTTTAAAAACCACCCTTGCCAAGCTGTCACAGGAACCTCACCTTGACTGGGTAAAACTCCTACCTCTGGCTCTTTTCAGGTGACAAGCTCTCCCCAAGCGACCTCTTCTCATATCACCCTTTGAACTCATGTATGGGCATCCAGTCTTAACTCCTGGTCTTTCACCTAAGTGCTCTCCCCTCCCAGGCCATCTATTCACCCCATTACTTTGCCACCTCTGTTCTCTCCTATGGAACTTTGCTGACCACCATCTACCTTGGCCACAGACTGTCTCCTGTCCACTGCCTGTCAACGTTGGAGACCAAGTCCTTCTATCCCCCCCCCAGATCATCAGCCTTCACCCCTCTCTCCCAAATGGCAGGGCCCTTTTAAGGTAATTCTCGTGATCCCTACAGCTGCTAAACTTGAAGGACTCTCTCATTGGATCCACCTGTCTCACCTTAAACCTTTCATCCCTCCACCTAAAAATGACTCTTCTTCATACATGTCAACCTTAACAGGAACATGCTCTGTTAAGCTCCAGAGACCACCCACCTTGTCCCCAACCCCAGAAAATGAGACTCCACTCCTGCAGCCGAGCTTGACTTCACTGGATCAGACCTGGGTTTCTTGTCCTCTCCCTGCTGTTCTTCGTTTCCATCCAGGGCAGCCCTTACATCTGGAGATTCGAGGTTCAAGAAACTCCACAGATAACAGTCTTTCTAAATAGGGTCAGGAAACTGCTCCATAGCTGGATACCACGAACCGATCCAAAACACTGTCATCCCTGTATCTGTTATCCCATCTAAATATTATGATCTCTATACTTGCTTTCTCTTTGACCAGACAAAAGATTATTGTAGAAATGGCCAGACAAATATGGGGGCTGTCCATATTGGTCTTGTCAGATACATATGCTAGGATCACGGGTCAATCATTTCTTCTATCCACAAGACACTTTTCTTCTACATACAAGACCCGTGGGATTCCAGGTGGGAGACAGGAGTTGTTAGTAACTCTACCATAAAAATTAGTTCTCCAGTAAGTACTATCCATATTCAGAGAAAATATATCTCAATTGTCCAACCCCTAGCTATCAGAAAAGTAGGGGAGATAATCAAGCACTCCTCCAAGATCCTTCCCTCTTTGACAGCACACCTCATAAATGGCACTAACTTGTCATTTCGCCTTTTGCTTCAGACCTTGACCTCAGTGTACCAACTCCTTAATGTCAACAGGCCTGGTTAAAGATTCCTGGCTATGCATAGCCCCTGGGATCAACTCAAAATTGTCACTTACAGCCTCTCTGGTGATACTGCCATGTAACCTTACCTCACCTTTTGTCAGCTGTCCTGACTCCGATGTTGCCATGACTCCGTACCTTACTTCTGTCCCTCTCTTTGGCATGGCAAACTGTTTTAAGACCTCTGGGACACGTTCTGTAGGAAACTAAGCTCCTAAGACTACAATAGCCTTGATATATCATCTCTGCCACAGTGCCTGCAATCCAGAACACGTCAATTCTTTGTGGCACCCAGGTATATCATCGCCTATCTGCCAGCTGGTCAGGAGTTTGCACGTTGGTACTCCTTTTCTCTGAACTGGGAGTCATTCAGGGAAATGAGCCCCTGCCAATCCCAGTTGTAGATATGACAGCTGCCCGACATGAGAGGGCAGGTCAGGTCGTGCCACTCTTGGTCACTATGGGAAGAGCCATAGGTGCTGGTACTGGAGTTGCAGGGATAATGACTTCCATGTCCCAATATAATACATTCACTTCCCAGTTTGAAAGCGATCTTCAAGGAATGACTGAAATTGTGCTTACTATCCAGAAACAGATGGATTCTTTGGCATCCGTGGTGCTTCAGAATCGATGGGGCCTAGATGTCCTAACAGCTAAAGAAGGTGCTCTTTGCCTGTTCCTCCAAGAACAACGCTGTTTCTACGTCAACCAATCCGGGATAGTGAGAAATAAAATCCAGGAGATACAGTCAGACATAAAGAATTTCAGAGATCGCGAGACCTCTAGTTCTGGGATTTTCGGAAACCCTATGTGGAAGTGGATACTTCCTTTTGTAACGCCTTTTCTAGTCATCTTCCTGGTGTTGTTATTTGCTCCCTGCCTCATTAATTGTGTTCTATATTCCTCCAATGGCAAATACAAAAGATTTCTAATCAAACTATTAATCATCTGCTGTTTCAGGATTGCCAGCCCTGCCCATAAAAGAGCCATTGTCCAAAGAGGTACCTGATGCAAATGTTTACCAAGTGGATCCCAATGGTGAAAGTCAGCTACACCCCAAAATTGACGATGCCCCTAGACAACAGGAAGCAGTTTAAGACATTCTCTTTCAACATCTGCTTCCCCTCCTCTTTTTTCTTCTCTTTATAATAAGAAGGGAGGAAGGTTGGTACCAGGACCTCCAAAACCTGTGACATCACATAGGCAACAGCGCGAACTATACACTTGTTGCCATGGCAACAGCCACCATATTCCCAGAATCCACTGGGCTCACATTTACATGCAACCATGTCACCATCTCTGTATATATAAGAGAAGCATCCTCGCCTCTTCCCCTCTTCTCTTTCCACCATCACATTTGCCTTTTCCCCTCTGAATAAACCTCACATGGAGCTGTTTGGCCTGGTGTGGTATCTGGAGTCACCACCATTGGCTGTCAACTCCAACAGGGATTACATTGAATCTGTATATTGCTTTTGGCAAGATGGCCATTTTTACTATATTAGTCCTGCCAATCCACAAGCATGGGAGATCTTTCCATCTTCTGAGGTCTTTGATTTCTTTCTTCAGAGACTTGAAGTTCTTGTCATACAGATCTTTAACTTATTTACTTTCCCTAATATCTTTCTCAGCCTGTTTATCCTTTGAGTATAAGAAGGCTACTAATTTGTTTGAGTTAATTTTATATCCAGCCACTTTGCTGAAGTTGTTTATCAGTTGTAGGAGTTCTCTGGTGGAGTTTTTTCGCTCACTTAAGTATACTATCATATACTTGTCTAATTGATCAAGATAGAACTTCAAGTACTATATTGAATAGATATGGAGAGAGAGGGCAGCCTTGTCTAGTCCCTGATTTTAGGGGATTGCTTTAAGTTTCTCTCCATTTAGTTTGATGTTGGCTACTGGTTTTCTGTATATTGCTTTTACTATTTTTAGGTATGGGCCTTGAATTCCTGCTCTTTCCAAGACTTTTAGCATAAAAGGATGCTGAATTTAGTCAAATGCTTTTTCAGCATAAAATGAAATGTCCGTGTGGTTTTTTCTTTGAGTTTGTTATGATTACATTGATGGATTTCCCTATACTTAACCATCCCTGCATCCCCGGGATGAAGTCTATTTGATCATGGTGAATGATCATTTTGATGTGTTCTTGGATTCAGTTGGCAAGACTTTTATTGAGTATTTTTGCATCAATATTCATAAGGGACATTGGTCTGAAGTTCTCTTTCTTTGTTGGATCTTTGTGTGGTTTTGGCATCAGTGTAATAGTGACTTCATAGACCAAGTTGGGTAGTGTTCCTTCTGTTTCTATTTTGTGGAATAGTTTTAAGAGTATTGGTGTTAGGTCTTCTTTGAAGGTCTGATAGAATTCTCCACTAAAACCATCTGGTCCTGAGCTTTTTTTGGTTGGGAGACTTTCAATGACCTCTTCTATTTCTTTAGGGGTTATGGGACTGTTTAGATGGTCTATCTGATCCTGATTTAACTTTGGCATTTGGTATCTGTCTAGGAAATTGTCCATTTCATCCAGATTTTCCAGTTGTGTTGAGTATAGACTTTTGTAGTAGGATCTGGTGATTTTTTAAAAAAATTTTCCTCAGTTTCTGTTGTTATATCTGCCTTTTCATTTCTGATTTTGTTAATTTGGATACTGTCTCTGTGTCCTCTGGTGAGTCTCGTTAGAGGTTTATCTATCTTGTTGATTTTCTCAAAGAACCAGCTCCTGGTTTTGTTGATTCTTTGTATAGTTCTTTTTGTTTCTACTTGGTTGATTTCAGCCCTGAGTTTGAAGATTTCTAGCTGTCTACTCCTATTGGATGTATTAGCTTCTTTCTGTTCTAGAGTTTTCAGGTGTGCTATTAAGCTGCTAGTGTATGCTTTTTCCAGCTTCTTTTTAGAGGCACTCAGAGCTATGAGTTTTCCTCTTTGCACTGCTTTCAATGTGTCCCATATATTTGGGTATTATGTGCCTTCATTTTCATTAAATTCTAAAAAGTCTTTGATTTCTTTCCTTATTTCTTCCTTGAGCAAGGTATCATTGAGTAGAGCATTGTTCAGCTTCCATGTGTATGTTGGCTTTCTATTGTTTTTGTTGCTATTGAAGACCACCCTTACTCCAGAGTGATCTGATAGGAGGCATGGGATTATTTCAATCTTCTTATATCTGTTGAGATCTGTTTTGTGACCAATTATATGGTCAGTTTTGGAGAAGATACCATGAGGTGCTGAGAAGAAGGTATATTATTTTGATTTAGGATGAAATGTTCTATAGATATCTGTTAAATTCATTTGATCCAAAATTTCTGTTAGTTTCACTGTGTCTCTGTTTAGTTTGTGCTTCCCTGATCTGTCCCTGAAAAGGGTATGGTGAGGTGCAATGTGTCCCTTGAGCTTTAGTAAAGTTTCTTTTACAAATGAGGGTGCCCTTGCATTTGGAGTATAGGTGCTCAGAATTGAGAGTTCTTCTTGGTAGATTTTTTTTTCCTTTGATGCGTTTGAAGTGCCCTTCCATGTCTTTTTTGATGAATTTTTGTTGAAAGGCAATTTTATCCAATATTTGAATGGCTTCTCCAGCTCATTTCCTGGAAACATTTGCTTGGAAAATTGTTTTCTAGTCTTTTACTCTGAGGTAGTGTTTGTCTTTGACACTGACGTGCATTTCTTGTATGCAGCAAAATGCTGGGTCCTGTTTTCATATCCAGTCTGTTAGTCTATGTCTTTTTATTGGATAATTGAGTCCATTGATGTTAAGAGATATTAAGGAATAGTGATTGTTGCTTCCTGTTATTTTTGATGTTATTTTTATGTCTGGTGGTTATTTTCTTTTGGGTTTGTTGAAAGAAGATTACTATCTTGGTTTTTCTAGGGTGTAGTTGCCCTCCTTATATTGGCATTTTCCATCTATTATCTTTGTAGGGCTGGATTTTTGGAAGCATATTGGGTAAATTTGGTTTTATCATAGAATATCTTGGTTTCTCCATCTATGTGATTGATAGTTTTGCTGGGTATAGTAATCTGGGCTGGCATTTGTGTTCTCTTTGTGTCTGTGTGACATCTAACCAGGCTCCTCTGGCTTTCATGTTCTCTGGTGAGAATTCTGGTATAATTCTGATAGGTCTGCCTTTATATGTTACTTGGCATTTTTCCCTTACTGCTTTTAATATTCTTTTTTTGTTGTTTTTGTTTAGTGCATTTGGTGATTTGATTTTTATGTGATGGGAGAAATTTCTGTTCTGATCCAGTCTGTTTGAAGTTCTATAGGCTTCTTATATGTTCATGGGCATCTCTCTCTTTAGGTTAGGGAAGTTTTCTTCTATAATTTTCTTGAAAATATTTACTGGCCCTTTAAGTTGGGAATCTTCACTCTGTTCTATACCTATAATCCTAGACTTGGTCTTCTCATTGTGTTGATGTTTTGGGTTATAAGCTTTATGCATTTTGCATTTTCTTTGACTGTTGAGTCAAGGCTTTCTGTGGTATCTTCAGCACCTGAAATTCTTTCTTCCTATTTCTTGTAGTCTGTTGTTGATGTTTGCATCGATGACTCTTGATTTCTTTCCAAGGTTTTCTATCTCCAGAGTTGCCTCCCTTTCTGACTTCTTTGTTGTGTCTATGTCAGTTTTATGTCCTGGATGGTTTTGTTCAGTTTCTTCACTTGTTCACTTGTTTGTTTGTGTTTTCTTATAATTCTTTAAGGGATTTTTGTGTTTCCTCTTTAAGGGCTTCTACCTGTTGACCCATGTTCTCTTGTTATTTCTTTTAGAGATTTTTGTGTTTCCTTTTAAAGGGCTTCTACCTGTTGACTCGTGTTCTCCTGCATTTCTTTAAGGGAGTTATTGTCCTTCTTGAAATCCTCTATCTGCATCATGAGATTTGATTTTAAATCCAGATCTTGCTTTTCTGGTGTATTTGAGGTATCCAGGACTTGCTGTCGTGGTAGAAATTGGTTCAGATGGTGCCATGTTGCCTTGGTTTCTGTTGGTAATGTTCTTGCATTTGCCTTTTACTGTCTGATTATCTCTGGTGTTAGCTGCTGTTGCTGTCTCTGTGGTTTATCTGTCATGCAAGCCTCTATATCTGTGCTCCTCAGAGACCCATTCTCTTTGTGTACACAGGTATGTAGGTACTCCTGCAAGACCTGCTCTCTTGTGATTTTATTTGGCCCTGATCAGTTCTTGTTGCAGGTGGAAATAGGAAGACTCCTGTTCCAGGCTGTTCTTAGGCTCTTGTGTCCTCAAGGTTTCCAGTTGCTTCCTCTGCGTAGCAGGGGTGGTCCTACCTGTGCTGTCAGGCCTTTCTGCACTCCTGAGTCATTACCTACCTCCCTGAACCACTTAAATATGGCACGCTGTGGGCAGAGGATGGTCTCAAATGGGAGACAGAAACCAGAGGGTTTCTGCCAGAGGGCTCCAGATGTGATCCTCTGAGTGGCAGAGTAGGTCCCACCTGTGCTGGCTGTCCTCTCCACACTCCTTGGAAGGATTCTTTACTAAGGGCACATATAACTTTTCTTGGTCTCTTTGTTGGCTCTGGTCCCTGCTCACTTGTGCCAATTCAGCTGAGGCTTGGTTGTCTCTACTAGGTAGTGCAGCTACTGCTGATTTGTGTTTCCTCTCCTGACTCCAGTGTGGACTGGTATATCTGTGAAGTGTTTGTGAGCAGATCAAGCTTCTGCTGCTGAATCCTGTGTACTGAACTGCTGATTTCCTGACCATGCAGAAGAAACATTTCTAAACAAGTTCATTTCCCCCATATCCTTTCTTTCCCACTACCTCTAGTGAGTGATGGGCTAGATGGGAGATTGTGTTCTCTCAGGGTCTGTGTGAGGTCTGCCCAGGATCTTCTTGCTTTCGTGGTCTCTGGTGAGAAGTCTGGTGTAATTCTGATAAGTCTTCCTTCATATTGTCACTTGACTTTTTTCCCTTAGTGCTTTTAATATTCTTTCTTTGTTTAGTGCATTGGGTGTTTTGATTAGTATGTGACGGGAGGAATTTCTGTTCTGGTCCAGTCTGTTTGGAGTTCTATAGGCTTCTTGTATGTTTGTGGGCATCTCTCTCTTTAAGTTAGGGAAGGTGTCTTCTATAATTTTTTGAAGATATTTACTGCCCTTTAAGTTGTAAATCGTCACTCTCTTCTATACCTATAATCCTTAAGTTTGCTGTTCTCATTGTATTCTGGATTTCCTGGATGCTTTGGGTTACATGCTTTTTGCATTTTGCATTTTGACTGTTGAGTCAATGTTTTCGATGGTATCTTTAGCACCTGAGATTCTTTCTTCTATCTATCTCTTGTATTCTGTTGTTGATGTTTGCATCTATGACTCCTGATTTCTTTCCAATGTTTTCTATCTCCAGAATTGTCTCCCTTTGTGATTTCTTTGTTGTTTCTACTTTCGTTTTTAGACCCTGGATGCTTTTGTTCAATTCCTTCATTTGTTTGTTTGTGTTTTCCATTAATTCTTTAAGGGTTTTTGTGTTTTCTCTTTAAGAGGAAACCTTAACAGGGAATACCTGTTGACCCATGTTCTCCTGTATTTTTTTTTTTTTTTTTTTTTTTTTTAGTTCTTTGAGACAGGGTTTCTCTGTGTAGCCTTGGCTGTCCTGGAACTCACTCTGTAGACCAGGCTGGCCTTGAACTCAGAAATCCACCTGCCTCTGCCTCCCAAGTGCTGGGATTACAGGCGTGCGCCGCCGCCGCCACCACCCGGCTTTTTTCACCTTTTTTTTTTTTTTTAGTTTTTACTGTATTTCTTTAAGAGATTTTTGTGTTTCCTTTTTAAGAGCGTCTACCTGTTGACTCATGTTCTCCTGTATTTCTTTAAGGGAGTTATTTATGTCCTCCTTGAAGTCCTCTATCAGTACCATGAGATATGATTTTAAATCCAGATTTTGCTTTTCTGGTGTGTTTGGGGTATCCATGACTTGCTGTTGTGGGAGAAATTGGTTCAGATGGTGCCATGTTGCCTTGGTTTCTGTTGGTAATGTTCTTGTGTTTGCCTTTTGCCATCTAGTTATCTATAGTGTTAGCTGGTGTTGCTGTCTCTGATGGTGGCTTGTCTGTCATGCAAGCCTCTGTATCTGTGCTCCTGGGAGACCGGTTCTCTCTGTGTACACAGGTATGTTGGTACTCCTGTGAGGCCCTCTTTCTTGTGGTTGTAATTGTGTATGTAGCTTTGTGGTCTGGACCAGCTCTGGGTTTCGGGTAGAAACCAGAATACTCCTGTCCCAGGCTGCTTCTAGGCTCTTGTGTCCTCAGGGTTTCTGGCTGTTTCCTCTGAACAGCAGGAGTTTTCCTACCTGTGCTGTCTGGCCTCTCTGCACTTGTGCGTGATCAGGTATCTCCCTGTGCCACCTGGACAAGGCGAGCTGTGTCAGAGGATCGAACTTGATTTCTTTATTGGGCCTCACCTCCTGCTAGCAGGGCGGGCTGACCTTTGTCTAAATTGGAGGACATGACGTATATTTTCTGGAATCTTGAGCCTGCTTTTCATTCCTCCTTCAGGAACTCCTCTCACATCTGTCAGCTGCAGAGAGTGACCCGCCCTTCTCCTGCCATCATTAAAAAGGAACTTCAGAAAGGGTTAGAAAATCTCCTTCCCCTGAGGCCTCCAATGGACTTGGGTTTAATATATTACTTTTGGGGGGAAGAAGACTCTTTTAACAATCAGATTTATCATCATCAACAACAACAGTGGAAATTTAAGCATCAACAATAGAACAGTCCTCAGTGTAGTCAGAGTAGTCATTGCCAAACGTTGTCACCTCTTCTACCTGGCTTACATCCCAGAACCTCACTTGGTTAGTTCAAGTTTCATCCTGTTGAAAGAGAGTCCTCACCCACTCTGGTCCTTCCTACCCAGTGTGTGCATAATTATTCCTCCTTTCCTGGGGCTGGAGAGAAAGAGGATGATTGGCAGTGAATGAAGAAGTAAATGGAACCAGCAGGAATGTCGGGGCTTCAGGCACATATTCAGGCACATATGTAGCATACATAGCTGCACCTATAGAATGTTAGTCCCCCTGGTAAGCCCCCTGGTCCAGCCTCGGCCTTCTACAGAGGGATCCCCATCCACAGTTAATCTTGAAAGAGACACACCTGAGAGATACCGCTGAAGATACTGTGAAGGGGTGCAGAGATCTTTAATGGAGGAAGAACCATCCTGTGTGTGGGCAGCGCCACACCCTGAGCAGGGGTCCCTGACTGAATGAAAAGAGAAAAGGAGCTGAGCCCCAGCACCTGTCTCCCTCTGGTCCCGACTGCAGATACAACGTGACCAGTTGTCTCATTTTCCTGCCCCAGAGCTAATTCAGCTCTGACCACCATGCCTTCCCCTTCAAGATGGTGCAAAGATCCCAAATAGGATCCCAAATAAGCCCCCTCCTTGCTTAAGTGATTTGTGTCAAACATTTTGCTGCAGCAATAAAATAACCAACACAATCACCAAGCAAAGGTCAGGATAAAGGCTGGAAGTCTGGTCTCCTGCTTCCACAGAGCACCATGAGAATTGACTCCGCATGGCCATCACACGGGATTCCTCTTCTGTAGAGGGCTGGGAAGTGCTGCGCCTTGAAGATGGCGCTGGTTTCCGCCTTCCTCCCCCCCAGGGGGAGAGTGCCCTTTGAGATAAACAACTCCTTATTTGGCATTGTGCTATCAGATGCTGTCCTTCCGCTTTGAGGTAGCCTATCTGCCTTGCCCACGTGTCATCCAGGGATTGGCCAGCCTTTGGGATATAAGAGAGTGCTGGGGTCAAAGGGAGAGAGATGCCATGGTATAAGGTTCCTGAGTAAACTGCTTGAAGAAGATCGCTGGTGTTGTGTCCTTCCTTGCGGGTTGAGGTTGGGCGAGACACTCTTCCAGCTTTTACTGTTAATTTGCTTCATCCTGTCAGGTTCCAGCAATAAAAGAGAAAGGGTGCAACTGTTACTGTCACTCCATCGAATTGGCCAAACCCTGGTGTGTGTCCGTGGGATCATATATTTGGTGTGGACAAAGGAAGCTGCTACCATGTCAGCATGTCAGGAAGTGGGGTCCTTTTGGATTCCTCCAAAGAATCTGTTCTTTTCCAAACCTCTGTAATCTTAAATAGAAGCTGAATGTTGTTCTTTCCTTCAACCGTGTGAAAAGGTTTTGAGGTTCAGGTTTGAGGAAAATGTACAGTGTAAAGAAGGAGTCCTGCCCTTTCCAAATCAACCACCTTTAAAAGAATCCTGCTGCTGTTAACAGCTGCCTCAAACGCTCCCAGCCAGACCCCAGAGGAGGAAAACAGGCTGTGCTGTTTGGGGTTCCCTTTCCTAACCTGATGTCATTTTCACCTCTTCTAGGACTCAACATATTGTTTCTTACATGACTCAGAAAGAATTTCCAAGTCAAACAAGGCAGAGGGTGTGCTGTTCTTCCAAGAGATGTTTCT
This sequence comes from Apodemus agrarius, assembly GCA_964023405.1. Taxonomy (NCBI): domain Eukaryota; kingdom Metazoa; phylum Chordata; class Mammalia; order Rodentia; family Muridae; genus Apodemus; species Apodemus agrarius. The sequence continues at coordinate 69,495,506 of OZ030022.1, forward strand.
CTGTTATTCTGACCCCTGCAGAGTGCCCAGGGGGCCTGGTAGAGCTGCCAATGACACCTTGCAGATATGCAAGGAGGGGTCAGGGAAAGCCAATAACCACAGTGCTCACTCAGTCCAGTCCACTCACTGCTTCTGAAACGAAGTATTCATGGGCAAGGGTGTGTGTGTGTGTGTGTGTGTGTGTGTGTGTGTGTCTGTGTGTGCACGTGTGTGATCATGGCCTTCCAGCACTGAAGGCAGCCTGAATCCTGGTGCTACATTTTCATGCCCACTAGCCTCTGTCATCAATGTGTTTCCCATTAGCTCGAGAGCTGCCTGGAAGGGCTCTGATGTGTCACTTTCCTCTCCAGAGCAAGCCCTACAGTTGCCCTGTTGCCATGGTAGTCACTAAAGGGATAGGAAGGTGACCTGCACAGGGAGGATGTCACCCCTTCCAGCCCGGTGCCTGGAGATGGGAGATCTGCCTGTGAAGCCATTTTTTCCTCAGGTTGGCTGGGCCAGGGCCTAACTTCAGGGCCCTGTTGACTCTCAGCCTTCCAGTCTGGGCATGAAATAAAGAAGGTTTCAAAGGTTTGTTGTTGTTGCTGTTGTTGTTATTGTTGTTGTTGTTTTCTTTTGGTCCTCAGACTCATCCTCTTATTGTCTTCTCATTGCTTCTGGAAAGCAGGATGGAGAGGAGCCTGTCTAAAGATAATCTCTCTCACCCATTCTCAATTTAAAAGGCAGAGTAAGTAAATTCCGTAAAATTTGATGTTTGGTAGTTTTCTTTCTTTTAAATTTTAACTAGCACTTTCTGCTGCTGCTGCTTCATGTTACCTGATGATGTACCTGTAACAGGTTCAGCACGTGTCAAGACACGCATCCTCTCACATGGTCTTTCTGACAACGCTGGTGGGTCCTGATTTTACCAGAAAAAGGGTGTGGACCTCTTGAAGGCTAGAAAATGAAATGGAATGCTAGCAGCACTGTAAGATGGACAAAACTGGCCTTGAGCCCCTGTGTTATCTTTTCCTGGCTTCAGAACACAGGCAAATTACTCAACTCCTAAGCCTCAGGGTTCTGATTGGGAAAATAGGGATAATCTTATTAGAACTGCTAGGAACAGATGGATAGCACGCATGTAGTTAGCATGCTGTCGGGTACACAGTTGTCAGCTGATGAGCAATGATTATTTAAATTTTAAATAAAATTAATTAATATTAGCCAGGTGTGGTGGCGCATGCCTGTAATCCCAGCACTTGGGAGGCAGAGACAGGCGGATTTCTGAGTTCGAGACCAGCCTGGTCTACAGGATGAGTTCCAGGACAGCCAGGATTCACAGAGAAACCCTGTCTCAAAAAAAAAATTAATTAATATTAAATTTAAAAGGCTCTTGGAAAGCTTTTCCTAGTAACGTGTATGCACAAAACTGCAGAATGGGGTGGGAGGGGTCAAGTGGGGAAGGTGCGTGGTCTACCTCACATCCCCCAGAAAGATGATGTGTGATGAAGACAGAAACCACACATCAATAAACCAGAATAGGAATCCCGGAGCAGAGCCCTAGAAGCCGAGGCTTAGTCTGTGATAGAGGAGGCACTGTAAATCACAGGGGAAATGTGAACCACTGAATAGGAATGCTCATCCCCTATGTGGGAAAACTTATCAAACGCTCTACTTCTCACCAAAAATAAACCCCATGGGCTTAGTGACCTAAATGTGAAACCTTTTATGACAAGGTGATAAGAAAGGATTTATTTAAGGGCATTAAAACCAGAAATCAAAAACGAAATGTTAAAATTTAAAACAAGAAAATAAAGTAAACTGTATATCATAAAACTTTATGTTCAAGACATATAAAGCTCCTTAAATCAACTTTTTAAAAGAAGGGAGAGTCCAACAGAAAAGAAAAGTCTATAAAGCCCAGGAGCCAGTGACTCACACAAAAACATCAAATGTCCAAGATTCACATGAAAGTAAGTCTGGGCCTTACCAATGAGCTAGGGTTATTATTTAATTTAAGCAAGTAAATTCAATTGCACATTTTAGACTTGGTAAAAATATAAAATTATGACAAAAGAAAGTACTATTAAAAATGTAGGGGAGCAGGAATCTGACCACTAGGCAGAAGCATTCTGAAGAAAATGTTTTCGCAAATTCTAATAAAACTGAACTCTCCACTTTTGGGACCTCCTAGAGAAATTCTCAAATGTGTTTTATAAGCAGTGCTTATAGAGAACAAGAATAGATGGAGAATGGAACCCCCAAATCCCTGTGAGGGAACTAAGGTGTGGCTGTCCATACGATGGGATGCTATGTGGTCACCAGAGTGCATGAACCAACTGCGTGTGTCAGGTCTGAACAGCCAAGGTTGAATGAGAACACCAAGTTACATAACAGTATGTGTCTTAGGGCTTCTACTGCTGCACAAGACATCATGACCAAAAAGCAAGTTGGGGATGAAAGGGTTTATTTGGCTTACACTTCGACTTTGACACTGCTGTTCATCACCAAAGGAAGTCAGGACTGGAACTCAAGCAGGGCTCGAACCTGGAAGCAGGAGCCGATGCAGAGGCCAAGAGGGGCGCTGCTTACTGCCTTGCTCCCTCTGGCTTGCTCAGCCTGCCTTTTTATAGAAACCAGGACTGCATGCCCAGGGAAGGCACCACCTACAATGGACTGGGCCCTCCCTCACTGATCACTAATGGAGAAAATGCCCTACAGCTGGAGCCATTTTCTTAACTGAGGCTCCTTCCTCTCTGAAGACTCCAGCTTATGTCAAGCTGACACAAACAAGCAGTCAGTACAAGAGGTATACGATGACACTAGTTTTCACACAATTAAAAAGAATAAGACAATGTCATGCATTACCAACATTTACATGTGTTGTGAACATGTAAAGATAAGCCCTGAGGCACATGAAATCCACTGTAAAGATGGGGAAAAGGGGGGCTCATGTGGGGACACGGGGACCTGAGCTCTGTAATGCTTTTATTTCTTTTTGAAAAAGATATGAAATAAAAAACATTTAAAATAGGTCTTTGTTAATTTGAAGAGGCAGGCACATAAATTTTTCATGGCTTTTTTCCCCTTTCAAAGGTGGGGGCGTAGAGGGATAAGGAAGCCATTAACAGCACTAGCTACTCTTGACTCCTGGAACTTGAGTTCCAGGGGTTCTGTCATTCTCTTGTGGCCTCCAAAGGCCCAGGCACACAACAAGTGGAAAAGCATACATGCAGGCAAAATGCTCATACAATAAAGATAAATCTTAAGACTTTTAAAGCAGAGCAGAGGCTCTTCTGTGTTCCCTTTCCTTCCGGTGCCTGCTTCTGGCTAACTTCTTATTAGGGAAGTTTCCACAGATTACAGAAGTACCTTTTTAGTACCCAGGGCACATTCCATCCTGTCTTGCTGACTCTTCCTGCAGCCTCTTCTAGAACTTCCGGTGAACAAGGGTGCAAAGAGCAAAGCACTTCTAAGAAGCAACCACCCAAAATCTGAAACAAACGTCGGAGGACTACTCGATCCACCTGGCCTCAACGAGAAACAGTATTTACCTCAAAAGACTCAGTGATGCTTTCAAAAGCAGTGCAGACAGGTTGTGGGAAGACACAGAATGATGGCGCTCCTGGAGTAAGAAGATACAAGTTACGATCTAAGCTGGTCAGGGAGGAAAGCGAAGACGGTGGCCAGGAAGAACAAAACCTAGACAAAGAGTTGCATGGTGGCAAACAGACTTATACAGGCCTGGGCTATAGACCAGAGAGCTCACCAAAGGTGATAAAGGAAAGACCATACCATTGCCCAGCCTATTCCTATGCTTCCCATTGGCTGAAATCAAAGAAAAACCAGAAACTTGGCATCATGGGATATGTAGTCCACAGAATCAAAGCACCACCACCTGACCAAAGGAAGAAAGGTTCTGGCATGGGGATGTGGAAAAGGAAAATAAGCAACCAAATAATTAAAGGATTTAGAGGAATCTAAGTCATGAAGTTGGTGAGCAAGAGTCACACAGTTTTGTTTGGAAGAACAGGAAAGACCCGAAGCAGGGTCAGTGTTCAGGAAATGGAAACTAAAGCGGGAAGAATATGGCTTTGGAATCTGGGCTCTTGCTGATTCTTGAATAGGAGTTAAATGTAAAGGAGGGACAGGCGGAGGTCACTCCCGAGCGTCCGCGAATGGGAGTCGTAGGTAGCCATGGTTTCAGAGCGCACAGATCTGGGAAGAAGCTAGAAGCTGATGGGAAGCAGGCTGGGAAGGCCGGCATGGTGGGTGGGTAAGACTTGGCGTCTCCAGGATCCTACCCCCAAGGACCACCCTTTAACCCGAGGCTGCCTGGGACCCCCCAGGGAGCGGCCTGTGCCCCTGACCAGGCTCCGGGCTGTCTGGAGGTGCCTCTGAACTGGTTAGAGATACCTCAGGGACCCCCCCCCCCGGCTGTTTGCCTCCCTCAGCCGCCCTCCAGCAGACAAAGCCCTCATTAAGATTCCTGTCCACTCTGGTCTTCGTGGGCCACCTGAGGCAAGACAGTGATGAATGGCAGACCAGCCTGGAGCCGCAGGTCGCCCCTTGAGTGTCCTGTCCCTTGGCAATCAACGCTTTTCTAGAGTCTGGTGAGCTGGGAGAGTTTAGAGTTTCCCTTGCTTAGCCATGGGAGAGACTTGGAAGAGAGGAATCCAGACTCTCCTTTCGGCTGTGGCATTCATGTGGCGACAGTAGTCTTAACCTAGGATGTTCAAATAAGGGAAGTTTTAGGCAAACCTCAGAGCATCGGCCACTGGAAACTTGTTCTGGAAACTCACTTCTTCCTTGCAGAGATGAGGAAGGGCTCTTTGAAGGCAGACATGCTCCCGAGGAACATCAAGTAGGGGAGAGCCTGTGCAAGAACCAGGGTCCTTGCTTCTTTGGCCAGTGCTCATTCTACGGCAGGGGCATGACTGTCCACTATTCTGCTGAGTGGCTTCTGCAGTGTACTTCCCCCAGTATAAGGTACAGCATTTAGCCTCCCAGATCTCCTGACGGCTGACTTCCCCACTACACACAGACAGACTCTTCCTGGCATTGAGCTGGATGCCATGAAAATCTCTAAACTCAAATTTTAATAGGAAAATGCATGCTGCCAAGTTGTGCTCCCCAGGGGACATGTCAGCTGTGTGAATCACGGGGCACTTAGACACTCTGCTCCATTTAAGGGAGTTCTATTTACAAGCATGTGTAGGTTTTTAGAAAGTTGGAGTTGTTTGTGATGAGGGTGGGGTATATAATAAGAATGTACATACCTCTCGTACTGTAATCAAAATTCTGTATGTGTGTGTAAGAAAGAAAGACGGTGAAACAGAAACAGACACCGAGAGAGACACGGAACATTATTGATAGTGGTCATATAGGAACGTCCTAAAACGGCAGCTAACTCGTCAGATCATTTTCTGCAATAAGAATCTGCTGACCCAAGTTTGACCTTTAGAGCCTCCGCCCGCCTTGTTTCCGGAGGTGGCAGCTGTGGGGTAAGTGTGGGGTGAGGTCGGCTGGAAGGGCGGGAATCCTGGGTGTATGGTGTGGGGGTGTCAGGTGGGCGCAGCGTACCTTTGCTCCCTCAGCCCACATTCTAGGACTGCACTGTGTGGCAGGAAATATGGCGGCTAACCTCATGCACGAGGCTCTGCCCTGATCTGGGGAAGGAAGCATTTCCCTCCAGAAACCCATCTGGGAAATCAGCAGGGTTGGGATAAACGCAGACCCCAGTGTGCTCCCACCATCTAGGACCTCGGGAGGAATCCGTGACCTGTAGAAGGGAGCTTTGATGGGTATGATGCTGAGGAGGGGACCCGCAGGGTGGTCTGAGCCCACCTAGTCCGCTCTGAAGAGGTGAGCAGATGGGGCGTCACCACAACCCAGATGCTCCCACAAAAGAGCCCCTTCTCTGTTTGTGTGAGAGCCCCCCACGAGTGCTTCCATTGCACCACTGAAGCCTGAACTCGGGGCCACACTGAACCCACATCTGTCACTCTCCCTGTCACCCAAATCGCTGTTTGTATTCTCTCTAAAGGAAGCTGCTCTTGCAGGGTCTGGAGCCCTTCACACCATCCTCCCTGCCCTCTCCGGAGAACACCGTTCTCTGAGACCACCTACCTTCCTCGTGTGAGGAAGACACACTTTTGCCCCCTGGAATCCAAGGGGGCTCGTTCCACTAGGAGCTGGTGCAGTGTGTGTGCAGCAGGCTGCAGCTCGAGGAGGACGAAGGCTGGTGGCAAGGACTAAGCTGAGATCGTCATGCCCTCGGGACGGGCTTGAGCTCAAAATGCTGTGTGACCTGAAACAAGAAGCAACGGAAGCCACTTCGGGGTCCTTTGTCCTAGAACCACAGTGCCATTCCGAAGGCTGGTCTCCGCAGCTCATCAGACCGGCACACCTGCTGTAGGTCTAAGCCTCTTCTAGAAGCCAGCATGATATCTCAGCACATCATGCCACAGTATAATACACGCCTTGTGCACAGGTGTGCTGCTCTGTCGCTGTCCCCCAGCAGGGCGGCTGGAGATGTCAACCCAAAGAGACACTCTCCTCCCAGTCATGAAGAGAGTCACCGTGGCTGTAACATTGTCTCATCCAGGCATTGGCTCGTGCTCTTCGTTTAATCCTCTCAGCAATACGAGGAGGAAACTGAACATGGAGCAGTCAATTGGTCGACCATGTACACAAGTTAGAAGAGGGGAGACGGCCTCCTACCGGGGCCGGTGCTTAGCCACATATCTTATGGACATGGGGGCCATGCCTAGTTTTTAAGAGGCAGCTGTGACTGTCTGCAGTCACATCTCTATACCGTGAGGAAGAAGTGGGGCTGGAGAGCATGTGGGTTAGGAAATGGCTCTCCCACCACCAAGGGTGTTGATCATCTCTGAACACTCAAAATCTGGCCAATGATCTCTCTGTCCATCTGCTGTGACTGCAAAGGGGTGTTCAGTACAATGAATACATCTGTTATCTGCCTCTTTGCAGTATTCTGTGTCCACATGGGTACAACTGTAGCAGATCAGAGTGAGAAGACCCATCTTTAAGCCTGTTGAGTTTGGGGCCAATGAGTGTAGAGAATGTAAGAGAGTTAAATGGTTGTGTACTGAGCATCTGGCACTCTTAGGAGATGTTCTAGAAATCCCTGATCCCTATTCATTTACATATTTTACATAAAAGTGCAGAAGATGTGTCCTTGTATCTGGTTACAGTCTGAATGTGAAGTGCTCCCCTCCCCAGCTCATGTTCTGAAGTCCCCCCCCAGAAGGCAGTGCTATTCTGGAGGGTTGTGCAATGACTGTGAGGTGCCTGAAGTAGGCCACTGGTGGCAGGCCTCTCCAGGTCTTGCCTGGCCCCTGCGTCTGGGCCTGTTCTCTCCACTCTCTGGTTCGCCGTGCTGAGAAGCCTCCTCCACGCTTTCTCACTCCGGTGCCTTCCCCACCACCACTGGCTGACATCCTTTATGATATTCTGAGCCAAAATAAACTTCTCCTTCTTTAAATGGTTTATTTCAGATATTTTGGTCACATCAACACAAAGTCACTATGAGCCGTACATAGCTTTAGCCGTCTGGCTGCTGGGATGTTAGGTGTACCACGAGCCTTGGACTCTACCCTGGTGCTCAGTTAAGCAGAGATGATGCCTTCATAACCTGAAAAAATGGCTGCACTATAAAATATTAAGGCGATGGAGCTGTCTATAAGCAGGAGCTTCTGGAGAAGGAAGAATATTCGTTACAGTGCACCAGGGAAGAATGATAGCATATGACAGGGGCTATACCATGCACAGACAGACGGTGGCTTCATTGATAATAAACCTCGTTAATTCAAGGAGTGTTATTTGAGCTATGTATGACACATGCAGGACTAAACATGAAGACACAGCAAGGAAGGCCCCACCTTTGTGTTCATAGTGTGGAGGGGCCAGTAGCTAGTTGTACAAATGAAACTGCAGGCATAAGCATAGAGAGATTTAGGAGAGAGTCTGGGGTCCCTCCCACTCCTGTGGGGCCAAGGTGGCTCCCACAATGAAGTAATTTATAATTGCACATCTTAAAGGTAATAAGGGAAAGGAGGACAAGGGAGGGGACACCCTGAGAGGACAAGGACCTGTGTGTGGCAGAACCTAGGGCGGAGAAGGCGTGTGCAGGTCTCCATCTCCAGGAGAACATCCGACATGCATCTGACATCTAACCAACACTAGCCCTGAAGACAGAAGGAAGGACACTGGCTCCCAGAGCCACCTGGACAGAAAACGGGAAGACTTTCAGAAAGGCACAGATAGCAGAAAGGATGAGAGCGGAGACATGATGGCCTCAGAGATGAGAGTCTGCAGGGCTCTCAAATCACGTCAAAGAGTTAGGACGCTAGCCTGGAGGAAGTGGGAGGTCCCTGAGGGATTCTAAGTAGATCAGATTTAATAGATCCTCCTGGGTGCTGGATGGGTCTAGGAGAGAGTCTAGTGGTGAGAAGCCAAATACAGTCACCCATGAAGACTAAAAGCGTTTAGGAAGACACTGGCTTCGCCCTCCTTTCTGTCACTTTCTCTTGGTTCCTCTGCCTTCGGGAGTCTCTGAAGACATGTGGTTGTATTCTCCATGGCACAGCTGGTCGCAGACGGCGGGTGGCGCCCAGTTGTGTGCCTGGGAGGTTACGTCTTTTCCCCAGAATATCTTTACTTTGTTCCTCAGCACAGGAAGGAAATACCATTTCCCCAGCTCTTTGTTCAGAAAAGTCACTCCTCATTTGTGTATGTGAGCTTTTGGTCCCTGGACCGTGTTTGGATTCCATGCATGCATTGTGTGTGCACTGCGGTCCAGCGCAGGGGTGGCTCTGCCTTTCTTGTTTTCTGGAGGCAGTGTACTTTCCTCCTGATGCTTATCTTCAACCCCTTTCTCAGAATGTCTTGCCCATGAACTTTCTAACAGCATCACAATCGCTGCCAAGTGGTGTGTTTCAATAGATGTCTCAAAGAGGCCAGATACTGAGCCAGAAAAGACAGGATGCCTCGATACAAAGCCACACATTTCTGAGAATCCTTTAGTGGCTGTCCTCTGCCCTCGGGATAAAGTACACCGCCCCCTACTCCACCCCACCCCGGGATCTGTTGTTTTGGACAGCTGGCTTCTCTCTTCACTCCACTCTCTTTTTTTTTTTTTTTTGAGTAATAGCATGGACCACTAGAGAATTGGAATGGCAGCCTGAACCAGGGGGAAGAGCTCCCCCTGCTGGCGGGCAGATCCGCTGCACGTTAGTCGTTGTTGCCCTTGTATCTCATAATGCATTTAGGTGTGTTTTATGAAGATTTTCGGGTTAAATCGAATCATGTGTAGGAGTGGGTGTAGGGTGTGAACTTTTAGAAGGAAATCCATGACAAATCCTTTCTGTGACACAAGAAAACCTTTTAAGACAGGGAAATAATCACTTATCGTCATCATCTCTTCCGTACTGGGGCAGGACGCCGAAGGGGTTCTCCTGGGGAGGCTGTTCCTGTGGAGTGAACTGAGGCATGGGAGCTGAATCTGATGCCCAAATTCTCGCACTTTTGACATTTCATATTTTACAAAGGAGGTTCCTTTTTTTGAGGACTGTGTCTATGAAGTGGTTAGTGCTTCTTAAAGCCCGACTAGGGGTGGTGTCAGCAGCACCAGGAGCCGTGAGCTGGCAGATTCAATAAGACCAATGCACACACTTGGAAATAAACTAACTCTTCCTGTGGGCCTTGGCTCTAGAATGATCAAGAGGAAGAAAGCAGGAGAAGACAAGAGAAATGCCCCCCTCGTGAGAAGGGTATCAACCATATTACCCAAAAGGATTGTGTCAGTCACAATTAGGGTTGTTTTCCCTCCCTCCAGATGTTGTGTGTTATTGAACCCATAGTTGGTAAGCAGATACATGGCCCCCTTAGCAACAGCCAGTGCCAGCTTAATGACTTCAGGGCTAGAGGCAACAACTGAGCATGAAGTATGATGTGCTGAGCACGGACACACACACACACACACACACACACACACACACACACACCACAAGGCTGCTGGCACTGTTGTGTGATGTCTCACAAAACAGAGACCCAGACTAATTTTGTAAATGCTTGGTCACAGGGTAGGATGAGGCCCACATTCAAGCCAGTAGATTTGGCCCAAGCAATGGGATTAGGGGTGTAGGCTTGATCTCTTTGCTGTGAATTTGAATATTTCCATGAGCTCTCAAGTGCAGACAGCATATTATTTGACCTGGAAGTCCAGGAAGATGGTCCCTGAGTAGTTTTCAGACCAGACTTCATAGGGCTCAAAGGCTGAAAGAATCAGCTTGCTTTTTTGTAGTTGGATGGCACGCAACAAATAAAGGAGGTGCCCAGGGATTCCCATGCACCTCGCCATCCACTGGGGCAGAAACCACTGGACCTGGAAATTATGTTCACAGCACCTTGAGCTAGGGGCAGAAGGGAAACCCAGAATAAAAACAAAAGACTTTTCCTTCCTCAGTTGAGAGGGCAGACAGGCCACATGCATTTGAAGTTGGTTATAAACTCTAGACCCACCATCTACAATCGAGGGGGTCTTCGTGCAGTCTGCCCGGTCCAGGTATTTTAGTGCTGTGTTTCAGGGGAGTGAGGGCAAGCTGGCGGCCGACCGACCATGCTCAGAGGTCAGTTCTAAACAGCACTGTTTGGGAAAAGCTCAATCTAAAACAGACAGCTCTGGATGTGTTTAGGTTTTGCTTTCTTTCCACTTTTAAATATTAAAAATTGACTCCAGCTGTGGGGTAGAAGTAACGCCTAACCTATAAAAACATTGACAAATAAATCACAATGCAATTTGCCGCGCATTTTTGTGAGGTCTAAACACCACTTCTTGAAAGGAATTTTCCATTATTGCATCTTGGGAAGATAACTTCTTCATGAAAAATTCATTTGACTTTTATATTTCATAAAATCATCACATAGCATTCCCACATTTGGGAGCTGTGTGTGCCGGAGTGCCCCGGGCCTTCAGCTGAGTTTCCGTACTCCTAAGCGTCTCCACGTTGCTTTCTCTGCACTGGGGACACTGTAAGAATCTTAATCTAGAAGTTTGGGTGCCCTGCTCCCCCGCCACAGGTTCTCTCTGGTCTTTCTGAAAGAAAGAATGGGGTTTAACAAAGGGATGCCTCTTTTCCACATTTGGACTCACAATCCTTTACAAAACTACCAAACTCCGTGGGTATCACCCCTGTCCGAGCAAGCGAGACCTTCCTCCTGCAGTTTTATGATAGAATCACTACTAGGGAACTGTGGTTTGCTTTCTTAGGTGGGGCAAGGAATTCATGGAAGACCCGTACTGGGAGAAGATAAATTGGTGTCTCAAACTTGGTGCTATGAGTTAGAGTTTTCAAATGTCTTTTGATGGCCCCTGCGCAGCGGCAAGACATCTATCACAGCAGAAAAGGTGCACTGCAGGAGCACACCCCAAGTCTCAGGAACTTCCTTCTGCTTACAGTGCTTGCCCATCTCAAGCACTCTGAGTTGTAAAATGTGTGTTAAATTTGAGGGATGGAGAAGCCACTATTTGAGACACAGTGGTCATGTAAAGAAGAAAGATCATTTCCAAGGCCTCCCCAAGTAATCAAATTCTCACATCTCATTGGCCAGAATTAGTTACATGGTACTATCCTACCTGCCTGAAGACTGAGGTCCGGAAAGACTTAGAAAAGAGTACTAGATGGCCATTTTTACCATATTAATCTTGCCAATCATGAGCATGGGAGATCTTTCCATCTTCTGAGATCTTCGATTTCTTTCTTTAGAGACTTGAAGTTCTTGTCAGACAGCTCTTTCACTTGCTTGGTTAGTCACACCAAGGTATTTTATATTATTTGTGACTATTGTGAAGGGTGTCATTTCCCTAATTTCTTTCCCAGCCTGTTTATCCATTGAGTATAGGAAGGGTACAGATTTGAATTAATTTTATATCTAGCCACTTTGCTGAAGTTGTTTATTAGCTGTAAGAGTTCTCTGGTGGAATTTTGGCAGTCACTTAAGTATATTATCATATCATTTGCAAATAGTGATATTCTGAATTCTTCTTTTCCAATTTGTATCTCTTTGACCTCCTTTTTGTCTAATTACTCTGGCTAGGACTTCAAGTACTATATTGAATAGGTAGGAAAAGAATGGGCTGCCTTGTTTCATCTCTGATTTAAGTGGGATTTTTCAAGTTTCTCTCCATTTACTTTGATGTTGGCTAATGGTTTGCTGAATGTTGCTTTTACTATGTTTAGGTATGGGCCTTGAATTCCTGATCTTTCCAAGACTTTTACCATGAGGGGTGTTGAATTTTGTCTAATGTTTTCTCAGCATCTAAGGAGGTGATCATGTGTTATTTTTTTTCCTTGAGTTTCTTTTTATAGTGGATTATGTTGATAGATTTTCGTATGTTGAACCAGCCCTGCATCGCTGAGATGAAGCCTACCTGATCATGATGGATGATCATTTTAATGTGTTCTTGGATTTGGTTTGTGAGAATTTTATTGAGTATTTTTGCATCGATATTCAAAGGAAAATTGGCCTGAAGTTCTTTCTTTGTTGGCTCTTCATGTGGTTTAGGTACCAGAGTAATTGTGGCTTCATAGACCCAATTGGGTAGTGTTCCTTTCTGTTTCTATTTTGTGGAATAGTTCTGAGAGTATTGGTATTAAGTCTTCTTTAAAGGTCTGATAGAACTCTGCACTAAACCTATCTGCTCCTGGGCCTTTTTTTTTTTTTTTTTGGTTGGGAGACTATTAATGACTGCTTCTATTTCTTTAGGGCTTATGGGACTGTTTAAATTTTTTATCTGATCCTGATTTAGCTTTGGTACCTAGAATGTCTAGAAATTTGTCCATTTCCTCCAGATTTTCCAGTTCTGTTGAGTATAGGCTTTTGTAGTAGGATCTGATGATTTTTTGGATCTCCTCAGTTTCTGTTGTTATATCTCCCTTTTCATTTCTGATTTTGTTGATTTGGATACTGTCTCTGTGTCCTCTGTTTAGTCTGGCTAAAGGTTTATCTATCTTGTTGATTTTCTCAAAGAACCAGCGCCTAGTTTTGTTGATTCTTTGTAGAGTTCTTTTTGTTCCAACTTGGTTGATTTCAGTCCTGAGTTTGATTATTACCTGCCATCTCCTCCTCTTGGGTGCATTTGCTTCTTTTTGTTCTGGACCTTTCAGATGTGCTGTCAAGATGATAGTGTATGCTCTCTCCAGTTTCTTTTCGGAGACACTCAGAACTATGAATTTTCCTCTTAGCACTGCTTTCATCCCATAAGTTTGGGTATATTGTGCCTTCATTTTCATTAAATTCTAAAAAGACTTTAATTTCTTTCTTTATTTCTTCCTTGGCCAAATTATCATTGAGTAGAGTATTATTCAGCTTCTACATGTATGAGGGCTTTCTATTGTTGTTATTGAAGAGCAGCCTTTGTTCATGGTGATCTGATAGGATGCATGGGTTTATTTTCAATCTTCTTGTTGCTGTTGAAGCCTGTTTTTTTGAATAATTATGTAGTCAATTTTAGAAAAGGTTACATGAGATACTAAAAAGAAGGTATATTCTTTTGTTTTAAGATGAAATGTTCTATAGATATCTGCTAAATCCATTTGGTTCATAACTTCTGTTAGCTCCACTGTGTCTCTCTTTAGTTTCTATTTCCATGATCTGTTCATTGATGAGAATAGAGTGTTGAAGTTTCTCACTATTATTTTGTTAGGTCAATGTGTGCTTTGAGCTTTAGTGAAGTTTCTTTTATGAATGAGGGCACCCTTGCATTTGGAGCATAGATGTTCAGAATTGAAAGTTCATCTTGGTAGATTTTTCCTTTGATGAGTATGAAGTGTTCTTCCTTATCTTTTTTGATAACTTTTGGTTGAATTTTTATTTTATTCAATATGAGAATGACTACTCCAGTTTGTTTCTTGGTATCATTTGCTTGGAGAATTGTTTTCCAAACTTTTACTCTGAGGTAGTGTCTGTCTTTGTTACTGAAGTGTGTTTTTGGTATGCAGCAAAATGCTGGGTCCTGTTTACTTATCCAGTCTGTTTGTCTATGCCTTGGGGGGGGATTGAGTCCTTTATGTTAAGAAATATTAAGGTAGCATTATTGTTGCTTTCCGTTATTTTTGTTGTTAGAGGTGGAATTATGTTTATGTGGCTATCTTCTTTTGTGTTTGTTGAAAGAAGATTACTTTCTTGCCTTTTGTAGGGTTTAGTTTCACTCCTTGTGTTGGAGTTCTCCATATATTATCTTTTGAAGGTCTGGATTTGTGGAAAGATATTGTGTAAATTTGTTTTTGCCATGCAATATCTTGTTTTCTCCATCTATGTTAATTGAGAGTTTTGCTGAGTATAGTAGCCTGGGCTGGCATTTGTGTTCTCTTGGGGTCTGTATGACATCTGCCCAGGATCTTCTGGCTTTCATAGTCTCTGATGAGAAGTCTGGTGTAATTCTGATAGGCCTGCCTGTATGTTACTTGACCTTTTTCCCTTACTGCTTTTAATATTCTTTCTCTGTTTGTGTATTTGGTGTTTTGATTATTGTATAATGGATGTAATTTCTTTTCTGGTCCAATCTATTTGGGCTTCTTATATGTTTATGGGCACCTCATTCTTTAGGTTTGGGAAGTCTTCTATACTTTTGGTGAAGATATTTACTGGCCCTTTAAGTTGGGAATCTTCATTCTCTTCTATGCCTATTATCCTTAGGTTTGGTCTTTGCATTGTGTCCTGGATTTCCTAGATGTTTTGGGTTAGAAGCTATTTGCATTTTTGCATTTTCTTTGACTATTGTGTCAGTGTTTTCTGTGGTATCTTCTGCTTTTGAGATTCTTCTATTTCTTGTATTCTATTGGTGATACTTGCATCTATGACTCCTGATATCTTTCCTAGGTTTTCTATCTCCTGCGTTGTCTCCCTCTGTGATTTCTTTATTGTTTCTATTTCCATTTTTAGATCCTGGATGGTTTTTTTTCAGTTCCTTCACTGGTTTTGTTGTATTTTCCTGTAATTCTTTAAGGGATTTTAGTCTTTCCTCTTCAAGGGCTTCTACCTGTTTACCTGTGTTCTCCTCTATTTCTTTATGTCCATCTTAAAGTCCTCTATCATCATCATCCTTATGAGATGTGATTTTAAAACTGAATCTTCCTTTTCTGGAATGATGGAATACCCAGGACTTGCTGTAGTGGGAGAACCAATTTCTGGTGATGTCAAGAAGCCTTGTTGTGTGTTTTGTTGCTTGTGTTCTACCACTTGCCTTTGCATATCTGCTTTTCTCTAGTGCTACCTGCCCTCACTGCCTCTAATGGGGACCTGTTCCTCCTGTGATCCTGGTTGTGTCAGAACTCCCCAGAGTCTAGCTGTCTCTGTGATCCTGTGATCCTGAGATCCTATGATCCTGAGATCCTGAGATCCTGGATATGTGAGAGCTCCTTGGAGGCACGCCGTCTCTAGGTCCTGAAATCCTGGTGTGTCCAAGCTGCTGGGTGTCAAGCTTTCTCTGGGTGTTGCAGGGGTGAGTGGGGAGCCAGAACCTTGGGTTTGCTCTGTGCACAGGTGCAAGCTGGAAGAAACTTGTGACTCTGGTTGGGGGGGGAGCCCAGTTATGCTAGGTATTGGGAAAGATGTTGTGGCCTCAGCTGTGATCTTGTGTGTGTCAGAGCTCCAGTGATCCTGGGTGTATCCGATCTCCTAGTAATCAAGATTGCTCTGTGATACTGGGTGTTTCAGAGCACCTGGGAGTCAGGCTTCCTCTGGGTGTTTTAAGAGTGGGTGAAGAGCCAGCACCCCAGGTCTGCTCCAGGTGCAGGTTCACACTGCAAGGAACCTGTGCCATGGGCTGGGCAGGGGTTTTTCTATCCCTGGATCCTTGGGGGGGGGGAGGGACGGCGCTCAGCTACTCCCAGTGTGAAAGAGCCTGGCTAAAATACAAATTACTATTGGAGTTACTATGATTATAATTAATGCCAGAAATCAGGGAAAGCAAAACACCGAGAGAGAGAGAGAGAGAGAGAGAGAGAGAGAGAGAGAGAGAGAGAGTTTGCAAAGAGAACAATATCAAGATTTTTTTCTGTATGTTTTCTAAGACAGAGCCTCATATGTAGCTTAGGCTGACCTTGAAATTGCCTCAGGATAATTTTAAAATTTAAGTTACAGATCCTCCTGCTTTTCTCTCCCAGGTTCTGGGATGAGAGGACTGAGTGGTTCCACGCCCAGCTTCAAAGCCACGGCTTTTACGGTTGTCTCCAACCAATCTGAACTCGGCAAGCTGCAGCCAGAACTATCTCTGTTGTGGAGAGAGTGACAGAGTGTGTCTTTGTCACGACTCCCCCTTATTCTGCTGGACTTTACATTTTTGTCTATCTATAACTGGCCTTTTGCTAAGAGTTACAAATTGGCTATATTGTCATTTTCATTTATTATCTGTTAGACCCTCACAAAAAGGCATGCTACCAAAGGTCTTAAGGTGCAAAAGAACAGGTAAAATGAAGGGCTCACATTCTCTTTACGTGGCTAACGTTACAAATGTTTAAATAGCATCGTGGGATTCTAGATTTAAACCTAGGCAATGATTGTCAGCCCCCTGCAATGGCGAGCAGTGCCAAGGCTAACAACAGCGTCTCGACTTTTATTGGTGGGAATCTCTATAAATGGACCCATGAGTCCCATTGTCACACAGCCCTGGGGTTTTGAAATCTTCCTAGCTAGTGAGTGTGACAAACTGACCATCTTTCACATTTCCTGCCTTGATTAGAATCAACCATTTCTCTAAAGATATTTGCTGCTTTTGAGGAAGAAATGGTATTCAGACAGAAGTCTTAGTCTGGGGCTATGGATTGCTCCTAGGTTGATCCTTACTTTTAAGCTTTTCCAGTGAACAGACCTGGGATTTGGAGAGAAAATATTTCTATATGGATGTGTAGATCTCATCCATATCTGTATCTGTGAATATACACACGTATGTGAGAAATACATATATGAAAAGTATGATTATTTATAGAGCTTTTATTCACCTTTCAAATATGTAGTTTCTTTCCTCCACATTGAAAATTTTGATTCTAAAGGACACAGGGCACAAGGGAAATTCAGAATCTTACAATCATTCATTTGTTTCATCCCATATTATATGTAGAACACACTCAGAACCCAACCGCTGAAGACATATTAACATATTTTTGTGCACAATCACTCCATCTATCCTATTTAAAAATATATTTGCCGTCATCTAAGCCACCAGAGATCCACCCATGTATTTTACACCCTCCTTAACTCTCACAGAGTTTCAGTTTCCTCCAATGTTCCTAAGTGTGTCTGGCCGTGCTGCCTGGCCAGCTGTGTTCCCCAGGAGATTTCTCAGAAAGGGCTAAATTGTTGATGACATCGTGTCTGTCTTCTTTTGTATCTGGAGTTCACTTCTGCTGAATATACAATCTTTGGCTCACATTTTCTTTTCTTGAATATCTTGAACATACTCCATTTTCTTCTGGCATAAAATGTTTCTGTCAAAAAGTGTGATAATAATTTCATGTTCTTTTTCTTTTATTCTAGATGCTCAAAGTGCTTTTTCTTTTTCTTAGAGCTTGCAATTTTATTAAAAAACTTTCTTGGAGTTGATTGTTCTGATCAATGTCCCCAGGTACACAATGTACTTCTTCCTCCCAAAGAACTAGCCGCACTATCACCACAAAAAGCCTTCTTTGTTCCTGATAATACTATCTCATTTTTCTGGTAGTAATATGCCCACTACAACTTTATTCTGACTGACATTTATATGAGACATCGTCCCACAGTCTTTTACTTTTGTAAAAAAAAAAATAGCCTTTTTTTAATTTTTAAAGACTCTGCAGGTTTATGAGCAGGTTCCCATAATCCCTTTGCGTCTTTATAGGCACAGTCTTCCTCACTCTGGAAATCCCAGTCAGGGTGATACATTTATCATGGTTAATGAGGTTACAGTGAAGAGTAATTATCACCCAAAGTCCGTATTTGGCATTAAGGTTCACTCTTGATAATTTGAATATCCTATGGCTTTCTGAAGTGTACACCACCCACTGTGTGAAGTGTGACACCCACTGTCACAGTGTCACCCTGCCCCAGCAGTCTTCTGTGCTCCTCATAGTCCCCCTCCCAAGCCCTCACAGCTCCTTGGATGGCATGTTAGTGGAAAGCTTATCCCACTTGCCTTAGTTGGCAGGGAGAGCCGGCCTGAAAGGGGGCACTGCTGGCCCTTGTTCGGAGCCCTAGACCATAGAGAAAGCTAGCTGAGCACTAAGCCAGCACATCCACTCTTTGTGTTCTTTATTCTGGATGTCTCTGACCAGTTGTCTCAAGATCCTGCAGCTGAGAGTTGCTGCCCAGGACTGCAACCTGGGAACTAAAATAACCCTGTCTCCCCTGGGTTACAGCAACAGACTGTGAAAAGCCTAGGACAATCCCTGAGCTTTTTTTTTCTGAGACAGGGTTTCTCTGTATAGCCCTGGCTGTCCTCACTCTGTAGACCAGGCTGGCCTTGAACTCAGAAATCCGCCTGCCTCTGCCTCCCAAGTGCTGGGATTAAAGGCGTGCACCACCACGCCCGGCCATCCCTGAGCTTTTTATTATCTTTATAACTATTCCTTTTCTTGAACAACATGTAGTTGGCATCATACACTATGATAGCTGCTTTCACTTCAGTGATCAGATTCCTCCATGTCTTTTCATGACTCCATGATTCATTTCTGCTTTACTGAATACTACCCCATGTCAGGATGTGCAATAATTTATTTATCTGTTCATCTATTGAAAGCTATCTTGTTGGCTTCTAGATTGAGGCAGTTACAGACATAGCTGCTATAGGATTTGAGTGCAGAATTTTGTACAAACCAACCTTCTCAACACTGATAGATACCAAGGGGCAGAAGTGCTGGGTCAGATGGTAGGATGGAAACCCTTGGTTTTGTCCAACCAACAAACATTTCTCACGAGGCTGTCCCATTTGTACCCCAGCAGCCATTCATGAGATTGTACAATGCTTCCAATTCTCACCAGTGTTTGGTCTGGCTAGTAGTTTGGTTTTGTTTGTTGTTTGTTTGTTTGTTTGGTTGGTTGGTTGGTATTAACTTGTAGTTCCCTAATGACACATACTGTTGGGCATTGTTTTATATGTTTGTCATGTGTGTTATCTTCTCTTGTGAGGTATCTGTTCCCATCTATTGACCATTTATAATTGGACCGTTTATTTTCCTAATATCAACTCTCCAAGTTCTTTGTATATTTTGGATAACTGTTCTTGATCAGCTATGTCTTTTGTAAATATTTTCCTTATAGTTTGAGATTTCTGGTATCTTTGCATATCTGGTCGGAACAGGCATTATTTCTAGCCCTTTGTGAGCAGTAGGTGAAACTCACCACAGTCCTTTCAGGGAATCTTTTTCCATAGCCTCCATGTGGTGACATTTGGGGGCAGGCTTTCTACAGATGTCACCCCCATGACCAGGGGCTCTCTGTTCCACTATGGGTTCTGGCAATCAAACTCAGGTAGTGCTATTGGACCATCAATCCAGCCCTATGTTTGTTTTCCAAGTGAGAAAAATAAGCTCATTTAAGAAAAGCAGAAGGCTGGAACCTGGGAGCCTGAGAAGGTAGCAAGGTACACTGGGATCCTGGTACAGTGTTTCTACCTGTTCCTTCTGGGATCCCAGTACAATGTTTCTACTTGTCCCTCCTGGGATCCTGGTACAGTGTTTCCACCTGTTGCTCCCGGGATGCTGTTACAGTGTTTCCACCTATCTCTTAAGTATTAGACATTTTGAAGAGATTTCCTCTTGGAATAACCCTAGACTGACCAAAGGTGACTGAAGAGTTTGCTGACTTTTGTTCAGAGGAAGACCTGTGCTCCAGCCAGTAAGCACAGCTCTCAAGTCTGCTCAGGTTCAGGAACTTTCAATCTTTTGTCGTTGGTTTCAGATTGTTTAAAACAAAACTGTTCCATCTCTACACCCTCACACACATCTAAAACTTTTGGTTCTAGCATTCTAAGCATCTCAAAACATTCAACAGACTCTTATGCATCTAATTTTACACATAAAATATAATACCATTGATGCAATGGAACTTAGATTTCACTGCCCTGAACACCTCTATAGAGGATGAAAAACAAAAACAAACAAAATCACAAGATCCCAGAATTCCTGATTCCCTTCTGAGGGTCCTGTGTTTCAGCCATTTTGTCTTACCCAACTGAGTTTATCTTGTTTACTTTAAAAACAAACCCAAAGGTGGCTTGATGGCTCAGTGAATAAATGCACTTGCTGTGCATGCCTGACTTACCTGAATTTGATCACCAGAATTCATAATGATATATAATATATATACATATATATGCAAATAAACATATAAAACAATGCCCAATATTATGTGTCATTAGGGAACTGCAAGTTAAGACAATCATAAAATAAATAAATAAATAAATAAATAAATAAAACCACTAGTTGCACTACATGCTGGTGGTGAGGATTCGAAGCATTGTGAAACATATATATATATATATATATATATATATATGTGTGTGTGTGTGTGTGTGTGTGTGTATGCATGTATATATACATATATATAAAATGTGTGTGTGTGTATCACACAATGATAAGAATGATAAATAAATTATATGTATGACACAATTATACACACAGGCCACTTGCTAGGAGCTTTTCAAGGCATGGGTTATGAGATACTTAACTGTGGCTCTTCTTCCTCCTTCCTGTGAAGTGGGCTTTCCTGGCAGCCTGGCTTTATGAGGATAATCAGAATGCTTATTGTCCATAGAAGTCCACTTCTCTTGATCCAGAGATTTAAGGAGCCAAGAAAGGAAGTGGGATTTCCAGATGAGGTTTGTGTCATTGGAAACCATGTCGGAATTTGGGTAAACTTTATTTCCAGATGGAAACAGTGCCCTCCTAAGAACTTGCCAGATGATGGTTTGCAAAACAATTGTACTCTTCAGGGACCTGGGACAGTATCCAAATGGGGTTTTTATGGTTCTAGAGTTCCACATGATCCAGTCTCTTTTCAAAATCACATTCAAAGAAAATACATTTTTCAACTAAAAGTAGTTTTTGAAGCATGCAAGTCCTTATTTGCATCTCTTAAAGATGGGGTCCAATTTATAGTCCTAGGCAACCCAGGGGACAATGAGGTCTTGACTCCACTCCAGTTCTGCTCTGCGAAAGCTACCCCATAGGGTGTGTCCATCTCTCAAACATTTCTAAAACTTCCCTTGACATCCTTGGAAGACTGGAGAAAGCCACAGTTACAGCAGGAACACAAGTGCGTGGTCTAGAAACCTTGATTCCTACTTAGGGAAATGCAGGCTTGCCAGATGTTTTCCAAGTGTGCTGGTGTGAAGAGTAACTTAAGCCTAGGAGACAGGTGGGGCAATTTGATGAGACATTACCCGGTGGCAAGAACTGCACAAAATATGTAGGTAGGCACAGGAGGGTGGAGGTCAGAGGAGAGTAAGCAGGTCATGAGCAACAATGGCAAAAAGAAAGTATTAAATGTCCAAAATCTAGAACAAGCATGGGGACTCAAGTAGTAGCTGAGGTTCACAGGCAGCTTTAGCACATCCAGGCAAATGCTCTCTCCTGATAAAGTAGGGCCTTGGGTGCACACACCCAACTTATCACAGGGAGAAGACAATGCTTAGTGTTAGAAAGAACAGAGGTCAGAGGGGAACGATAGAAAGCTGAATGCAACAGAACCAACAGAACTCCAAGATATAAAGGCTAAGTGCCCGGCGTGCCTGGGAGGTGACAGTGCTCGGAGGCGGGCCCTTAGAACCTGGGCCACAGCTGCTCCCGCCTGGGGATCAGAAGCCGCTAAACAGTGCTCGGAGGTGGGCCCTTAGAGCCTGGGCCGGGGGATCAGAAGCCGCTGGTGATGTGGGCAAGCGGCACAGCTCATCTCCATTGAGAGACCTTCTCCCTCATGGGAGCTAGTGACTTCTACTCATTGAGCACTTGTAGGCATGCAATGGCAAGATAGTTTCAAGCCACTTGATGCTATATGGTGTGATTATTAACAATAAAACTTTACATATATCTAATTGACTGAGGTATGATGAAGCAGAGAACAATTCCTGGGGCAGCCAGACCCCAGAGCTAGGATGATGAAGAATGACTCTTCAACTGCTGGGATTATTTCTGGGACTGCAGAAGGGAAGCCATGTATGGAAAATGTCATGGGGGTACAGACACAGCTGGATTTGGGAAAGCATTGTGCCTTTTGCTTTATTTGGGTTCAGTTTAGTTAACTACCTGTGAGCCACCTGCTCTGACTCACTGACAGCTCATACTCACTGTACAAGCTGGTCACAGGCTGTGGGGACCCAAGAATGTGACGACCCCAGCCAAGCTCTGTGTCCCACATACAGAGCCACGTGAGGGCGAGCACTTGGAATACCAGTGCCACGAGGTGAGGACGGTGGGCCTTCAGATCTCAACCGGCAACTGATTTAGATGACTTGGTAAGTTCCAGGCTAATAAGAGATCGAGAAAGAGAGAGAGAGAGAGAGAGAGAGAGATGGAGGAGGAGGAGGAGGAGGAGGAGAAAGAGGAGGAGGAGGACTGGTTACACACACACAGACACACATGCTCACATAGACACACACAGACATTCACACAGATACTCACACAGGCACACACATTTGGTTAGAGTCTTTTTACTCACCAGGTTAAGCTTTAGTTCACTGTATATGGAGAAACCCTTTAGGTCAATAGAGAGTAGGACTGTCATGGCTTTGCTCCTTCTGCCTTCCACCACTGTCATCATGTGTCATCTGCCCATTCTGGTTGGGTCTGGGAGCGAAGCCTGGGTGAAGATAACTGTTAGGGAAAAGTAGGACCGAGTGTACACAGCAGTGAACAAGATCAGCCAGCTGACCTGTTTGTAAGTCAGTCTTCCGGCATGTGGGAGTCCTGCCTAGAAAAGCTGCCCTGGTTGCAAGTCTGGTCTACCATGCCTTGTTCCTTAGAACAAAGAGGCTAAGCATAGTGTTAGCTTCAGACCAAGTCCCACATTGAGCCAAGGTCAGATCAAAGCCACACAGAGGCTGTCTTAGACCCACCACCCAGATCCTGGTAAGTAACAGTGCCAGGCATGGAAACCCACGGTTGAGATCTGGGGAGAGGGATATTCATTATCTCTTGGCTTTCCTACTGTTACTGCAGGAGCTGCTCCTCTGAGTGGAAGCCTCTGTTCCCACCATCCACCAGCTGGTGTAAAGGAATTAAAAGTGCCGTTTGAGACTGTGATCATTCACTGATGAGGCTGTGGGTTAGGGCGTAACAGCAGAATCGCTGCCTCATTTTCAAGCTTCAATTACTGGAGTTGAGTTTATCTTGTGTGGCTAAGCAATGGGCCGTGTACTGCAGCTCTGAGAAGAGGCACAGGGGATTCTCCAGAAGAAGGAAGAGGAGGAAGTAGCACACTGAGAGGGGAGACTGAACCGGAGGAGAAGAGCAGAAAGTCACACTCCAGTTAAATGGGACTGCAGCAGCATCTGATGTCCCAAGTCACCAAGAACAGGGAGCTCTAAATAAAGCACTTTCATCAACTGAGAGCAAACACTTTTCCCCAAAAATGGAATCTTCTAAAAACACACTCATTGTTTCATGCCATAATGGAGCCATGTCCCAAGAAGGCATGTGGAGTTACTTGCCCTGGTCTAGCTGACCCCTAACTAATGTGTTTTTCTATTTGGGGACTCTCTGACTCTCTCTCTCTCTCTCTCTCTCTCTCTCTCTCTCTCTCTCTCTCTCTCTCTCTCTGCCAGATACCACTTCTCAGTGTGTCATGTCCAACTCTGCTTGTCTATTTGAACTCAGCAGGAACTAAAGCTAACTGGGGAAATCAGAAAAAAAACAGCCCATGAGAACAGTAAATTTGTGTTTTTGTGGATTCCAGGGAAACAAAGTTTCCTTTAATTTTTTTGTACTTTCTTTCTATGTATTTATCTGTCATCACTGCCACCCTTCTCTTCTTCATGGCCACATATAGAAACACATACATACACATACACATCACACACACACTGCACACATCATAAACACACATGCATACCACACACATACATACCATACACATTATACACATACATATACACCACACACATTATACACATATACTACACTACACTACACACACACACACACACACACACACACACACACACACAGTCATTGAAGACCAAGGCCTCAATTCATAACTTTTTCATACACACACACACACACACACACACACACACACACACAGTCATTGAAGACCAAGGCCTCAATTCATAACTTTTTCATACACACACACACACACACACACACACACACACACACAGTCATTGAAGACCAAGGCCTCAATTCATAACTTTTTCATCTCAGTCCCTACCATGACTATACAAACTTCGTATTTTAGAAGACTCTCCTTTCCCAAGGGAAAGGAGTCCAAGAGACCAAGGCGGAAGCCCAGCAGAGAACCTCTGCCTTCTCTTTCAGTATCAGGTTTTGTGTGCTCCAGTTGTTGAAAATGCCTGGCCAGAAGGCCCTGAGCCCACTTTCAAGGCTTCCAGGGGTGGACAATGCTAGTGGTGTGTATTCTCGGATACGAGTAGCTGGTGGCTGGAGCTGGGACGAATGTGGGTGTGCTGAGGCCACATAGATATGAGAACAACTATTCCTCAACCTGCCCTGTGCCTCCTGTTTTGCATCTCAGAGTACACCAGGACTGGATCTGGAGAGTGAGGTTGGCACCTCTGAACTCTTGCCACAACAGAACACATCACAAAGAGAGAGGGACATACTAGGTGCTGTAAGTACATTCAACACACTGCTTAGCCTTGTGAGGGTTATTTTACTTGTTTGTTTTAGTCAGGGTTCTCTAGGGTCACAGAATTTATGGCATGCCTCTATATATTAAGGGAAATTGTTGGAGTGACTTAATAGCCTGCAGTCCAATTAGTCCAACAATGGGCAGCTGTGAGGCTCAGTCCCACGAGGCTGGGAGCTACGGTCGAGCTTCGGTTTAAGCTGGAATCCTGAAGAAGTAGCTTCAACAGAGGTGCTGGCAGGTGAGTGGAAACAAGCAAAGAGTGGGTCTTCCTTCCTCCATTGTCTTTATATAGGCCTCCAGCAGGAGGGGGCCAGATTAAGTATGTACCACCATGCCTGGACCTAAGCTTTTCTTTACTTGCAACCTGCTCTGTTCCAGGCTGCTCTTGAACGCAGAGACCCACCTGGCTCTGTGTCCCGGGATTAAAGGTGTGCACCGCCCTACCTGGGCCTAACCTTTCCACGGCCACTCCGTCGAAAGACTGGATTGTAGGTGTGTCTTCCATGTCTGGATTGTGGTTCATCTTAGATGTAGTCAAGGTGACAACTGGGACTGGGCAGCACACTGCTTTGTGCCAATCAGATCTTGCTGAGTACTTCCTTCCACGCTTACTGCCACTCGGCATACCAAACACACTTTTATACTCAACAATTTCCTTTCCAGCCTGTCATCTGGAAGCACCAAAGCTAAGACACTTGGCCTCTTCCTTCTAAGATCTGGCCTTCCTGCTTTTCCTCCCATCCCTACAGCCCTCTCCTTTGGGGAAGCCAACTCTCCCTTCCTTTATAAACAACTTTACTTCTAAAATGGAGTGGAGAGATCATTTAAGACAGGGTTTTAGAAGATGGTTCAGTATGTAATAGCACTTAATGCAGATACATGAGGACCTAGGTTCAGATCCCCAGTAGCTATGTGACAAAGCCTAGCATGAATGTGCACGTCTGTATCCCCAGGGTTTGGGGGTCACTGCAGCACGTCTGTATCCCCAGGGTTTGGGGGGTCACTGCAGCAAGTCTGCATCCCCAGGGTTTGGGGGTCACTGCAGCAAGTCTGTATCCCCAGGGTTTGGGGGTCACTGCAGCAAGTCTGTATCCCCAGGGTTTGGGGGTTACTGCAGCAAGTCTGTATCCCCAGGGTTTGGGGGTCACTTCGGCTTTCTGGCTCCAGGTTCAATAAGAGACCCTATCTCAAGGGAAAACAGTGAAGAGTGACATTGTAGGACACCCAACATCCTCCTCCAGCCTCTGTGCATGAACAAGTGAGCACAGCCTTGCATACAGTTGTACATACACCACACACATACACATACACATGCACACACACACACACACACACACACACACGTAAATATATGTATATGCCAAAAAATTCCCAAACATAAAGGTGTCTATGGGGAATATTATATTTACCTTTATCTATATCTGTATCTCTCTAACTAATGCAACACAAGGAAATGCAAGTCTGAGAGACTGCAGTACGGGATCAAGAACACTCCTTACATCTCAACAGATCCGGAGTGTGGTTTCAAAGGTCAGTCGGCCACAGGCAGGCTCTTTGTGCCTCATCCACCTTAAACCAACGCCTTCTCTGTTGGACTCTGCACTGTTTGCCTCCGTTACATAGAGTGCGTCCTGCTGCTGCATCTCCGGAACGTTACGATGATCTCTGCCTGGCCCTTCTTCTTGAAACGTGTGCCTAATGCTGCACAAGTCAGCATTTGCTGAAAGAAACGCCTTCAGTGCCCCATTCCTCAGTCAGAATCTGGAGCGCTCTGTGGCCCGTGCCTCTATCTCACACCAGTCGCAGACTCGGCCACATGGGGCACACACGCCTGGCCGGCACCCACCTTGCTTCCAATGCTGCCGTGCTGCGTCTGTGCCCGGGCTCGCCCCACCACCGTCCCCCGGTCTCCACAGCCCCACTCCCTCACCCCCTCCCTTCACATGCTCGCTACTGACCCTCCACACATTTCCAGAATGACTCCGTATTGCTACATCTTGCAAAGACTGAGTAGGTGAGCTTCCCGCTGGGTTCCTGTAGAACCTGCTAAGTCTCGCTGTCTCTGCAAGTGCCACTTTATACTCAAAATACCCACAATGCAGCTTTATGTGATTTCAAGAGGGGAGAGATTTTTTTCCACTTAGGTCACAGTCTCATTGCATTAAATAATGAGTGTTTCCCAGACAGATGTGAACCAAACAGAACAGATTTGGGGACAGTTATTCCCTTGGAAATGACCCACTTAAATTCAGGGGTCTCTCTTGAGGTCTGTGTCCTTGTTTGTGGCTCTTTTGCTTTTGGTAGTTGATACATTTCAAATAGTTCATTGTTAAAAAAATTCATTGAGCATTCATGATGTGCCAGCCATTGTAAACAATTATACCCATAGATTAAAAAAACAAGAACAAGAACCCACAGCCCTTGCCTTCAAGGGGATTTTAACCTCCATATTTTTCTGAAGATTAAAATGCCATCGTCTAATACAGATTAGGTCTAATAGGAGGCACATGGAAGGTTCTTTTTCCTATCTGAAAATGCTTCGCTCTCAGCCTGCCTTCAGTTCCCCGGCCGCGGGCACCCTGGGCTCTGTTTCAATACTTTGGTCTGCTAGAAAGGCCTGGGGGAATCAAGCTTGGCGGGATGTTACGGGAAGCAACCAAGGGGGCTGAGACACAGAGGAGAGGCAAGATCTTCTGCTTCTTCTCTCCCTCCTTTGGGCTGGGGAAACTGTAATCACATACTTGAGAAGTTTCTAGAACAAGTTTTCAATCTGGAGGTTATGGTGCAACTATGGTTAGAGAAGGACAGCAAGTTGGAGGCCGGTCTGGACCACAGAGTGAGATCTTGTCTCAAACCAACAGAAAAATAAAACAAATTTGCTTCCACGTCAGCGATTGTGTGGCTCCATGCGCGTGGTTCACAAACAGGGTGACTCTGCCCTTTAAGGGACACCCAGCAGTGTGTGGCGGCACTCTGGGCTCCGACAACTTGGCAGGGAGGGG
This sequence comes from Apodemus agrarius, assembly GCA_964023405.1. Taxonomy (NCBI): domain Eukaryota; kingdom Metazoa; phylum Chordata; class Mammalia; order Rodentia; family Muridae; genus Apodemus; species Apodemus agrarius. The sequence continues at coordinate 69,523,351 of OZ030022.1, forward strand.
CATGCGTACACATCTACCGTATCCACTAGAGCATGGAGGCCACGGAAATACTAAACATTCTACAGCAGACGGGACGCTGACAGGACAGCACACAGGGGCCGGGGAGTCCACTCAGTCCCGCGCTGTGAAGCCCCGCCCCACGGTGCGCATGAGCATGGACCCAGCTACACCGCCAGCTGTCACGATGCTTCTTGTCAAGACGCTTGACCCTGGGCGCCTCTGACTCATGCATCAGGGTGAAGCCACTCTCATGACAAGGGCCGGAACATTCTCTCAGAGGATTTTAATGCTATTATTAGTTTTGAAACACTTTGCCCTCCTTTCCCATCTCTATTTCCAGCTTCCTTTAAAACGAAATGACACAAACAAGAACAGTTTCCAAAATACCTGTTATTTTTATCGTTGGTTTCCCCCTTAACCTTTACTCTTGATGAAGTAAAACACTACAGTGGAGAAAGGGCATCACTAACGAGTGCTGCTGAGGACAGGGCAAGCTCCGATGACCAGCAAAACCCGCTTCCTGCAGCCTGTGCACAGGCAAACCCTTCGGACACACCCCACGCACCGAGGCTCTCCTCACTACCTGCTTTTCTAGGTTATTTATTAATTTATACCCAGCAGAGTATGTTTGAAGTCAGTCTTTCCTATTCTTTATTGTTCTTTTTTTCTTCTGGGTGAAGGCTGTTTCTTCTGTATATAAGGCAGGCTCTGTTACCCCAAGACTCCCAATTATACTTCTTCATAAAGAAATGAAAATGTCATGCTTTTCTTGAAGATCTTTATTCTGAATAACCCTAAAGTAAAAATGTAGAAAAGGAGATTTCCAGGAAAAAAAATCTCCTTCAAGGTAAATGAATATGCAAGCTGTAATCTGCAGAGGGCTTAACTGTGTTCTGTAAAACTAGAGATAGCCTCCACGTACAGGTGAACCTCCTTGCCTGTCCGGTCAGGCATGCCTTCAGTCTGCCGCAGGTCTGGAGAAACGGTGTTAGCTGTAGTTTCCTTGGCTTCGATGGCCATCGGGCTGGGCAGACAAAGCGAAGCAGCCACTTTGATCATGCTGTTGGATATTTTGTGTCTTGTCATCGGAAGGCAGATGCAAATGGTGCCAGCCTGCTTCAGTTTCACCTCTGGTTCCTTGTTGATCATGTCTTCTAGATGCGAAACCCTTTCCTTCTTGATTACCTGGAAGAGCTACCAGGTTCTTCTGTTCAACCACACCCTGCCTCAAACACACCTGAATTGACACTATCAACTCACCAGGTGCTATTGTGTACTTTCTCATAGTCACCTGAGAATTGAGGGGACAACTGTGCACACATCTACAGCTTTGTTTTACACCTGTCTGAGCACAGAGAGTCATCATCTCCACAGGAGGGATGAAAGGGCCAAAGGGCCAATGCTTGCAAAGTAACCCTTAACCCCCCCGATGTGTAGGAGCCTGTTGGTATCCCAAAGGGTTATCTCCACACTATGCCCAGAGGATTCAGAGCAAGACGGGGCCCCAGCTACGCAGAGCACTTATCCACTTTTTCATATTGCAAGAGTAGCTTTTCTGTCTCGGGCCCACTCCCTCAACAAGCTTTCTCGGATTGCCTCCCAGCAAACAGGCAAACAAATTCTTGCTGCAGGGATTACTTCCGAGGGAGGAGAGTCCTGAGTAAGTCTCCCCATCTCCCACTTGCCTTCTCCTGTACGGGCGTCTGTCTCAGGACAGTTCTTCGCAAGGCAGCCACTGCTTGTCATTTTTATTTATCCCCAGTGTCTAAAACACAAAGGCCCTTCTGGAAATGCTTAGGGAAGTGACCTAAGGGGAAGATAAGACGCTTAAGGGGTCACCTGCAGAAGACCCCAGGGGTGAACTAGTGGGTGCGGGAGTGAGGGAAGGGACCTATTTAGAGAAAGTCAGTTGTGAAGAAACCTCAAATTAATCAGAGAAAATCTAAGACATTCCGGCATCAGCAGAAACCATAAAATGTCCCAGCATAAGATATTATCCAAGGCAAAATGGTATGCCAGTTGATCAAAAGGCGAGGTGGTATCTGTGCTGGCATTTGAGTGACCTGGAGAGGAGTCCAGCAGGCTGGAACAGAGGTCAGGGTGGAAGGCTGACTTGGCTGTCTTAAGAACAGTTCCCTGGGAAGGTTGAGTTTTAGACTGGCATGTTTAATGGCATTAATCGAGCTTGTCAGGTACCTGAAAATGATTTGTATTCATTAATCAGTGCTGACATGGTAGACAAGAAAGATCCCCACTTGATTAGAATTGGAATCACCAAGGACAACACCTCTGGAGGGGATTTCTAGGGAGATTTAGTTGAAAAAGGAAGATTCACTCTAAATATGGGTGGTGCCAAGGTGTGGTCTGGAGCCTGGGCTGAAGAAAAAAGAGGACCTGAACTAAGCACTGCATTAATTTCTCCCTGTGATAATTGCCTGTGACAAGCGGTGTTAAGCTCCTGGCACACGTCTTCCCACGTGATGGACCACACCTTCTGTTGACAAGCCCTTCCTTCCATGGCTGCTCTTCTTGGGTATTTTGTTACAACAATGAGAAAACAAAACAAAACAAAAACTGATAGAAATGGCCACTTGCTCTCTGGTGAGCATGTGCAAGGCTGAGAAGACAGGAGGGGGCTGCTCCGAGGAGCAGGGCGACGAGGCAGCCTTTCACAGCAGAGCCTGCGGTGCTTTCCGAGTGTCGTATGGTTTCACCACTGTGCTGTGCACTCCCTAGTCTTTTCCTTTGTTACCTTTATTTTCTTTCATTCGTGATAGTTTAATCTGAATAAGCATCTTGACCGATGGGAATGGACAGGCAAGACAGAGTAACTCAGCTGATGTTTGTTGGCAGTCTAAGTGGCAAGCCCCACGCTGGGGCCTAAGCACAGCATGAATAAAAATAAATCTCCACCCTCCAAGAACTTTCAGCTTTGCAGGATGTTTTTTCAGTCCTGCTAAATATACTCTATATTTCTGCACATTCCTGGGAGAGCATAAAGAAAGGCTCAGTTAGTTCTAGAGTGAACACAGCGTCGAGTCAGCTCCAAGGAGAGCTGACGTGCGGCCACCGCCTGGAGGGAAACACGAGCTCCGAGGAGCAGCACGCCGAGGTCCGCTCATCTGCCCCTCTGCTCACAGCCTTCACTGGACATTACCCAAGTCCTGTCACAAGGCAGGCATTGAGAGGATGACAGTGGCAACACTCGGACCCTGCTGTCAGGGCACACAGAGACGGGGGCTGCCCCTTCCCTGCCTTCTCTCTGAATTAAGAGCAAAGGGCTAAGCGAGTGGCTAGCTAGATGCCTGCCTTATGGCATTTCTACTTTGCTTCAAATGTTGGTCACCACTCTCTCTCTCCTCTAAAGAAGACAGAACCAAGTGGCTAACTCAGTTATTGAGATTACAGAGCCTCATAATCTGTCATCTGCAGATTTTAAGCTGACGGCTGGAGAGCCAGGACTAAAGACAGATGATTTTGTTCCGGCTCAAGTCGTCAGGCAGAACGTCTGCTTCCGGTCTGTTCTAATCAGATTCTCAAAAAATCAGGTGTGCTCTGCTCCCAAATTGAGGGGCATGCTTCTTCATTATTCGGTCTGCTAATCCAAACCCTAACAACTTCCAGATGCACTATCATAGATAGACCCTGAACGACTGATCCACTCCGAGCATCTGCAAGTCCACTCAAATGGCACATAAAATTAATCATCACATATAGCAAGTATTATACTTGGTGTTAATCTAGGTTTTATATATATATATATATATATATATATATATATATATATATACAATGATGGTTCGTGCACATTATTTAGTAGATAACATTATTACTGGTTCTATTATTTTTGTGTCAATATGTCAATATTGAGATCATAACCTTGGGCTCTAACCACCAAGGGCCAGAGACCGATACTGAACCAGTAATGTTATGGTGAATATAAACTTTGGTGAGGAAAGTTTCTGAGAGAGAAGAGAATCTCTTTTCACTGAGCCAGGATAGCTGAAGGTAAGGAAGCCAGTCACCCTGCTTGGAAATATGAGCAGATTCAGAAAAATGAGTGTATTGTGAGAATTATTTCATAGGCTCCAAACTCCTGTATATAATGAGCATACTAACAACTTTTTAAAAGTATTGTTTAATTTCCCACATAAATGTACTTTGTTTGGGTATATTATAGATATCAAATCTACTCCAGCTCACTTGCCCCATCATTCCCCCGCCCCAACTTCATGTGCTCTTTTTAAAACCCACTGAGTTCATCTAGTGTGACCAGTATGTGCATGTGGGTAGGGCTCTCCACTGGATAGTGGGCAATACCTGTATGCATCTGAAGTAAGCTTTCCCCTCCCCCCCCCACACCCGCCAGCTGTTCTGCAGCCAGGAGTGGGACCTAAACCGTCACGCCTGTGTGGGACTTTGGTCTGCCACAGTGACTGTGAGTTCCTGTGTGAGTCCCTGCTGTGATCGGAAAACAGTTTCACAATAGTCACCGCTTCTGGCTCTCAACATTCTTTCCCCTTCTCCACGATGATCTCTGAGACTTGGATGAAGGAGACAAGATATTCGGGGAGGGCTGTCCTACTCAGAGCTCGGCTCTCCGCAGGCTGTTCTCTCTGCACCTGGACCAGCTGGAAGTCTCTGTATTAATGGCCGTCTACTGCACACACAAAAACAGGTCCTCTCACAAAAGTTAGGAATTTCATTGATCTAGGGATATAAGGATGAATATTGAAAGAGAACTTTAGTATTATGTCAAATTTAGCTGAATACTGGTATTAAGTTTTCCCCCAGAGGATATGACCTACCCCACCAGGGGTTCTTGGCCCAGTTAACAGCACCAGGCATGAGTTCCTTCTATAGAAACAGATCATATTGTCTGTAGAAATATTTGAAAAGGTTGGTTCTTTCTAACCAACTAGGGTCCTTTGTTACATAGACATTGAAGAGCCCCCCCCCCTTTTTTTTGGTCAGTGAAACATCAATTGCTTTATTTTCTACTTTTACCTGAGCACAGATGCATGTTCTCCCTAAAAAACCCAGTTAAGCATGAAAACTGAAGTCTTTGGTCTCTGTGGCTCTGCTTGGGGGCCCTCTGACAGAAGTTCTGCATCTGGCCTTAAGAATAGCTACCATGCTAGGAAATCCCAGTCCCTCCCACTCGATGCAAAGCCTGTAACACAGGGTATAGGTCTAGGTCACTCCTAGCCAGAGGCTTCATAAAGTAGTGAGGCAGAGAAAGCACTCTCCTCTCCTTGACACAGGGTATTTACACGCATAGGGTGTGAGCTTCTCTTCCACTGAGTCAGAACAGTTGGAGTATTACAAGACAATTTTCAAGGTTATAATGGATTAAATGATGGATAATCCCCACAGGACTAATGGGCCAGTGAGTTTACCACCAAGATGGTGTCTTCAACTCCATGAACTCCCTGGTGGGCAGCAAAGCAAACAGCAGTACTATGTAGCCCTGTGGAGTTATTTTTCTTTTTTATTCTCTCTGGTTGCTCATAATCACCCAAAAAATCCACTCAAGAACAAAATGGTGGCTGCCAGGCTGTTCACTCTCACAAAGGCTCCTTATCAACCTTACTCACCGATATTTTTTTTTTATTTTCTATATTCTATGTTTACATTCCAAAGGCTTTCCCCTTTCCCAGTTCCCACCCACCATAGTTCCCATAGTTCCTCTCCCCCCATCTGTTCCCCAATAATTCCCCCTCCCCCCTCGATATTTTGAGAGATGGTTCCAAGCTGGCCCCAGGAAAGGTTTTTCTTTTTTTCTTTTCCAAAACACTGGGGTTCATCAATTAGATACAAGAGCAGAAATTGCTTCTGTCATCCAGTGAAAAACAATGATATGGAAAGGACGGTTTGATTCCACTGTGTTGAGGTTGAAGAAGAACTTGGTGTTATGTAAATCTATTCATGTATACATTGAATAACTGAGGCTACATTTTAGACCGCATCACAGTCGAACCCTCCACTTGTCCATACTGTTTCCATGTTCTAGATACTAAACAATAACTTGATAGTGAAATCATGTGCGGATAAGCACTCTTGTTTTTCTTGCATTTTACTTACATCTTGGGGACCGTGCTTTTGAGCCATGGAGGGAAGATAATCTGCAGATAAAGAAGCACATTGCGAGCACTGAGCCAGTGTGCAGAGCCTGTGCCCGCCCTCCCTCCTGCCTGCTTCAACCAGATCCACTGGCGCACAGAGCCCTGCTGATCATGCTGGCCGTGGTTGGCTGTGCGGCTGAACTACGTGTGAAGAGTCGTCCTTGGGGGTTTCCTTACAGTTTATTTCCTCTGACTTTGGACGGACTTCTCAAGGTGACTTAGAGGTTTCAAGGAAATGTAAGCCTGTAATTTAGTTAAGATATTGAGTATGTCAAATAAATCAGAACTAGCAATAAAAGAAGAAAAATGTAGGCTTCTATTAGTTAGTGAGTAGCAATTGAGTGTTAGCTTTACTATGGGGATTCAGTTCAAACATAATCCAGTTAATGGTGCTGTAGTCTGTGTCCAAGGCTATTAGCCTTCATCATGTAATTTTGGATAAGTCACTTAAACAAAAACATCTTGGACTGGACCGAGTATGGTTTTGGAGTAAGACTTGAGTTTGAATGCTGGCTCTGTCACTTACGAAGAACTCAACCTTGAACGTATTAATTAGTCTGAGTCAGTTTCCCCGCAGGTTCAATGGAGAAAGTATGTCCTTGTCACAAGGTAATGAAGCTCAAATGAGTTGGCACGTGTGAAATGTCTTCTACTTCTTCCTGGTTTCTTTCTCCAAGCTTAAAAGACTAATTATACCTTCCATCTACTTGTCTAACAGCCTGTGTGGAAGATTAGCTATTGCCCAGAAACCAGTTTTAGTGAGTAAAATAAATTAGTTAATAACAGAACTGTTATTACTATAGGGTGCAGTGCAAATGCCCAGGGGCTTGAGGAGCGGGTGGGATCTGTGTGTTCTGTGAAATGCATGGGGCCGGGGAAAGGCAAACACACTGATGTTGTGGCATCTGCTTTCAGTTACTTGGGGGGAAATCTGATTTCTAAGGGTTTGTGGTGTTACATGAGTGCAAATACATACAGTAACTTCGGTGGTCTGTGTCAGAAAGTATATGTATCAAGGTAAAATCCCCTATTTATGAGCCAAAGAAACAGTGTGTGTGTGCGTGCGTGTGTGTGTGTGTGTGTGTGTGTGTGTGTGTGCATGTGTGTGCTAACATTTGGAGAAAGGAGGAAATCTATAGCATGTTTCACAAACATCTTAAAATCAGATGAGCTTTTAAGACCTCAAAGCTACCTGCTCACAAACAAAGTTACAGGTATGCTGATGTTTTTCAAAGTAGAGTCCCAAGAACTTTTGCAGAATCTCTTGTTATAAAGGAGAAAGACTACCACACCTTTTCTACCTCTAAAAAAGAAAAATATTTCAAAGGACTTCTCTCCAAGCATAAAGCATACAGTAAGAGCAACTTTTAGGATAAAAATGGACCCTTTTATTCATAGGATTAAATGCGAATACCTCATTATGCAGCAAGAAGCCTGGAGCAGCTGTATACTACTATCCCCAGGGACCATGCCCAGAACCGGCTTCACGCTGTCTTTTCAAAGTGAACTTTCTTATTCCTGTAACATTCATTTTTCCTGAAAACTAACAAAGTGTTAGTTTTGAAGTGAGACTTTGAAGACCCAAAGCATCTCTGGCAACCAGAATTCATACAGGTGCGACAAGCAAAGGCAGAATACTTCTTAAAAATAATTAAAATTCCAGGTATATCTTGTTAAAGAATGGACCCATTATTGTGTGAGAGAATCTCAAATCTCAAATTTCACAAATTACTAAAACTGTTACTTTTTTTTTTTTTTACTTTGGTATCATTTTAATTAACTGAAGCGGATGCTCTGGATGGTTTGGGTACTGTTAATAAGTTTAAATTCTTTCTATTGAGGAAAAAGAGATGCACCAAAATTACAAAACATAGCAGTGTGGTTTTTTTTCCTCAACTAATTGTTTCAAAAACAAAATAACACGAGTAAATGTCCTTCTTTATATTCAGGATAAGTTAGTGTCTTTCTGATTGTCAACACCTTATCTTACAGTGATGCCAACAGCCATTTTCTAATTGAAAATTTAGCTGGGCAGTGGTGCCACACACCTTTAATCCCAACACTTGGGAGGCAGAAGCAGGAGGATTTCTGAGTTCGAGGCTAGCCTGGTCTACAGAGTGAATTCCAGGACAGCCAGGGCTACACAGAGAAACCCTGTATCAAAAAAACAAAGAACAAAAAAGAAGAAGAAAAAGAAAAAGAAAATTTTTTCAGTCAGTTGGCTTCTCCTGTATGAGAAGTAGAGCGTTAGAGCAGAGTTCTGGAGCCGGCTTCAACCTTGTGTCCCTGTGTGCCTCAGCATGTGGAGCTAATGACTGTATCTTTCTTTGAGTTTGCTCTTCCTACTTTCACAAACATCAGTGCTCTTGGGGCATCCTGTCACGTGGGGCATCCTGTCACATGGAGTATCCTGTCACTTATAATCTGTGTGTGCGCGCACACACACTTACAATAACAAAAGCAAATCTTGAAAATGAAAAGAAAAAGAACGTTGGTGTTGAGATTTATTGAGAAGTTTGGAAATTGCCTGTCATTCTAGAAACCTTTATGATTGTATATTCCATGGAAGAATAGAATTTATAATCCTCTGAAAACCATAATTACTAGGCCACTATATTATTTTCATTAACTGGGAGGTTCTGAGAACTCAGAAGTAATTAATTACGCAGAATATACTGACATCTGGTGTCATTGATTAAGCAAATACAAATTAACAGGTAACATTGTGATTAAAATTATTGACTGAATTATCTTAAATATTCATAACTCTCAGAGTTCTGCTAAACTATTTTTAAAGGTTTTGATTTAAAAGGTTTTGATTTTCCTGTTATAATATTTGTCATCTGACCTAATCTATCCATGAATCTATTCATTTAAGCACTTAGTAAATAGTTACATTTTAAACTAAGATTAATTAATCCTAGGTTACTAATGATGTGTAACTTTTAATAACACATTTCAAATGATTTTTTTTATGTTTTGTGTTGTTTAAAAATATTCCACTTTAGCTGGGTATGGTGGTATAAGGCTTTCATCTCAGTATGCAAAGCACAGGCAGATCTGTGAGTTCAAGGCCATCCTAGTCAACATAGCAAATTCCAAGACATCCAGTGCTATGTAGATAAGAATCCATCTCAAACAAAACAAACACTTTTAACAAATAATACACGTGCTTTTCCTAGTTCCCTGCTTAGACGCCTATCATGGAGACCTGCCTGCAGTAACAGTGGGGCTGGTATGTACAAAACCATGCTACCAAACCACTCAAGTTTTCAAAAACTGCCTCTAATTGAATCTAGGACATTGCCACCCTGTGTCTTCATTAGCATGACTCTCTCCATAGTTGTCATTCAACTGGAGAAGTAAAACAATAGCTTCCACCCTTCTTCTCAAAGGGAAAAACAGATGGATTTTGACCTGTCCAAAGTCAGCGTCAACGCCGTGAATGGAATCTGGGAGCTGCTAGCCTTGCTTCTTGCCACCTTCTGATGTGTGTTTCCATTTAGGATGAATGGCATGTACTCAGTTGTCATGGCTTTAAACGGATCTCTCGGCAAGGTCTGGCTTTTGCATCAAGTTCTGGACTAAAATTATGTTTAAATTTTGTTTCCTCTCATCTCTTCCTGGTTTTGATTATTTCTTAAGAATAGTTGATGGTCTCATGACACGATCCTCTTATTTCTGTATTTTGTGTCTTGTGTTTTGAATTTTATGTGAAATTGTGGGTTTGATCTTTGACCTCTGTTTACTATAAGACTGATTTACCACTAATTTGATAGCAAGCCAAAGGAGTCTATAGTAAACACGGGGCTCACTTTACACTGCTCTGTTTTACTCTTAAGTGGAGAAATGTGTGTGTAGAATATAATTGAGAGACTTGCAGAAGTAACAAAACCCACATAATTTCCCAAGTTCCCAGGTAGCAGTCAGATTGATATAATACCTTTCTGTGATGTAAGAACCTAGTAGATTAAGAGGAACTCAGCATTGTAAATAAGCACAACCTCGCATTTAGTTTTAGTGTGGTCAATACCACCCTGAAATACGGAAACACGGCACAGACCTCATAGCGCTGCCTGAGCAGGCTAAGCTCTGAACCCAGAGAGCCCTGGTCACAGGTGTGCTCGGTGTTGGCTCTGGATCTATTCCCTGATCCTGGGGAAGGAAAGGATTGACTCAGGGACACAGGATGGGGGAAGGCTGGCTTGAGAGCGGCTAAGGACAGGCATCTGGGAGCTGAGACCAACCTGTCCTGCTGTATGTGGATATGGTATGCCCATGACTTTTCTTTCCTAGTTTCTAAAGGAGATTGTGCTTAGCTCCCAACCCCATAGTCAACAATAGGTGAGGAGAGACATGGTTTTCCATCACCCACAAGGTATAGGAAGGTATGGGAGTAGCATCCTCAAGAAGATGGATTACGGCCCAGAAAATACTGGGGGGAAACCACTGACTTTCTCTTCTGCTGCTGTGCCAGCTGCCTGTGATGTGGTAGCAGGGGAGCTAGAACAAACACAAGGCTCATCAGCCGCACAGATCCCACTGCTATAGGTCATCCTGGGAATCCGAGCACTGGGTGCACACGAGCATGGATTATTGTCCTCAGAGCATTCAAAGCCAACTGAAATAGATATGCTTCTCAAAAGACAATTGTCATGTCCAACCTGATCCACCTTTTCTGTTTCATCTCATTTCTCTTAAATATTTTTACAGAGATAGCATGAGAATGAAATTGCTTATCCTGAAAACATTTACGGAATCTCCTCCTTCTTTATGCACAACTAAGATATTATGGAAGAGAGGAAAATGCATGGTGCATAGGCACTCTGTACAAGAGATGCATTCTGCTGGAGCTGCAGAGTGTGCGTTGTGTGTGAGCATACCAGCTCTCCTGTCTTACCAGCGGGTGCTGTGCTGATCGAATGAAAACACTACGGGACACCAGCATGCAGACAGATTAAAGCACATCAGAAATGCCATTCCAGGTTTTACCTTAATTCCTTAAGTAATAAGGAGTCATTAAAGACCTTAGAAGAAGGAAGTGAATGGCATGAGGAACAAGGTGTAAGGAACTGAATTCTACTCTCCAGCCCCTGGCGATCAGTATCTCTTCTCTGCTGACAGTTCCCTGTGAGGTCAGTTCCACATCTCCTGCAGGCTCTGTGTGTGCCCTGAAGGCCTCAGGCTGTATAAATCAGAGGCTGCTATAGCTCAGTCCTTCCATTCACTTAATCATATCTTTTGTTTGGAATGACTTCCACATTTATCCACATTTCAAGACGCTTCATATGAGTCTGGCGAACTCTTGTACTGTATCACCAGAAAGCATCCTTGCTTTATGATGTGCTGTGTCTGGCCAGACAGACTTAAAGATTAGCCCCTTTCTTCCTCACTGCCCAGCTTTTCTGAATTCAAAACACTTCTAAGGCCCTAAAATCTTGATACTATTCCCTTTTGAGAGGAATCTGTTCCTAAGTATGTTTACTTTTCTTACATTTGAATTTTACTGAATCATCAAGCTACTAAATTTCTATGACACCTTTATACAGCTGAGTTTAGCAATGACTCATTCCACCCCACTAAGTTGAAATGTCAGTAAATCTCCACAACTTTCATCTTACACTCAAAACATATTTTCCAGGGTCGGGTATTTGTCTCATTGATAAAGCTGTTGTCTGGCAGACAAGGCCCTGGGACCTGTCCTCAGCTCTGAAAACAAAAAACAAGAAACAAAAACCGCATTTTCCAGTTCAGTTGTTCTTTTCTTTATTTGAAACAATTGCAAGGTTTAAAGAAACTTGAAGTTAATATCTAAAGTTCTTTAAAACTTCCTATCTTTTCTTTCTTCCTTCCTTCCTTCCTTCCTTCCTTCCTTTCTTTCTTTCTTTCTTTCTTTCTTTCTTTCTTTCTTTCTTTCTGAGACAAGGTGTCTTTAGTGAGATCACTCTGACTTTAAACCAAAGTTCATCTCCTCAGCTTCCCAAGTATAGGATTATAGATGTGTTTTATGACATCCTACCCTGTTATAATTTGTGACATGTAGTTCCTGGTTGTCTAAAGTGAATAAATGAATGAATGAATGAATGAATGAGATTAATGTATAATTCAGTAGTCAGGAAAATGTTTCTATAATGTGAGGTAGTAAATATTTTCAAGACTACTGCTGACCTTCTTTGTCTCAACTACAGTGTGACGACAGCCATATATAGAATAAAAATAACAGGTGCAACTAAAGTCCAATAAAACATTTTACGAAATAGGTAGTGCACAAGCTGACTTGGCCAGTTAGATTGTTCTCAAACGCTGATGCACTCATGCGTGACACAGCAACAATAACAGCAGCAGCAGCAGGAGCAACAACAACAACAACAACAAATTTCAAACTTTAGATCCTGCTCCCATGGGCTTGGTAAGGTTGGGACTCCCCAGGGGCTTCTAATGCAAATAAAACTTGCAAGCCTCTGTTCTCTCCCCAAAATAAAATATAGTTCCAATGTCCTATATCTACTTCTGAATTTTTGATAAATTAATAAACAAGCATACTTACAGCAAGAGACTCAAAGTTGGATCAATAAAGGTTAGTACATATTAAGTGAAAGAAAATAATTTCTTTCTGTCTAGAAAATTAGAGACCCAATAATTTTGCTCCACAATTATAGCTAGCATCAATTTCTGAAAATCATTTAAATGGTCATGTTTAAATAAATTATAGAACTATAGCTGTAGCCAAATACTTTGGATTTAGTTTGTAAGGTGTAAATTGAATTTAAATAATCCCAACTAACTTTAAAAGTTTGTTAACCCTCCAGTCTGTAGAGTAGTTTACTGCTCTTATTATTAAAATTATCATAACCCAAGAAATACTTAATAGTGAGAGCTTTACAGCCCATAAAATACCCACACTGTTTTAGCATCGGTTTATACTTCGTAATCTTCACCCTGACATTTTTTCAAATGCTTGTTGAAAGCTACTCAGCAGAGCAATGAAAAGATAGAAAATACTGTATGGAAATTGAGAAGAGCCTGGGTCCCACCCTACACAAAAGTGTTTCTCATACTGAGAAAAGAGTTAAATTATAAACAGATGGAAAATCTCGTGACAGTCAATTAAAACATACCAGGTGAGGTCTGGTTCCAAATTTAAATCCCTTTTTGTTGACTCACACCATCCTTTCCCTAACAGTGGGATGTGCTGCCCTGTGGCACCACCAGCTCTGACCCACACCCACTCCCAACCCAGGAAACAGAGGCAGAGGTTGTGCCTGACAGAGAACTTGGCATCCAAGGGGCCTCCATCATCCTTACATCCGCCAGCTGCGGGCGGGGCTTGAGAGTGACTCCCCGCCCTTCTTGGCTAGTGGACAAGTTGTCATTTGGGGCTCTGCTGTTATTCAATTCAAAGTTAATAATTTAACATCTTTATTCTTTTCTTTCTTTTCTCTTAATGGCCTGCTGCCTGCCTGGAGTACTGTACACATAGAGCTAGGTTTTAATTTTCTTCTCTTTGTATTTGTATCTTGAGAAAGAAAAGGGAAAGAAACACTTAGGCTTTTACAATTAGAATTTAATTTTTTACTTCGACAGGAATTGGTGAGAACAGATGCCTGAATCACCTCATTTCCCTGGAATTAATTGTTTTTGAATGGAAGAAACGCTTTCCGCTGTGTTTAATAGAGACAACAAGCAGGTCAGTCTTGGCTACGAGGCGGTTGGACCCTGGGACACAGGAAATTCAATAATCTGATATTTTACATTGTTTATGTAAATGATACAAAGCTGTTTTAAATATGTGGTTAATGGTGCAAGACGTCAGTGCCTGTATAATTAAGACATGATTTTTATATTTTCATTTAGCAAAAATTAACTTATTAGTACATACTTTATTACTTAATAAAATCACTTAATAACATAATTGTCCTTGTTATGTGTCCAAATTCTCTTACAGCTCAGAGCACCCCCTCTAATGATGACACATTTAGTACTTCTTGGCTTTTGTTTGAAGAAGCTTCCAGTCCACAGACTGATGTGCGTGCTGGTGATACCTGCTTTTGTCAGCTTCTCTTCTTGCTGTCTTCCTCCCCCAAGCTCCCCACGGCAATGTACCTTGTTATTTTGTGGTTTGTATCTGTGAGGTCAACAACAGCTTCACATTAGACAGCCTTATTATCCTTGTCTCTAACCCAGGTTCCACCACCAAACCACCTGCATCCACGGGGGAAGAAGCGGAACGTTTGGAAGACGATGTCGTCCCTCTTGCTGGATCCCGGCCTCTTCTCATCTTCCCAAGCTCACCCAAGCCAGACCGTAAAGGCCATCTTTGTACCTCCTCTACTCGGCCGTTCCCAGGACGACCCAGGACTGATGGATTCGTTCCCATTCTTTTGTTAGCAGGGCATCGCCCTAACGCAGGCCCTGGTCTGAAGAACGGCGAGAGATATCCAAGTCTTCCCCTTCCAGTCACCTCCTCCACCAACCCTTGCTGTGTGTCCCCCGAGGGCGGGCAGTCAAATGATAACCAAGCAAAGGAGGCTAGGCAAGGACCTGGCCACAAGTAGAGGGCACGAGTGTTCAAGGGGAGGGAGGGAGGGAGGGAGGGAGGGAGGGAGGGAGAGAGAGAGAGAGAGAGAGAGAGAGAGAGAGAGAGAGAGAGAGAGAGAGAGAGAGAGAGAGAATAGATTCTGGAGCCATACCCTAGAAGAAAAGGGATGGAAGCCAATAAAGACTAGATACTGAGCCGGGTGGTGGTGACCCACGCCTGTAATCCCAGCACTCTGGGAGGCAGAGGCAGGTGGATTTCTGAGCTTGTGGCCAGCCTGGTCTACAGAGTGAGTTCCAAGACAGCCAGGGTTATACAGAGAAACCCTGTCTCAAAAAAACCAAATCCAAAAGAACCAAACAAACAAACAAACAACCAAACAAACAACCAAACAACAAACAAAACAAAACAAAACAAAACAAAACACCTAGATGTTGAAAGGGGAAAGAGAAAGAACGTATTTGCCTCTAATTTATTCTACCTATCTTATTCATCTATCTTATCCACAGCAATAAAACTTTTTGTTGTTGTTTTTGTTTTTAAATTTGATTTAGTCTTTTTTATTAAATATTTTCTTTATTTACATTTCAAATGTTACCCCTTTCTTCATTTGCCCTCTGAAAACCATCCCCCTCCCCCTGCTCACCAACCCATGCACTGCAGCAGCTTGCCTGTCCTGGCAGTCCCCTACACTAGGGAATCAATCCTCCACAGGACCAAGGGCCTCTTCTCTCATTAATGTCCATCAAGGCCATCCTCTGCTCCATATGCAGCTGGAGCCATGAGTCCCTCCATGTGTACACTTTGGTTGGTGGTTTAGTCCTGGGGAGCTCTGGGAGGGGGAGAGCTCCCCGGGACTAAAGGGAGTTCCTCCTAAGGGACTGTAAACCCCTTCAGCTCCTTCAGTCCTTTCTCTAGCTCCTCTATTGGGGACCCTTGCTCAGTCCAACGGTTGGCTGTGAGCATCCACTTCTGTGTTTGTCAGGGACTGTCAGAGCCTCTCAGGAGACAGCTATATCAGGTTCCTGAGAACAAGCACTTATTGGCAATCCACAATAGTGTCTGGGTTTGGTGACTGTATATGGGATGGACCCCCAGGTGGGGCAGTTTGTAAATGGCCTTTCCTTCAGTCTCTGCTCCACACTTTGTCTCAGTATCTCCCCTCATGGGTATTTTGATACCCCCTCTAAGAAAGTATCCACAGTATCCACAGTTGGTCTTCCTTCTTCTTGAGCTTCATGTGGTCTGTGAGTTGTTTCTTGGGTGTCCCGAGCTTTTGGGCTAATATCCACTTATCAGTGAGTGCATAACGTGTGTGTTCTTTTGTGATTGGGTTACCTCACTCAGGGTGACACTTTCTATTTCCATCTATTTGCCTAAGAATTTCATGAATTCATTGTTTTTAATAGCTGAGTAGTATTTCATTGTGCAAATGTACCACATTTTCTGTATCCATTCCTCTGTTGAGGGACATCTGGGTTCTTTCCAGCTTCTGGCTATTATAAATACGTCTGCTATGAACATAGTGGATCATGTGTCCTTAATACATGTTGGAGCCTCTTTTGGGTATATGCCCAAGAGTGGTATAGCTGGGTACTCACGTAGTACTATGTCGAATTTTCCGAGGAACCAGCAGACTGATTTTCAGCGTGCAATCCCATCAGCAATGGAGGAGTGTTCCTCTTTCTCCTCATCCTTGCCAGCATCTGCTATCACCTGAGTTTTTGATCTTAGTCATTCTGAGTGGCGTGAGGTGGAATCTCAGTGTTGTTTTGATTTGCATTTCCCTGATGATTAAGGATGTTGAACATTTTTTAGGTGCTTCTCAGCCATTGATACTCCTCAGTTGAAAATTCTTTGTTTAGATCTGTACCCCATTTTTAATAGGGTTATTTGATTCTCTAGAGCCTAACTTCTTAAGTTCTTTGTATATGTTGGATATTAGTCTTCTATGGGATGAAGAATTGGTAAAGCTCTTTTCCCAATCTGTTGGTTGCTATTTTGTCCTATTGACAGTGTCCTTTGCCTTACAGAAGCTTTGCAGTTTTATGAGGTCCCATTTGTCAATTCTTATCTTAGGGCATAAGCTATTGGTGTTCTGTTCAGGAAATTTTCCCCTATGCCCATGTGCTCAAGGCTCTTCCCCAATTTCTTTTCTATTAGTTTCAGTGTGTCCCGTTTTATGTGGAGTCCTTGATCCACTTCGACTTGAGCTTAGTACAAGGAGATAAGAATGGATCGATTTGCATTCTTCTGCATACTGACATCCAATTGAACCAGCATCATTTGTTGAAAAGGCTATCTTTTTTCCACTGGATGGAAAACATCAAGTGACTATAGGTGTGTGGGTTCATTTCTGGGTCTTCAATTCTATTCCATTGATCTAGCTGCCTGTCACTGTACCAATACCATGCAGTTTTTAACACTATTCCTCTGTGGTACTGCTTGAGGTCCGGGATACTGATTCCCCCAGAAGTTCTTTTATTGTTGAGGATAGTATTAGCTATCTTGGATTTTTTGTTATTCTAGATGAATTTGAGAATTGCTCCTTTTAACTCTGTGAAGAATTGGGTTGGGATTTTGATGGGGATTGCACTGAATCTGTAGATTGCTGTTGGCAAGATGGCCATTTTTACTATATTAATCCTGACAATCCATGAGCATAGAAGATTTTTCCATTTTCTGAGGTCTTCTTCAATTTCTTTCTTCAGAGACTTGAAGTTCCTGTCATACAGATCTTTTACTTGTTTGGTTAGAGTCACACCAAGATACTTTATATTGTTTGTGGCTATTGTGAAGGGTGTCATTTCCCTAATTTCTTTCTTAGCCTGTTTATCCTTTGAGTATAGGAAGGCTACTGATTTGGTTGAGTTAATTTTATATCTGGCCACTTTGCTGATGCTGTTTATCAGCTGTAGGAGTTCTCTGGTGGAGGTTTTTTTTTTTTTTTTTTTTTGTCTCTTAAGTGTACTATCATATCATCTACAAATAGTGATAATTTGACTTTTTCCTTCCCTGTTGTCTAATTGCTCTAGCTAGAACTTCAAGTACTATATTGAATCAATATGGAGAGAGAGGGCAGCCTTGTCTAGTCCCTGGTTTTAGTGGGATTGCTTCAAGTTTCTCTCCATTTAGTTTGATGTTGGCTACCGGTTTGTTGTATATGCTTTTACTATGTTTATGTATGGGCCTTGAATTCCTGTTCTTTCCAAGACCTTTAACATGAAAGGATGCTAAATTTTGTCAAATGCTTTTTCAGAATCTAATGAGATGACCAAGTGGTTTTTTTTCTTTGAGTTTGTTTATGTAGTGGATTACATTGATGGATTTCTGTATATTGAACCATCCCGCATCCCTGGGATGAAGCCTACTTGATCATGGTGAATGATTGTTTTGATATGTTCTTGGATGTGGTTGGCAAGAATTTTATTGAGTATTTTTGCATCGATATTCATAAGGGAACTTGATCTAAAGTTCTCTTTCTCTGTTGGATGTTTGTGTAGTTTGGTATCAGTGAAATTGTGGCTTCATAGAACAAGTTGGGTAGTGTTCCTTCTGTCACAAAATAAAAGTTTTCAGACAAAATGAGTGTTGCACTTGGTAGCATGCAACACAGATGAGAAAGACAATTCTCTGAAACTTTGGTCAGGTTACTGCATCTACTTGAACATGTACATTCGATCGATCCCAGCACCCAATGCTTCTTTCTACATGTTGTAGAAAGAAAAACTTACCTAAGTGTCAGGAGCCAATTGCCACTTCTCTGAAGTGAGAGAGAGAGAGAGAGAGAGAGAGAGAGAGAGAGAGAGAGATCTGCCTGCCAGGCAGAGTCAAAGCAGGCCAGGGTCGGCTGGCAGATTTCCAGCCCTGCTAAGGCATGGAAGGATACACATGAGGCTCAAGGCAAGGGGTGGAAGATCCTATGACTTCAATGGAAGGAACAGGGAGGCTTTTGGATAGGAACAAATGTCATATGTACATTTCAGCAAATTGTTTCTGTTAGCTTGTGGCTCTGCTTTCCAAGATAATGTAGTATGAAACGGCCATGAGAAATATTCGTGGCTGGCATGGTCCTGACCTGCAGCCCTCCCATATCTGTCTCTTGCATCTTTTTTCTATCTTTCCTGTAATCATCCTCATTCCCCACTCAGCAGCAGTTCGACTTTGTACTGGCCTGACTGGTACACCAAATGTAATATAATATTCTTGTTGTGTTTAAAACTGCCATCAACTGCCTCAGTCTCCTACTGCCCTGTGCATAGCTGAAGGTACATCTTCACAATAGCCAATGGCTGTTCTCTGCTCCACATTCAGGGTGATTCTCAAAGTTCTATTTCTGGACCCTAAACATCCCTAACCCCTCTTAAGAAACTCTGAATGTCCAGAACTATTACCATGATCAGACTAGGAAATCATGTGATTTTAGACAGTTCTGGCATTTGCATTGGTGGAGAAAATGGGGAAAATGAGCAAGACTTTCAGGTAACATGAATAAGCTAGAGCACCAGCTGAAATGGAGGCATTGAAATGCACTTGTTAGTGTCTGTCTGTCACTGACAGCCATTGTTTGCCTCAATGCTGTTAGTGCACACATCACTGTACTCACAGCAGTCAGTACACACATGGACACACAATGGACTCACTACAGTTTGCATGTGTCACTGTATACTCACTGCAGTCAGTGTACATGCCACTGTACCCACTGCAGTCAATGCACACATCACTGTATCCACTGCAGTCAGTGTACACATCACTGTATAGTCACTGCAGTCAGTATATATGTCACTGTATAGTCACTGCAGTCAGTGTACACATCACTGTATAGTCACTGCAGTCAGTATATATGTCACTGTATAGTCACTGCAGTCAGTGTACACATCACTGTATAGTCACTGCAGTCAGTGTACATGTCACTGTACCCACTGCAGTCAGTGTACACATCACTGTATAGTCACTGCAATCAGTATATATGTCACTGTATAGTCACTGCAGTCAGTGTACACATCACTGTATAGTCACTGCAGTCAGTGTACACATCACTGTATAGTCACTGCAGTCAGTGTACACATCACTGTATAGTCACTGCAGTCAGTGTACATGTCACTGGCAATGACTGTGAACTCACTACAGTCATTGTGCACATCATTGGCAGCAGCTGTGTATCTACTGATTTTTCTCTATGTGTCAATTCAGTTAATAATGACAATGATTAAGCAATAATATGTTTATTTTATTAAATGTTCACATTGGAGCACATATTGTTTTGCTGTTCTGGGTGAGGAAGCTAGAAATTCTATGAAGACAAAATGAAACTACCACTTCATGGGGAAAACAATTTAAGGTATTTACTGCCAATAACAAAATTCCAGCTTTCAAATGAAAATGAGAATTCGGGAAACTTGAAAGCAGTCAATACCTAAGGAATTTATGATGAAATCAGTGATAATATTAATGAAAGTGATGACTTGACCCTGAAGCCTGTCAATGTTTGGAAGTTCTCCATAACATAAGGAATCAATAGTTTCCAAATGCACAGTGCTGACATCAGTACAAGATAGACCAACATCTTTAAGATGCACAGGATGATAAAAAGTTATGTACATGATTTTAGAAACCTTAAAAAACTGCCACCTTCTGAGTTTATGTGTCAAATACAAAATGCATAACCAAAATTATCCTTAAAATACTTTTAAAATACTCCTCTCTGATCCAGTTACAGATTTGTGTTAGGCCAAATTTTCTTCAACTACTTCAACCAAAACAATGTCTTACATAATATTGAATGCAGAAGCTTGCCTGGGACCACAGCTGCTTCCTATTAAGCCAGACATTAAAGAAACTTATAAAAATGTAAAACAATGTCACATTTCTCCCTGATATTTTCATTAAAAGTATCTTATTCGTTTTACTATGGAATAATCTTATGATTTTAATGAAGAAATTAAATTAAATTTTTCCTTAACTTCAGTTGCAGAACAAGTATTGATTTACACAACCAGCATACCGACTCTCTCAGGTTCTTCAACATTGTTTTAGGGTACTAAGGAATCCTGTGACTCAAATGTTTGAAAATAATTTTTCTAGAACTAATTCACCTCCTCTTTCAAATGCCACCATGTCTGAGAATACAGATTACATATTTGGACCTTTGTCCAAATCAATAATCAATTGTCCTTTTAAGAAAGCTTGCTAACAGGTATTACTTGAGGCTATTTGAGTCCATCTCTGAGTTTTTAAGAAATGAATCTCATAACTGAAGAATATTTAATACAGGACTTGTGTGGTAGGCCAGTAGACTTTGTGTTCAAAAAAAAGACTTTGCTTGCTCTTCACTCTACTACCACGCTGTATGTAAGACGGAAATACAGCCTGCAGTCACCAATGGAGGCCACAGTCCTGGGCTCTGAGATGTGCATTACAGACAGTGCAAAATACATATTCCAAAAAGTTTCCCTTGATAAAATGTCAGTTCAAGAACCTTGATGCCCACTCCCAGAACCTTTCAGAACAGGCATTACTCTGCAGCGAAAGTTTGTATAAAGTTAATTACATTCATCACATTGAAAATCAAATTCCGTGTCAATGACACATGGCACTTGGCAATTATTTTACAAACATTAACTAATTAATCTGCAAAACATCCCTAAGAGGCAGAGCATAATGATGTATGAGCTGACAACCTAATTATGTCTAATTATTCATATTTCCCACTTCCAAGTGGTTGTCTATTACCAGTTCAGAGAAGGGACCTGATAAGTTTTTAAAGCAGGCATAGAAGCCAACTCCATCATTCTATCTAGAACTCTTGCTGCAAACCACACACATTCCATTTCCTTGTGGAACCAAACAATCTGTACCATTTTCAACAGTTCATAGAAACTCAGTTTCCAGACGAACTAGTACTGCATCCACAGATCTCTACCTTAAGCACATTATTACTTCTTTTCTTTTTAATCCCCAAGTTATTTTAGATATTATCCCCCATTGTTTAAAACAGTCTTCCTCTCTCACCCTCTTTTCTTTCTAAAATGCCTTTCCAGTGTAAAGATACTTGTAGACAGAGTCCATCATTTGCTTTCTCCCTCTCGTACTTTGTAATTCGTAGGCCAAAGCTTCTCTCTCCCTGCTTTCCTCTCCTGAGATCCCTTCTTGCAACTCCTTGGGTTCCCTCAATCTCTTGACTGTTTCATTTCTCATTGCACATGAAGTTCACTTCTTTTTCACCTGAGAAGTCCACTTGGGTGCTGTTCTGCTGCAGGGAGCTTGGAAATGCATGCCATATCTTGAAGCATTGCTAGAGGGTGTACTGTTAAATTGAATGGGAAACGGGAAATGTCAATTTTTAAATAATTTATTTAATTTTATTTTATGTGTATTGGAGTGAGTTGCAGACAGTTGTGAACTGCCGTGTGGCTGCTGGGAGTTGAAATGTAGGCCTTTGGAAGAAGAGACAATGCTCTTAACCACTGAGCCATCTCCCCAGCTCTGGAAATAATTTTTAAGAACTATATTGGGATGCTCTGTTGAAATAGAACCACGTAAGAAGTGTTGAGCATGGTGGTTCATATATGTATTATACCTTGGGTATGTACAAGTGTGTACATGTATATTGGACTATGGGTGTATACGTGTGTATTGGACTGTGGGTATGTACATGTGTATTGAACTGTAGGTGTATACATGTGTATTAGATGGTAGGTGTGTACATGTGATTGGCATCACTTGGTGAAAAAGCTCGTTTTAAAAATAACTTGACAGCATCGTGCGGACAACTGAGTCCAAAGCTTAGACAAACTTGCATCACAAGGAGCCAGCTGGGGAGGCGTGCCAGAGACTTGTCTGTCACTGCTGCTATCGCTGTGGTCCTCACAGCTAGCAAAGCACCCGCCCTACCTTACAGTTTAATGAACAAATACTATAATTGTGCTCCCAATGACAATGTAAGCTCAGGAGACATTTCTCTCACGTTTCTTGTAGCTTCATATAAATGCAAATGTTCTCACTTAGTTTTAGTGCTCTGTCCCATTGTCACACTGTGCGTCCTGGTGTCACAGTGTGTGCCCAGATGTATAGCTCATGAAAACTGAGTCACTGTACTTCTACCAAGGAGTTTCAGGCTAAACATAGTGTGTGAATCTCAAATAAATATTACTTCCAGCCAGCAAATTATTTTGTTTAAAATGTGATAAGATATAACTGGGAAGAAATTAGCATTTATTCCCAGATATTGAATCCAATCTGGTTCTTGTGTTTTGAATTTTCCATGTCCAGTGTTTAAGGTGTGGTTAGAATGAATTGTTGTGCCAACATGGTGTAAGCTACTCCATAATCCCTTGATTATGGAGTGCGTGTGCAGGTGGTGCACATAGAGTCCACATGAAATGGTGCACACAAAGTGTGATTGCAGGCGGTGCACACGGAGTGTGCAGGCAGGCAGCGCCCACGGGAGAGTTTATCTTCAAAAGAAAGGACACAATCACACAAGGAGAAGCCCTGTTGACAGGTTCTCTGTGCAGGCAATGAAGCTTCATGACTCTAAGGTAAGGTTGGTGGACTTTTTATTATGTTACAGACAGAAGAATGTAAGAATAAATACAAGACTGAGAATGGTGTTTTAACAATAAAAATTACTCATAGCTTCTCTGACGCCCTGAAACTAATTTCCTACTTCATCATCTGACACAGTTTTTTAAGCAGCAGATTTGTTCCAAAATGATATTTCAACAGGGTACAAATTATACCACTTAGAATTTTGATAGCACTGGTGAAAATTTAAAGTTATTATAAAAATGAGTGCCTTCAGGGAAGGCAGAAAGTGCCCGGGCCAATATTTAGTCAGAGACTGAGCATGCCTTACTGACAACTTATGTTCAGCAAGTGACAATGTCAGGTGAGGAAAGACACTTGGCAGAGAGACTGGAACTGTCTGGTCTTGTTATTAGAGATGGGGAGATAAGGACAAACAGACTCTGGGACGAGCGAAGGGCTGAGCATGACGACCTAACAGAAACAGGGGAGTAGTCTGTAAGAGCTGCACAGACAGACCAAGGAAGTTGAAGAAATCAGAATCAGAGCTGACGCTTCCAGGATCGTTTCTACAGGCTTTAAATAAAGGACAAAGTGTTGACCAGGATCACTCCTCACAGCCCCAAACCCAAGAGACACGTGCTTGCTCTCTTCTTGCCTAGGAAACTATTTTCCGTCCCCATCTCATGTCCCCAACTCACATCCCAGCTTCTCAGTCTTCAGTTCTCATGTTAGAAGTGTGTTACTTCCCTGACTGCAGGCACACACACACACACACACACACACACACACACACACACTTCCGTACTGACACACTCACACATCCCTCTGCCAGGTTACTCACTCACCTGTGACCTTTCTGAGTACCAACTCTATTCCCCTATTGAATGTGTTCTAAGACCCTGCTTGTTCCTCTTCCAGCCTCACCCAGAGTTAAAGTTCCCGGAGTGTAGACTGCATCCTTCCTGAGCATGCTTTTTTCATAACTCTGTTACGTGTAGTAAGTCAATGAACTGAATAAGCAAATCAAATTTCATAAAGAATAGTACCTAGACAAGAGCGTGATGTATCTGGAAAGGCATGATGGGAAAAAAGAAGGCCAATTGTTTAGTTCAACTAACAAGCTTGAATGTATTGGAGTTACTAATCCCCTATGGTAATGTGTCTTGTAGAACAAATATGGTTTTTGGTTTTGCTTCTAATGTGGGATTTTTTTTCTCTTTTTTGAGATAAAGTCAAAACCGACAGCTATCTGGGTAATGGTCCATGTTCCAAGAAACTGGAAGCCCGTGCTGGGGTCTTTAGACAGGAAGTGAGCAGGGCGCGGGACCTGGGCTGGCGGGTGCTTTAGGAGGAGGCCTCATCTGCTTTTCTTGCTTTGCTTTCCCATAGAGTGGCCACTAGATGGGTGTGGCAATGGCCACTGGGCACTTAAGTGCACCAGGCCCAACTGAGCTGTGTCCACATTTCAACGTTAGTGTGGAAAACTACTAAACTGTTGAGCTTTTCATACGTTACACATTGGAATGACAATATTTTAGGTATGTAGATAAAAACAAAACCAACTGTTAAAATTGTTTTTAACTGCTTCCTTTTGCCTTTTCCATGTAATTCCAGAAGTTACATGGAAACGTAACTTCTAACTCCTAACTAGTAACTCCTAAGTAAGCACTGCACTGGTCTATACTTAGGAAGGGGCAGGTATGGACATCTCTAAATGGTGGGTCTATTAAGATGGCAGACGGAACAAGCCTGAAATCATGAGAACTTACTGTTTCTGCTGAAGGTAGGGTGATTTGTGTCTTACACTACTAGGAAAGGCTTTCTGATACTGCCCTGTGCCAGGCACTTGGGCTACAGGACAAATTGGGTATAGGTGATCTTGTCCTCATTGGCCTTGCTGTCGATATTTGACTCAATCCTCGTCACCAGGAGCCTGTTCCATTCACCGTTACATCGCTGGAGAAGATATGAGGGTAAAAAGCCCCAAATATGCCACACACATGATGTGCTATAGAATCCTTCAAACGTTCAGGTGTTAGAGGCTTAGTCCCCAAGTGCTGTTGTGAGGTGACATTTAAAAAGGGGGGCAGAGCACATCGTGGTGGGAACCAAGGTCGGCCTTTAGATCACTGTACCGCCGATCAGCCAAGGGCCTTTGTCCCACTGGGATGGAGCAGTGCGCCAGCAGACTGGGATGGAGCAGTGCGCCAGCAGACTTCAGCCGCCTGACCCACAGCGCCCCCAGACTTGGCGATCAGAACCCTCAGTTCTCGGTGCTGCTGTGCCGAGCCTCTTGGCTCTCGGGCACTCCATGGAGGCTCTACAGCCAGAACTAGGAATTCGCCGCAGTTCTCTGAAAGGTGGCCAGCAGCTGGGCTTTCAGCTCCCCAATCCACAGCCTCAGCTCTTCACAGTCCTTTGCCTTCAGCTCTTCACAGCCCCGTGTCCTCGTCAGCCTCAGCTCTTCGCAGCCCCGGCATTCTCAGCATCTTTTGGGTCTCCGGCCACTCAGGAGCCTTCCAGCTGCTGCTGTGGGACTGACAGACCTGGGGTTGTCTGTTCTTCATATTATCAGACCAATCTGCTTTTAAAAATATTTTTAAGATTAATTTTCTAATTCTAATATTGTATAGGTGAGTACATACAGAGGCAGGAAGAGTGAGTCAGATCCCTTGGGGCTGGAGTTACAGGTGACAGTGAGCCACTCAATGTGGATGGTAAAAACCGAATTCAAGTCTTCTCAAAGAGATGTACACACTCTTAACCACAGAGCCATCTCTCCATCCCCAGATGGACAACGCTAATTACCATAAGTAGACAATAAGACATGAGGAGGATGCCTTGTTGGAGCGTGGCGGCAGCACCAGGGGGTGGTGCACAGAAGCGAGGTATCCCCAGTTGCTCCAAGAAAACACAGCGGCTTCTTATACAGCCAGTCACACCCGTGCATCACTTTGTGAACCACAAGCCTTCTGCTTAACCAAGCTAGTCTGCGCACTCACTAGGTCTGCCTGCCTCTGCTATCATGGGAGGGACGTCACTCCTTCAAGGCCAGATTGAAGACAGCTTCAGGGAGGCCTCATCTGGAAGACCTGCAGGGTGGATCATCTAAAGCTGTCGTGGATGGAGTAAATCCTTTAAAACAAGGGTAAAGTGTCTGGAGCAGCTGTGACTTAGGTGTCCAGAGACAGAAACTATGGTGTGAGCAGGAACTACAACAGTCGCAATAGCTCCTATAAGTGAAGTGAAGAGTCCTTGGGGGATCCAGGACTGAACTACACGTGTAGCTGTGGGGTTGTTTAAATCAACCTTGGTTCTTATGACAAGAGAAATCCCTGAAGAGCTACTGCCTGATGGAGAACCCCATCTCTACAGATGCGATAGAGCTACAACAGCTATTGCTCCCATCCCGATCGATACACACAAGCAAGCACACCTTGTGCACACGCACTTGCAACAAGAGCAACAGCGCCGTTCATAAATCCACCACATCCCAGAACCCAGAGACAACAGCAGCGCTTCTGATCCCAGCTAGGTCTCTACCTAGCCTGGGATAGTTAGGCTCCTGGGCAGCTGCCACTGTGTGGGTGTACATATGGGTCTGATAGCTGCCAGCCAAGAAATCAAGTTAACTAGACATCGTTGATGCAAAATGTAATATACCTAAAGGGGTTTTGCAATAGAGATCGACCATGAAACTCAGTCTTCTGTAACAAGTCACAATGCTCAACCCCTAGACAAATCCAGTGCAGAGAGATTGTCTTCCTGGTCTGTCTCAGGAAATGGTGTCATCTGCTCTTCTTCCTCTTTCTCTTAATTTTCTGCCTCAAGATATAAGCAGTCATCATGCATTGATCCTGCCATGACATGCCACCTTACCAGAGACCTCAAAGTGATGGGATGGATGCACAGACTGGAACTTCAAAACTTCAGTCCAAATAAGTCCTCCTCCTCCTCCTCCTCCTCCTCCTCCTCCTCCTCCTTCTTCTTCTCCTTCTTCTTCTCCTTCTCCTTCTCCTTCTCCTTCTCCTTCTCCTTCTCCTCCTCCTCCTCCTCCTCCTCCTTCTTCCTCTTTTCTTCTTCTTTTCTTCTTCTTCCTCAAAACATAACTATCTCAGGTGTTTTGTCAAAATAATAAGATAATGAATAATATTTATTTTCTGTGGTAATTAAATGTATTTGGTATTTGCTCCTGGTCAGATGTGACTAAGCCCATTTAATGCCTTGTCTTGTGGAATTCTAACCGTGTTAAAAAGCAGGAAATTTTATCAGTCCTCTAAAGAGAAAATTGGGGTTTGTGGCTGGGGATGGGCCAAAAGTTGGAACCCAGAGCTGCCTAAGTCCTATGTGTTACAGCTAAGCAGTTCTACTGTATTTCCAAGAGCATGGCAGTCATGCTCCAGGGTGTTAAAGTGTGGCTCCTTCTAGAGCCTCTCCCTCTCTCCTTCCCTAAGTAGACAGAGAGAAAAGGGTTGTTAAAGGTAAATAAGAAGAGGAAAATTTTTCAGGTGCCTATTTCAGAGTTGGAAACTTTCTGAAAGACCATCTAGTCCAAACCTCTCTTTTCAGTGAAAGGAAAACAAGGCCCACAGAGTTGAGGGTCTTGTCTAAAGTCACACAGCTGGCTAAGTAACAGCACAAACCTGGGGCAGACAGTACACAGCTAGATAGCTGGGACACGTAGTTTCCCACTCTGTGGCTTCTGTAGAGGAACTGAGAAGCAGGATCTGGGGAAATTCAGGGAGCATATGGGAGGGGACGGGGTGGGAAGCTGTGCTTTTGGCTGGTAGGAGGCGGATCCTCCCCTGCCTCATCATGCTGCCTCTGCCATGTCCTCATAGAGGCCACAGCACTCACTGAGCAGGGGGCCTCCAGGGAGAGCACCAGAGCTGCCCTGCTCTCCTCATCAGACACATCAGGGATTCAGACACAGATGGAGGACACAGCCGGGAAGTCACCATTACCACTGTGCACGAAGGCTGAGGGAACTTCTCGTCTTTTCTTGTTTTTCTGTATTTTAAGCACATGCAAATCTGGAGAGAGGCTTTGCAGAAGGAACACATGTGAGTCGGTGGAGCAGCCATGGCGCTTGACTGGCTGGCTGGGTTTAGGAAGCCTGCCAAGATGCATATGACACTCGATGCTGATCCTGGAAAACTACACAGAAAAGAATTCTAATTAGCAATCTGGACCTCAAGCTGTTCCTGGAGGCTGCTCTCCAGGCATGGAGCTGCTAGGTGGAGCATGCGTTTCCTGGGTCTCAGTTCCCTGTCCGTGCACAAACACTTATAATTTCCTCTTCCATCCTGGTGTTCTACAGTCCTGAATACTATCACATTCATTGTGGCCACCCTCTTCTCCCATGACCTTGAAGGTTTTCCAGTGCGTATGTATTATTCCGGAGTCCGTGGTTATGCTCTTCATTCCTCCATATTTACTTGCTTAGTTTATACATATTTATCTTTCCATGAGTGCATTCTCCTAAACTGTCCATTCAAGCAAAGGACAGATTGAGGTTGTTTCATGATTTCCACAGTCCTTTCTGGAAGCCTGGGTACCGGGTGAGCCTCAGCTGCTGGTTCAGATAGTGACACAGATTGTGGAAACTGGGAGAATGAGCTGAGGGTGCCAAAGCAAACTCTCATGAAGAATGAGTTCTATTCAGGATGGATAGTCAAGAAATCTGACTTGATTACAACCTAATCTACCTCCCCTCTCCCCAAAAGTAAACGGAAAAAATGGTAGAAATGATACCTAATCAGGCCCTGTATCTCTTCTATAAGATCTCCCCAATGGTGGCAATCAAAATCTGTTATCACTCAGCGGAATTATCTTATTTCTAAAATTAAAGTTCTTATCTCGCTTTTCCTGGGTATTTTCTCCAGTTCAGGAATAGGCCGACCAGGAACAGACCTACTTTGTGTCAAGATTTGAGAGATTATTCATCCAGACACCCTCCTCTCCATGTACCCAAATTCTCAATTGTTGCCAATTAGGAAGCAAATAACCACAGGAGAAGATCTATTATGTTAATAACTTGCATGGATGCATCCTCAGACGCCCCTTAAAAAACAGCAAGTGAAGCAATGAAAAATGCAGCAGGGCTTATCTGCCTGGGGTGGAAGAGAGATGGAGGGGTATGGGAACCCGCAGGGGCCAGGGGCAGGGGCCAGGGGCAGGGCATGACCCAGCACACTGGGATATAACGAGGCTCAGTGGGATGCAGCAGAAGACTGTAAAGGCAGGTGGGAAAGTGTGTCAGGGTGCACAGTGATGGAGAGTAAGGTGAAGAGAGAGGCCCTGAAAGGAGCCATGTAAAGGTCCAAGTCTTAGAGGGTGGGGGCACCCCTAGTTCTTTCCTTGACCAAGAATCTTAGGGACAGACGTAGTTCTGCTGAAGACTTGTGAGGACTAGCTTCAATTCTGCTTTATGGCTTTCTTTACTCAGCCCCAGCAGTGGCTACTAGGGGCCTTCCTTTACCAGGGAGAGAGTCTTGGAACAGAACAAGCAGACAAGAAAGAAATGCATCTGAAGGTCTTGGCCCAGAACTGTCACCTTTCCAGTAAGCCACATGACTTATCTCAGCAACACTGAGAAAATACCTCTAGTGGGAGTCTATAGTGGTTTGTATGCTTGGCCCAGGGAGGGGCACTACTAGGAGGTGTGGCCTGTTGGAGGAAGTGTGTCACTGTAGGAGAGAGGTTTGAGACCCTCCTTCTAGTCTGTTTGCCTTCAGAACAAGATGTAGAGCTCTCAGCTCCTCCAGTACAGTGCCTGCCTGGATGCTGCCATGTTCCCACCTGGATGAAAATGGACTGAACCTCTGTGCCTGTAAGCCAGCCCCAATTAAATGTTGTCCTTTATAAGAGTTGCCTTGGTCATGGTGTCTGTTCACAGCAATAGAAACCCTAACTAAGACAGAGCAGTTGTGAGCCAGGCAGTGGTGGCGCACACCTGTAATCCCAGCATTTGGGAGGCAGAGGCAGGCAGATTTCTGAGTTTGAGGCCAGCCTGGTCTACAGAGTGAGTTCCAAGACATCCAGGGCTACACAGAGAAACCCTGTCTCGAAGAAAACAAAACAAAACAAAACAAAACAAAACAAAACAAAACAAAACACAGAGCAGTTGTGACCACTGAGCAAGGGACGGGATAGCAGAACTATCTTGTCATGTAACACGTGTGGAGCTGGGGCCAGGAGCCCACTTTGTCCCCGCCCTTTATCTTTCTAACCCCAGGCTTTTAGGACAGACACCGGGAGCTGCTGTGGCTAAGCCCCAGGATTGGGTGTCTACACCCACACCCAAGCTCCACAGCCTTTTCAGCCTGTAATCACGATTTGCTTAACTTATCTTTGAGTTGGGATCCTGTCGCTCACACACTGCTAACATTAGTGAAGTATTCATTTACCTCTCCAGTGGTCTTTGTTGGCCTGGGATTCTTTGTTTGCCTTTTTCTCTCCAAAAGAGAAGCTGGCAAACCCTGGCCCACGGGATGAAACCAGCAGTGTTCTGTGTTTGTAAATAAAGTTTTATTGGAACACAGTCTCATCCATTTGTTTACATGTCCTTGGCTGCTTTCACATTCAGTGGCACAATTGAGTAATAGTGACACAGAGCATATGGCCCACAAACACTAAAATATTTATTATATAGCCCTTTACAGAAGTTTGCAAACTACTGCTCTAAAAGAAGTTGGCCACATGTCTCCCCAGCTAGTCTCCGACACCTGCATGTGTGCATCTCCCAAACTGATCTCCTTGGTTCTCACCTTACTCCTCTTTGTGCCTGCACATCCTTCCCTTCTAGAATGTTCTAAACCTCCTAAATTCATGATTATCAAACTCAAACTAAACTCACTCTTTCCTCTTCACTTGGCCATTCTTCTTTCGCCCTCACGTCAGCTAACGGAGCCCTGAGCGCCCACGCCCCTGGACCTTAAACCCATCCCTATCCCTGCCCCACCATGCCTCCCTGCTTGTCTTTAATAAGCCACCTTCTCTCCTGGCTTTCTCCATATCTTCCCTGGTGTTTCTCCATTTGAACTGACCCTGGTTTGGAGGAGTTCACTCTTAGCGCCCACCAGTTCTGCCCCTTTCCTGAGGGACCCCAAACTTTCCCATTAAGGCTTCATTCATCATGCCAGGCCCCACCAATTGACTGGTTTTGCTGTTCACTTGAACTTTATTTGGGGGTACACTGTCAGTTTTCTGTATCTGCAAGTGCCGCGTACTTGCATTCACCCTGGTGTGGGCTAACAGTATTTGGGAAGGACGTTTAAGTATGGAAAGTTCAGACTGTTGGTGCCATCGTTCCCTAAACACCAGTGCAGCAGCTGTGGAGAGAGCACTCACTCACGCTGGGGCCTTACGCAGAAGGCGTGCAACGACATGAGAGGACATGGTGAGTTACATAAACACAGTGACACTTTACAGAAGATCCCGTATACGGCACGGAGAAGCGGCTCTGGGGTTTTTGCTGTTCTTGTACAGGGATCAGGTCTCAGTAGCCAGATTAGGTGGCTCACAACTGCCTGTAACTCTGGCTTGAGAGATCAGATGCCTTGTTCTGCTGTCTTTGGGAACCCAATCATAAGTGGCATGCACATGCACATGCACATACACACACACACACACACACACACACACACACATACACATACACATATACACACACATATACACATACACACATACACACACATATACACACACACATATACTCACTTAAAACAACACTCCATATCTGAGAGAAAAACATGCCATATTTGCCTCGACTGGCTTATTTTGCTTAACATGATAATCTCTGATTCCATCTGTTTTCCTGTAAATGACTAAATTTCACTTTCTATGAGGCTGAAAAAAGCCTCATTTTGTACACATAGTGCATGATATATAAATCAATGGAATTTGCCTCAGTGGGAGAAGATGTGCCTATCCTTGCAGACTCTGTGTGTCAGGGTGGGGACACTCAGGGCCTCCCCCATCAGAGGAGAAGGGGGGCATAGGGAGATGGCGACTGGATGTGGGAGGGGTGACTGGGTGATGGGCAGTAAGTGGGAGGGGCATAGGGAGATGGAGGACTGGATGTGGGAGGGGTGACTAGGTGATGGGCAGTAAGTGGGAGGGGCATAGGGAGATGGAGGACTGGATGTGGGAGGGGTGACTGGGTGATGGGCAGTAAGTGGGAGGGGCATAGGGAGATGGAGGACTGGATGTGGGAGGAGTGACTGGGTGATGGACAGTAAGTGGGAGGGGCATAGGGAGATGGGGACTGGATATGGGAGGGGTGACTGGGTGATGGGCAGTAAGTGGGATGTAAAGGAAGTAAAAAATAGTTTTTGCAATTGTATTTATTTTTATTTTATGTGTATTGGTGTCTTGCCTATATGTATGTCTATGTACCCTGTGCATGTGTCGCCCTAGGGAGCCAAAAGAGGGCTTCAGATTCCCTGGGACTGGGGTTCTAGATGGTTGTTAGCTTTCATTGGAATTGGTCAGTGGGAATTGAACCTGGGTCCTCTGGAAGAGCAAGCTGTGCTCTTAACCACTGAGCCATTTCTCCTGTTCCTCATTGTCTTCCTTTTATGTAAAAACAAAACAAAACAAAAACAAAACCTGAAAGACTCAGAGGAAGGAAATTACCACATCAAAGCCACACAGCAAACTAGCAGCTCTCGGGATCTGAGCACAGGCAGGCTACCAAGCCTCTGCCTGTAAGGTAAAGTTCTGCTGGTCTCTAAAATCTCCACTCTGTAGTTTACTTGCATATAAGAAGGGAGACACTGTAGCCAGGCGGTGGTGGCACACGCCTTTAATCCCAGCACTTGGGAAGCAGAGGCAGGTGGATTTCTGAGTTCGAGGCCAGCCTGGTCTACAGAGTGAGTTCCAGGACAGCCAGAGCTACACAGAGAAACCCTGTCTCGAAAAAAACCAAAAAACCCAAAACAAACAAACAAACAGAAGGGAGACACTGTAGCTGATCTTACCTTGAACCTCCGTTTATCATTTCTGAGATGCTCATTGTTAAAATAATAACAATAACAAAACAAAAAACGAAACACTAGTGCTAACTGCATCTTGCTAAAGATGTTGCTTTTAAAATTTTACTAATTCTGCAATTAAATGATCCCAAATAAGGAGGACCAAATGGAACCCATTCTTCAAGGGCTAAGTGAAGTCTGGCTTCAGCTGATATGGCACTAGAATGAACAGGAAGTCAGCCCTTAGATTGTAGCACCAAGAACTGGGAGGCTGATCAAGTCAGGCGGAATGAAATCTCCCTCACCCCCAAGAAGCCCTCAAGAGGCAGAGGCCATCAAAAGCAGGAACAGTTTCCGAAGCTCCACCTACCGGGCTGGGACCAAAATAGTTCACACGCATCCCTGCCGCCCCCTGCGAGCCGCGTGGGAAGGAGCTCTGGTCACGAATTGCTTGTTTCAACCACCCACACACACTGGGGAGCAGCAGCGATGGCGGGCGCATCTTGGAACCTATCGATTGACTAACCGACAGTATGTAGGCTACACTTCGCACACTTCTCCAGCAAGTGCTTTCTTTCTCCAAAGGGTTTATACAAATGTAAAGAAATCAAAACTGATTTTCTAAGTTAAGAAATGAAGAGGCATGAGTTGTGCGCGGCAGATTATGGGGGCCTGATCACAGAGGGTATGGGGCTGAGGTCTCACAGAGCAGGCGCAACCCTGTGAACGGCACTGGCGATGGGCAAGGTCGATCTGTTTAGTATTTTGCTTGTTGGAGCCTGCCTGCGTGCCTACTTACAATCTGGCTGACAGAAAACACTCAGGAGTGATCGCGCCCAGCTCTGCTAGTTCCCTCTGCCGCCCCACCCCATCCATCCTTGTCCCTTTCTTTCTGGGAGAGCTCACATCCTACTCTCCCGATAGAAATGCCCCCAGACTCTCTGGCAGGTAAAGCCAGGCATGTGACCTATTCCCAGCCAATGGGGCCAAAGGAGGAAAGATGCGGCTGTGGAGGTTGGAGATTCTGGAAAAACATTTTTTATTAAAGGGTGGGTGGATAACAGGCAAGGCAGAGCTGAGTTAGTGTCGTCACAGAACCGCAGAGCAGGCGTGGCGCTCGGGTATGGTGCTTGCTTAACATCCATAGGCAACAGGTTTAGTTCGTAGCACCTGACACTTATTTTTAAAAAAGGAAATATATATAGCGAATGGATATTTTTCTTCGGGGCATTTAATTGAAATAAATTAGTTTTTTTTTAATTGAGCATAGTTAGCTACAATTATTCATTGTTGAGGCAACATTTTGGTTACTCAAGCAAGAACCAACATAACTGTCAGGACGACTTGCCTTGTTTTTCTGCATCTGAAATGATTTACACTTTCTTCTCTCCTTTACATATTTCCCCTGAGAAACCATCACAGCCTTCTCCCAGGTCTCTTTTCCCTCCCTCCGCTCCTCTCCCCTTCTTCCTTCCTCCCCTCCCCTCCCCTCTCCTCTCTTCCAGTCTTCTGTTTCCTCTCTCCCCTGTTTTTCGAAGCCGGGGAAGCTAACGTGCAGAGCTTAAAGAGCCTCAGTGTCCTGAAAACAAACCAGTTCCCAGTGTAGACACTTCGTGTAATAGCACAAAAACCACAGAATGTTCAAAGTGACAGGCAAGGCCAAGAGTCATTTGCAGTGTAACAGAGTTTAAAACAGGTCAGACTAGAATATCCAGTGTGAGTTCTTAAGGTTGTTCTTAGCATTTCTGTCCCAACTTAAATCATCATATGTGGCGGCTGACAACTTTTCAGAATTCTTTGTGAACTTATCTGACAGCCCATCCAGCTGCCATAGGATATCTCGTCTCTATTCTACGAGTTGATCAGTCTGTGGCTGGGCTCTTAATTCCCACACTGTGCGCAATATTGCGGAGAGGGAGATTATGACTTTCCCTTTTTTTCCATCTGTGGAACATTTTAAACCTTTTACTCTTGAGAACTGGAATTGCTTGCCCAGGGTGACTGTCATTCTTTAGATTAACCGACAGCTCCTATTCCCCCTGAACTTGGACCAATATTTGCTTTATGCACAGTAGATCCCAGAGGTAAAGGAGATGATGTCATTCCTGCGCTGACAGGTGTAGGCACCCGGGCCCGGGAGGGAGTGGCACAGCTAGGCCGAGCCGGGACTGCACCTGCGTGTCACGGGAGCCAGGTGCCCGCGCCGCCTGGTCGCCGGGCAGGAAGTGGCTGCGGCTGCGGCTGCGGCTGTGACTGCGGGAGGACGGACGAGCTGGGAGGGCCGCACCCGAGTCCCAGTGTGCAGAGCCAGTCCTAATGGCGGCGCCGGCGCCCACGGGCCCCGAGGACGACGCCTCGGCCGTCCTAGACGAGCTGTCTCGGAACTTCACGTACTGGGCGCCAGGCCCGGGCAACGGCTCGCTGTCGAGCGCCTGGTATCGCAGAAACCAGGTAAGGCCGCCCGCGCCGCGCAGCGCGCCGCCTGCCAGCTCCCTGCAGGCCCCGCGGAGACGCCAGGCCTCGGCGCCTTCCTGCCAGCTTTCCGCGCGCGGCCGAGCGAGTGGGCTGGGCCGACACGTGACGCCGATGCTCGGTTACCCACCCACCCCCCACCTCGGCGGAGCAGCAGATCCCAGGCTGCTCCCCAGCCTCACTCTTAGGCCTTTGTGTCCCCAAGGACCTCGCCTCCCCCAGCTTTCCTCCTCTCCTGCAAGGATCTGAGGGCTGTGGAGGTGGATTTCCACTTATTTTCACCCCAGTTTCCTTTCACAGTTAAAAAAAAAAAAAGTGCCACCCTTCTCAGGAGCAGAAACTCGCTAAGGGGCTCCCAATGTCAATTCTGTGCAGAGCTGTGTCTCCAAGGTCTCAGCAATCTCAGCATCAACCTTCCTGGATATTCTCAGGCTGCAGTTCTTCATTGCTCGCCCTTTGGGAAGACATCGTCAGCCGAACAACACGGGTTTATGTTGGCCTTATAAATTAAGAGCATCACAGAGGCTCGGAGGTGCCGCTCCCTTTTGCTGGCCCTAAAATCAGGTCGAGGAGCAAAGCTCTACCCAGCCCTGCCTCCCCCTAGCATTTATATTCCTCCAAGTGGGACAAGTGAGCTTTCAGGCTTGCTCTAGCTTTCCTAAGCCTGTTACTTTGTTCTTGTGCATGAACAAAGACACGGATCTTTTTCCTTTGCAAGAATACAGCCATGAATTTTTGTTACTATTGTCCTAAGTAGGAGATCTTAACCCCTAATCAAAGGGTTTTTGTGCCTGAAAAGTATCCTGAATGTTTGTTTCTGAACTTGGAGGTGATTTATGTAAAGAATAAATAAGCTTAGTCCACCTTATTAATTTTCAACACAGAAAAGATTACTGCTTTAAACCTGTTATGTCACAAAAGATAACCAAACGGGAAGGGGCGTTGCTCGGACACTGAGCCCACTTCTGCTTGCTTCCACTGTGGAATTACAAAGAACAGACTTCCCTGTTCCCTGAGATTTCCTTGGTATATGTTAAGTTTGTAGTAGACATATTTCCGATAAAAGTTTAAGAATAAATGGTCTGCTCTTGCTGAGATATTTGAGAGTTAGTAGATGTGACCCACCATGGCCTCATCCAAAACAGGAAATCATTGTTTTCACTAGAGAACTAATGCAGTCATTTCCTGGAATTCCTGATTGTCTTGGCTCTCCCAAGCAGATTATCATATGACATAAATGTTTGCAAGGCTTGACTTGCCCTTTATAGTGCACAGTTGTCCATCTGTGTGTTCAGAAGATGCTAACTGGAACGCCCAAGCTGATACCTTAGCTGCTGTCGCTTGAGATCAGACTATGTCAGCTTTTGTCATCAGTGTGCAGAGTTAGGCCATTTTACATAAAAACCATGGTATTTTAACCTTTTTTGCTGCTGCTGAAAGGACAATTACTTTTGTTTCAAGGAAAAGTACAAATTGAATTTTAAAATCGATTCAACAAACATTTTATCAAGTGCCACTAGTACTGTCCAGGACAGTAAACATAAACGGCATCTAGCTTTGCCTTCCTGATGCTAACTGAAGAGAGAGAGGTGGTTGGATACGGGCAAGAGCTCCAGAAAGAGCAAGTGCATGTGAGGTCTGCGCTCCCAAGCCCTGCAGTCAGGACTGGTACTGGGAGTGACTGGCTTCTCGGTGTGCTCCTCAGTTCTGTCACTTCTGAAATGCTCCCACAGCTTCTTTTTGGTGGTCGCCAGCCAGCTAGCTCTCTGTGTTTTTACAGTGATGGCCATCAGGTCTTACCAAGCAGCCTTCCTCCATTGAAGAGTCGAGCGTTCACACGGCAGTGGCTGCCGAAGCAGTGCTGTCTGTAATGGTGGAAGAGTGCCTGGAACAGAGTCTCAGCAGACAATGGTAACCCTGGGCAAGCGTCTGAGAAACCACTACTGTCTGCACTGAGATCCCATCCCACGTGGAAAGGTGGGGGCCGTGCTGGGAGGTGAGGTGCGGCAGAGGTCTGCCTGCATGGTAATGTGTGTCCACACATTTTTATGACAAAAAGCTAATTAATGTTCCTGAGCATTGTGGAAATGTTCAAATGTGGTCTGAGACCCAAACCTTTCTTTCAGGAATGTTATTAGGTGACTAGGAAGATGTCTTAACTCCCAAATGGGGCATGTGGTGTCATGCGAGTAGTATAAAGCTCGTGGAAGTCCACAGCCAGGAGGCTCCCATCTGGACGGTCAGGGATTCAGTCGGACACTTAAGGATGGGTGGGACTTCATGATAAGTATGTTCAGGTGGAGCACAGTTTAGGAAAGGGAAATCCTGGTGACAAGGAACAGCTCTGCTTTCAAGAAATTTCCATGCCTACAGTCTGGTCCAGTGGTAGATATGGTAGTTGGATCTGGTTCCAGATTGCCTTAAAGGAAGAGTAAGGAATTTAGTTTTATCTATCAGAAAATCAGGAGCCATTGGGGGTTTGGCCAGGCAGTCCAAAAATCAAAACAAATTGAATTTTTAAAAAAAGTACCATCCTGGCAATGGGCAAAGAGATACCATGTCTCATATTACCACTGGAGAACATGGGGACGTCCCTGGTCAGTGCAGCTGCCTAGGACCATGTGGACATCCAGGAGCTGTGCAGAACTGGCGCTGCCCCTCGCTGGCTTCTGCGCTCTGTAGAGCTGGCCTTATCTCACTGGTGGCAGCACTCGAGAAGCAGACCCTGCACCTCGCCGAGCAGCCCAGGCAGATCAGGCCTGGCCCTGATCAAAGGGATGTAGGCGAGTTAGCGCCAAGGGCGGGAGCGTGGAAGAGCTGGCCCTGCCAATCCTCTGCTGGGGGGTGACATTGGTGTGGGCATGGTGACCACCATTGCCCTTTACCACCTGCATCAGTCAGAGCTGGCCCTGAGGTTGCGAGAGTGAGAGAGCTGGCCTGCCTACTGCTGGTGGAGGCACTGGGTGCCCTAGCTGGAGCAGAGCTGGAGAACTTGCCCTTGTGGTGTGTATAAAGGAGAACCAGTAGGCTGACCAACTCAGTTGCCTCCCAGCCCCGATCCAAGGCTCTGAGTTGGCCCACCCCAAAATCTATATAATTTCCAAATGGTTGGGACTCTTGGAAGGGCCAGTCCTGCTGATCCGAGGCTGAAGGTCTCCAAGACAACAACAGGATAACTGGGAGGAGGCCCAGTGAGACTCCAATATTGATGATGTCACAGAAGCCAGAGGTCTTGAACCAGACCAACGACTTATTGCACTCATTGCAGTGAACCTTTGCAAGTAAAAATGTGTGGACGAGGGTTTCGTTGCTGTGAAGAGACACCATGACCACAGCATCTCATAATGGACAACGTTTAATTGGGGCTTGCTTACAAGTTCAGAGTTTTATTATCCGTATAGTAAGAATCAAGGATGTGGGCCTGTGTGCTGAGAGGTCCTGCAGAGGGGAGAGGGTGCTTCGAACAGGGAGAGGAAGCCACTCCCTCAGCTGAGTTGGGGAGTTGGGTTGGGCTGGGCCAATGAGAGGCCATCTAGCCAAGGAGGAGTGCAGTGGAGCTGCAGGTGGTGTTTCGGGAGAGTAGACTTCTTCCCAAGTGTCACAGCTCTTATGACAGATCTGAGCTCTTGGACAAGGGAGTAGTTCTCACATACCTTTAATAACAACTCTATAGGATTCTGGATAGGATT
The DNA here is from genome assembly GCA_964023405.1 of Apodemus agrarius. Classification (NCBI taxonomy): domain Eukaryota; kingdom Metazoa; phylum Chordata; class Mammalia; order Rodentia; family Muridae; genus Apodemus; species Apodemus agrarius. The sequence goes on from OZ030022.1 coordinate 69,562,682, forward strand.
TACATACAGTTTTGAGGTGGTTCCGGGTCTGACAGCAGGAACTTCTCATTGGCCTGGGCTGAGAGCTTAGGGGAACCTTATCTGCACTGGAAAAAATTGTTGCTGCTCCTATGTGACTGATAGCCACAGACCTCTCTGAAGGGGGCTGTGGGAGGATGTAGCTGCAACAGGAACCAGGGGCCCCAGGGGCATGGCCCATGCAGGCAATAAGCACCTACCTGGTCTCCAGGGTTCAAAGTCAGAGCTCCACCTGAGTCTGTGCGTAGTTCACCTCCCGACACAAGGCAGGGTCTAGGCAGGCATGGTGCTGGAGGAGCTGAGAGTTCTACCTTTTGTTCTAAAGGCAGCTAGGACAGGGTCTCAGAGCCCATGCCCACAGTGACACACCTACTCCAGCAAGTCCACACCTACAAATAGTGCCACTCCCTGGGCTGGGCCAAGCATATTCAAACCACCACAGAGTTTGGACATACAGCAACAAACTGCAGCTTCCATGATGAGATGTTTTCTGTGCTTTGTGTGTGCGTGCGTGCGTGTGTGTGTGTGTGTGTGTGTGCGTGCGTGCGTGCGTGCGTGCGTGCGTGCGTGTATGTGTGTGTGTGTGTGTGTGTGTGTGTGTTTATTTTTTACTTTAGGAGAGAGGTTGCCAGGACAAAGGGCAGATATGTGAGGACAGGGAGTGGAGTGGGACAGGGCTACATGATTTAAAACTCACAATGAATCAATAAAAACTTTTTTTAAAGTCTAAATTAGAAAAAACAAAACAATAACAACAAAAACCTAACCAATCTCCCCCCACCCCCCCAAAAAAATCTAAATTAGGATATAACAGGAGGTAGAGGCTTGAGACTTGCCTGATGTGGACTAAATCTGTTGCATAGATAGGATGTAACATGTTTGACCTTCAGAGACGTTTTAAAGTGTTGACATATTGCCATCATTTAAAGAAGAGATTAGCTGGGACTAGAGAGATGACTCAGCAGTTAAGAACATTTGCTGCTCTTGCAGAGGACATGGGATCAGTTCCCCGCACCCACAGGATGGCTCATAACCTCCTGCCTATAACTTTAGTTTCAGAAGATCTGATAACTTCTTCTGGCCTCCATGGGCTCCTGAATGCATATGGTATATATATATTCATGCAGGTTCACACAAACACACATAAGTTTAAAAAAATAGATTAAAATGTTTTTTAAGATTAACACTATATCATTGTATGATGTTTATTATCTAAAAGTCATTTAAAATACACTATTTACTGATACAGATATATACACTTCCCTTTACTTAGTCAAATAAAAACCAAAGGTTTATCAAAGGTCAAACCTGAGAACCTTAAAGAAGTCCCTTTGTTTGAGGGTATGATTCAGATTTTCTTTTTTAAAGTTTAGGGCAGAATTCATCGTCCATCATAGAAAGCATCTGACCTTTTCAGATATGTTTTGAAGACATTTGTTGAATTGTCTGGACTATCACGTTCCTAACACATTATTGATGCATAACAAAGTACATTTAAATAGGGACATTATCATTTTAAATTGGGAATTAAGGCTGTGTTTCAAGGAACACATTTTAAAAATGAAATTAGCTATACAATTTCAAGTTTCCATCATCTCAAACATTAGAGGTTCATAGTCAGGCCTGGCGGTATGTGAGTAGGTAGAGCAGTTGGCTCGCAACCAGGAGGACTAAAGGTTGGGGGCCCAGGCTATGGGGGGCCCAGGCTATGGGGGGCCCAGGTTATGGGGGGCCCAGGCTATGGGGGGACCCAGGCTATGGGGGGCCCAGGTTATGGGGGGCCCAGGCTATGGGGGACCCAGGTTATGGGGGAGTTCCAGGTTATGGGGGGCCCAGGTTATGGGGGGCCCAGGCTATGGGGGACCCAGTGGCCTCCCATAATTCCAGCACTCTGAAAGTCGGGATTCTCCAAAGCAAGCGGGACAGGGGGACTAGCTAAAATGGCAAGTTCGAGCAGGACACCATGAATCCATATAAAGGTGGGAAACGATCAAGAAAGACACACCACACCAATCTTTGGCCTTCACATCTCTCTCTCTCTCTCTCTCTCTCTCTCTCTCTCTCTCTCTCTCTCTCTCACACACACACACACACACACACACACACACACACAGCACTTGCACATATACAAGCACACCACACATAAAATATACATACAACAAAAATGAAAAAAAAACAAACAAACCCAGGTTCTAGTATTTTTTCTCCATAGGATCACAGTGAACGCCCCATCCCTGGCCCTCCTCGTGCTCTCCCATTCTTTCAGCTGCTGACAACTCTAAACATCTGGTTTTCAGCCAGTGATCGGGCCTGTTGTCTTGATCTTGTCAACTAGCTGACTACACTTGAGTGAATCCCTTCACTGCCTGGAGTGGAGCCACAGTCTCCTTGCTGCTATGATCAGGTTTAGGGTCTTCAGATTCGCTCCTACTGTGTGTTGAATAAAACACCAGCGTGGAAAGATGAAGGAGCAAACAGGAAAGGAAGAAGGTGGGAACTTCAGCAAAGTAGGGTTTTGATCTTAGGTCCTTATATTTATAGATTGCTGAGATTCACGAGGACGTGGTTTTAAGGGTTATTCTGCATAGGATGAGATGAAAATTCAGAATATTTATGCCCTTTATTTGAAGTTTAGATTTGCAATTGCTTGAATTTTTTAAAGTCAACATATATAAAAGAAATTGATACAACTTAGCAAGAAAGATGCCAAGTGGAGAGACTGACTTTTGTTATGTATTTACTGTGTGACACTCTGTAGCTATGATCCATCTTCATTGAGCTCCACGTACACTGGAGATTCACATTATCCTCACTGCTCGAGTTTGTGACCTTATGTTTAATTACTTGGTTCAAGATTGTACGGCAAGGATGTAGGCTCAGCAGCAAAGCTATTTTTAGTCCATACCTAAAGGCCATTGCTAGAAATGAAGCTTGAAAAGAAGTTGGTGTTGAGAGTAAACGGGAAGGGAGAATTGCGGGTCTTGTCTCATTGTGTGTACGGAGCCTGCAGTGAGTTTTGCACTGCCCTCATTGATGTAGCTGTGCTAGCATCCATTTCTTCTCTGCCAGTGGCTGCATACTCTCCAGAGGAAAGAAAATAATAATTTTTCAAATACTCAAAAGCCTGGGTAGAAACAGCTAGTCATTTTCATATCCTTTCTAAGAAAAATCTTTTTGTTTTTAAATTTTGCTTGTTTTATACTTACTGATTTTTTGTTTTGTTTTTTGAGACAGGGTTTCTCTTTGTAGTCCTGGCTGTCCTGGAACTCACTCTGTAGCCCAGGCTGGCCTCGAACTCAGAAATCCACCTGCCTCTGCCTCCCAAGTGCTGGGAATAAAGGCATGCACCACCACTTATACTTACTGATTTTTAAACCTATTTTATACATTTAATATGGCATTTTCCTTTATCAGACATATTTAAAAGTAAATATACAAACCATCAATCAATTTTATTGAAGCTTTATTGAAGTTGCAAACTTCACCTGACACCCTCCCATGGCTCAGCCCACGTGAGCTAATTAGAATATTTGCTTTGCCTAACTGTCCAACCTAGGCTGTAGGAAACTTGGGCGAGTTACAGATTTACGGTTCTTTAAAAATCGCTTTTATAAGAGGAAGGAAGGAGGAAAAGATGTTGATTAAAATAGAAGTAAAATATAAGAGTGGGGAAAGACAGCATTAAAATGCTAGGATACAAACCCATCTACCTCCCCAGGCCGAGCCAAAGTGGTTGCCACAAGCCAGGGCTGTGTTTGTTGTTGTTGGTTGGTTGGTTTGAGTTGGTGGTGGTGGTGGTTTTGGTTTGGGTTGTTTTTGACAGGAGGGAGGGTATTGCTCCTTTCTTTCTAAAACATTTGCAGTTGTTCAGACTGCCCTGGGAGCGTACCCTGCAGGGATGGCGTTCCTGCACCTGCTGTTTTGTAGCTGGGTAGAGATCAAGGTTAGTTTGGGTAGTTGCTAAAGCATAGCCTCTTTACTGGGTATGGTGGTGGCTTCTTCATGTCCCTATTTCTTGGCCTTCTCTACTGAAATGATGATGGTGTCCATACCCTACATGAATGTTATAAGAATCAAATAATATATATTGAATAGTAAAATGCCACACACATTGAAAGTACCCAAGAGGCAGAGCCAGAGATGCTAGGCCTAAAATACATCTGTATCTTTGGGAAGTCTGGGTTCTCGAAGAGAAGATCTTGAACGGTCTGTGTAGCTGTCCCCACCCGATGGGCACATGAGCAGCCTTTGGGCTGATGTACTCCTCAGTTCTCTCCTATCTTCCCTTCCTGTATTCTAGCTCACCATGAGTATTGCTCCCCATGTAGTGTCTTTGTCCATTGGCTGGTACCCAAGAAGTAATCTCTGAAAAATTTTGGCTTTGGATTCATTTTTTAAATCATTTTTACTAGAACATCTCCAGGCTATGTCTTAGTTCTCGACTGATCCCCTTCCTGCCAAATACATTCTAGAAAAGCTTCATATTTTTTCTGTTGATGGAAAATTTAATGAGAGAAATTATGTAAACCGATCAACAGTGGGGGCCCGATTTAAATGGTCAGTGCACCCAGTTAAAACTACAAGCAGAGAGCCCCTTTCAACAGGATAGGGCAGGCAGGAACAGTGAAGTCAGAAGACATGCCGAGTGTTCTTGAAATGTAGCTGCACCTTTGCGACATGTTTGAACTTGTATGTGGGAGAGAGAAGGAAGGGAGACAGAAAGATAGAATGTAAATGCTTTAGAAATACTTGAAAAATTACCACCACCACCCAAGGGAGAAAATCCTCAAAAAATAGCATTACCGTATGATTCAGCCGTCTCACTTCTCAGCATTTACCCAAGAGATTGAAACCAGCGCTGGAGAGACAGATACCTATGCTGCCGCTCTCCAGTTTGTTGTGACATTAGTCACAATAGCCATGTCAGGGAGCCAACATCCGTGTTCACTGACAGATGACTAGGTAAAGAAAATGTGGTAAATATAAACAGTTGGATACTAGTAAGCCTTAAAAGGGAAAGAAATTCTGTCACTTTCAACAACATGGAATTAGAGAACATTATGCTCAGTGAAATAAGACAGCTGTAGAGAAGCAAATAGCACATGTTCTCACTCACGTGTGGAATCTAAAACAACCAAACTCCTAACACAGAAAGCACAGTGCTGATTCTACGCGCTGGGAGGTAGAAGGACCGAGGTGATGGTGGCCAAAAAACACTCTCAAGAGGAGGAGGGTTGGATTTGGGAACTCCGTGCACAGGGCGAGTCTGGCAAATGATGTATTGCACATTTGAAACAGCAAAGAGTAAATTTCAGATTTCCTTAGCGTTAGGATGCTAAGCACGTGAAGTGATAGGGGTCGATCTGTCTTATTTAAGCACTCCACTTTCCATCCATGACATTGTTTGTACAAATGTAAATTCACAATAGAAAGGTTAAAAGTACTTGAACAACATTTGAAGGAGTGATCTTTGTTTATATTCTGTAACTGACTACTTATATGAAACTTCCAGAACTATCACAGTACTGTATGTGACTATGGGAACAGAAAGGAAATATTATTAGAGTCACCTCTGTCTGAGGCTGTCTGATTCATAGCGGTGAAGATAGGAATAGTTTTTTGTGGGTCAGATTCAAACACATACCCTGCTGTGAGCAGTTGCCATGCTAAGGAGACTATCTGTGATTTACATAAAGAGCCATTTACAAGTCTTTTGAGTCATTTAAAAGTTATCTTTAATAAGTACTATGGGTATCATATGAATGGTGACTAGGAGTTTTGTTATGATATGACATAGCCACTGGACCAGTGGGATAGAAGAATTTTGCTAGAACAGGAGCTGGATTGGAGAAATTGTTGTCATTGAGCACTGGTCTTTTAGAGGCAGCACGAGCCCTTACCACAATGTAAAAGGCATATAGAAAACCTAGACTTGATTCCCACCTCAGCTTTGGAAAGATTTGATCTAATGGATGCCAGGGCCTCAGGAGGCTGTGGCGGAGACCAGTATGCGGCAACACCATGTACCTCCCCAAACTCAGGCAGAAGCTCACCTGTGGCTCGCATCTGAGAGGGTCGCAGAGTTCCGTTCAGGGAAAGCTGTGGCAGATTACTGCTGCAGTTCAAGGTAGACATCGCTCCACAAAGAAGTGTGTGGTCTGGAACCCGGGCAGGTGCAGAGGATGACCTTGCAGCCAGGAGGGCTCAGAGCACCCAGCTTTGCTGTGGTTTTCCATCTCACAAGTGGGCTGGGCTGCAAAGGGGGACTGGACTGCCTTTTCAACACTCTCTTTCTCTCTCTCTCTCTCTCTCTCTCTCTCTCTCTCTCTCTCTCTCTTTCCTTTCCTGCTGGTGAATTACTAAATATACTCCTTTTTCCATTTATTCTTTTGCTCTCCTGAAACTTCAGTTTCTCAGAAATGAAAACCCTGATGACATTCTTATAAAACTAAAGCTAATCCTTAACTGAGTTGTGGGGTGCATGGGGGTGTCTGCTAATTAATGAGGAATGTACAATTGTGGAAATAAATGTGTTCTCTAGTAAAAGACAAAATGTAATAGTTGTTTATCGTATGGGAAGGCAATATGTTGGGGTTGTCTGCAGAGGTTTTAAGGTGGATTAGAAACTGGCACAGAGCAGCATGCAGCAATGTCACAGTATTGTGTAATCCTGACTCTTCCTGATGATGTTTGTAAGCACCAGATTTGGATCCAACATCATGAGACTTATTTAGAGTAGGAATGTAATAACCTTATAGTATATAGCAAATATCTATAGCATGCAATAGCTAAGATAACAAATTAAAATTCTATTTCTGACATAAGGTTTCTCTTCTTCCTTACATATGAGATCATAGTTTTAGCCCTACTTCAGATCATTACTACTGACAACTCAATTATCTCAAGAGTCAAGGAGGTTAATAGGAAGAACAGTCTAATCCCTCCAGTGATCTAAAACGAGTCACAGATTCCAGATTGTTGCTGTATTGCTGCTATGATATCGTTTCTGCGTGGCCCTGCTGCAGTTAATCTTAGTCCTTGCTTAGAGCCCTAAAAGCTGTCTCCACGTTAATCTCGTACCCCCGGTCTCCCACCTGGTCTGTCCTCTGCACTTTGGTAGCTTAGATTCCACGCATCCCTCAGGGTTCATGTGGTGAAGGTTTGGTCCCTAGCCTGTGGCCCTATGGGAAACTGATGGGACCTGTGACAGGTGGGGCCCAGTGAACAAAAGTTAGGTTGGGTGGGGGCATGCCATCAATTGGGATACTGGGACCCAGGCCTCTCCTTTTGTCTCTTTGATTCATGGAAGCTGCCTTCCACCACATGCTCCTGCCATGGAGCATGCCCCCAAAGCAAGGTCCCAAGTGACATGGGCTAAAACCTTTGAAGCTGTGAGGGAAACAAACTCTCTCCTTTTAAGCAGATAATCTGGGCGTTTCTGTGGAGATGAAAACCTGGAAAGATGAGAGAGTCCTCTAGAACTAACCCTGGCCCATTCTTGTGTAGTTTAGAGTCCTTTCTACCCTTGTCCTACCTATAGATCCATGGGAAACAGGACCCCAAATGTGTTCATGTCCTTTCAACATGAAGGCACAGGGAGATGGACACAGAAGAAAAGAAACCAGTGTGAACACAGCCAGAGATTCCAACAGCCTGAAGTAGGTGGAGAAGACAATGACTGGACTCTCCTCTGGAGCCTCCATGGGGAGCACAGCTCCCAACACCTTGGTTCCATTTCATCCAAACGGAATTTGGCTTCTGGACTCTAGAATTGTGAAAGGGTAAATTTTGTTGCCTTTGGTCACCAAGCAGAGCAGCCTCAGGGTTGAATACATGTACAGCCCAGGCATACTCAAACTCTGTTCCTGGGGCTCCAGAGAGCACACACTGTACACACTTCACAGGTGTGTGGTGTGTCTGCTGTTATCGCTTTCTCTGCTCCTCTGGACTTCTTGAGAGACTACGGCCTAATATTTAGCAGTTGCTGAATAGATCTCAAATGGACAGACAGCTGCATGAGTGACCCCGAGGCCTGCTCCCTCGAGCTGCCTGTCTCCTGCATCTCCTCTCTCTCTGATCAGTTTCCTCTCACATCCTGTGTTCTCCTCAAGTTGTGTCTACATGTGGTTTGAAGTTGGGCCACGATTTTATTTTTCTCCTTAACATCTTTTCTTGGTGCTACCAGCTTCCTTTTTATTTCTTGTTATCTCTCACTCACTAAACTCATATTTTTAAGTGAACCCATATTCTTGTGTGTGTGTGTGTGTGTGTGTGTGTGTGGTTTTTCGAGACAGGGTTTCTCTGTGTAGCCCTGGCTGTCCTGGAACTCACTCTGTAGACCAGGCTGGCCTCGAACTCAGAAATCCGCCTGCCTCTGCCTCCCAAGTGCTGGAATTACAGGCGTGCACCACCACCGCCCGGCTAACCCATATTCTTAATTTCATTGAGCCTGCAAAGCAATTTTTTTTTCATTTTAGTTTGAAACTCTTTAAATGTATAAAACAGTAGAAATAGTACAATAAGCACTGTGAAGTTGATCAGTTGTTAATGATATGAGCTACCTAGCTCTTCTCTGTGTACATAAATACAGATAACAATCTGGAAGACAGCAGCACACGTTGTGTCTTTCTCTCCTAACTGCTCACAGATGTATAGATGCATTTCTAAGAATCTGGAGTGTCTCCCTTCCCTTCTAACTGTTTTGGAGCAGGGCCTCTCCTCAGGCCTTATGTCAATCCTGCAGTGATTTGTTGGCCTAGATCACTCAGTGTGGCCTCTTGCTGATATCAGAAGTACATCACATGCCCGAGTCAGGCATGCCTTACTGCTTAGAATGGGAAACAGCGTTATTTCAATCAGGAGTTGACTATAATTCTTACTATGTTCAAAATCAGCTCTGGATCTGCGGTTCTTTTCAGTCACACACTAGCTCCATATTGGTCTGATTCTGAGTATGTTTTGAAGATAGAGCCAAGAATACGGTTGAGTTCAAAGTCAGGGCTGGGAAAGACTTTTACTAATTCTATACATTCCTATGTTATCACATCCTATCTCCATCTGGACAGACTGGCCCACTTAGGGATTACAGGTCAGTAACACAAGAATATAGGTTACTGTGAAATATTTAAAGAACATTCTGGCACCAAGAAGAAAAAAAAGTAGACTATAAGATTGTTATTTCAAATAAAATTACAACACCATAATAGTTATCAGTGCTGATATTTTGAACTTCATTCTTTTGTTTTGTTTTGTTTTGTTTTGTTTTGTTTTGTTTTGTTTTGTTTTGTTTTGCTTTGCTTTTTGGGATGGGCTTTCTCTGTGTAGCCCTGGCTGTAGCCCAGGCTGGCCTGGAACACAGAAATTCACCTCCCTCTGCCCCACCCCCCCCAAAGTGCTGGGATTAAAGGCGTTACCACCACTGTCCAGCAAACATCATTCTTATTGAATTGTTTGCTATGGCTGCTACCATCTATTGCTAAGACATCCTGGAAATACCAGAAATGGGGCCACAATGGTGACCACACAGCACTGTTCATCCTGTGTTTCTGGTCTGGCCTCCATTCTTAAGATGTGAAATAATCTTTTTTCCTAAGATTGTCTTTGTTTCATTTTATGTTCTCTGAAATTAACAAAAATTCTGCTAATTTAAAAGAAAACGCGAGGCATTGATTTGACCAGACAAAAGGTCAGCTAGGGTTGTCCAGGAGAGTGACTCGCAGATGTCACCTGCGTCCTGTGGGCCAGGACAGTCCACAAGAATGACTCACAGATGTCATCTGGGTTCCGCGGGCTAGGGAAGTCCATGAGAGTGGTTTGCTGATGCCACCTGGGTTCCATGGGAGCCTTGGAGCCCAGTCCTTGAGAAGTGACTCTCAGATGCCACCCAGGGTCTGTGGGCCAGAGAGAATTAGACTGTGTCTCTTTGCTTCACTAATTCTCTGATCTCTTTATAACTAGTTTCAGTAAACCAGCCAGGGGAAAGCAGGGTATGGGGGTGAGGAGCCTCAACTCCACTGGTTTTAATTACTAGCAATCAGGTGACATATCAAATAAATAATGATCTAGACATATTTATTTGGATAAAATTTTATCAGGACCTATTCACAATAAGAAAATGAAATTTCTGATTGCAGCTAAGGATTTCATCGTCATAAAAATCACATTTATCAGAATTAATCTAATCAGAATTAAATGATATTTACAGGTGGTTATTACAAGTTCCTGCATAACCTTTAAGGTCACTAAACCTGGTTCTTTTAAAGTCATTGTAAGTTTGAATCCTCTCTTCAAAAACAAAAACAAAAACAAAAACAAAAAACCTAAACATGGGTGTTGGTTAGCTTTTTAACTCTTACTGGAGGTAATTAACTTATAAAAGAAAATGTCACTGGGCGTGGTGGCACACGCCTGTAATCCCAGCACTTGGGAGGCAGAGGCAGGCGGATTTCTGAGTTCGAGGCCAGCTTGGTCTACAGAGTGAGTTCCAGGACAGCCAGGCCTATACAGAGAAACCCTGTCTCGAAAAAACCAAAAAAAAAAAAAAAAAAAAAAAAAAAAGTCTAGTTTTGCTCATGGTCTCAGAAATCCAGTCTAGGTTGGGCAAGCCCATTGTTTTAGGCCTCTGACACAGTGCTAATGGCAGTGGTGAGACAAACTCATCACTCCATGGCAAGAAAGTAAGAGGGAGGCCAGAGGAACTGGTGCCCTAAAATCCTTTCTGGGGGCACTCCCTCAATGGCCTATGGCTTTCCCACAAGTCCCCTCCTTCCAAAGGTCAACAGCATCCCCCAAATATTGCCATTCTGAGGACCAAAACATTTAACATATGGCATTTGGGAAACATTCAGCATCAAACCGTGGCAACAGTGAGGACTTACTCTAAGTTATGGTTCAACTGTGAAATGTCTCCCACAGGGCCAAGTGTGGTAGTCACCAACTGGTAGTGCTTTTGGGAGATGTTGTAGGACCTCTGGAATGTGGAGTCTGGCTGGAGGATAAGGGCTGTGAGGGGCGGCTCAGGCTGCCCTGTCTGCTTCAGTTCTGTCTGGTTCTCTACCACACACTCTCACCGTGATGGAGTCATCCTCTCTGCCTCCTCCACATGCTGAGCTGAGATACCCTGGAGCTGAGAGGCAAATGAATCCTTCCTCCTTTATGTTGCTCCTGCCAGGTGTTGTCACAGTGGTAGGAAACTAATTGATACATTGTTTCTATTATTCTTAGCTGTGGATGAATGACTTTAATTGGGATACAATAAATTTAAGTTAGAGAAAAATCTTGGACAATATTAATATATAAATTTTGTTTAATGTTACCAGAGAGCTGTTTCTGACACTTGCCTTTACCAATGTACTTCCTGTTTGTTGAGTATAGTATGATATTGAAAGTCAGCACCCAGGTTTTTATTGCACACTTATGACTTTCTTAGTTGTTCAAAATCTGAATTCTGGAACAAATTTTTGCCCTCACGCAAACTGGGCTATAGATAGATAGATAGATAGATAGATAGATAGATAGATAGATAGATATCCCACTTAATTTTAAAATAGCCACTCCCTTTGAGATCCTTCTACAGGTAAACTAGAAGGCAGATTTGAGGAAATTACCCATAATTCAGTGCACAGTGGTAAACAGTGGGAAAATGATAGATACTGAGAAATTAGGATGGAATGAAAAACTCAGCACATTGGTAAAAGGAACTCCAGATGGAGACTACAGAGAGGAGATGAACAGCATTCAAAGAATTAGTGATAGCCTACAGCAGCAGCACAGAAAATAATAGATAGAAGTGTAGAAAAAGTGCAATGAGTAACAGAGAACATCTCAGCATCTCGATAAAAATGACATAGCAAAGTATTTAATGAAATAATTGTCAACCTATGCATCTACATTCAGCAAAGCAGATGTCATGAATATATTAACACAATTGCAGAGAATTTAAATTTCTAAAAAAAAATTATTTTAAAAGCTGCTGATACTTTCTCCAGAAAGGACACTGAGAACATACCATCCAAAAAGTGGAAACTATCCATATATTTACCAGCTGATGAATGAATGAATGAAATGTGGTATATCTGTACACTGAATTATCACATAGCTTTAAAAAGATGGGAAATGCTGCTACACAGTATAACTTAATGAAAGTTGAGATCATTATACTAAGCATAAAAGTGCTGGGTACTGCTTAGCCACGGCAGGGACAGTGTGGCATGGTTCCTGACCCTGGAACAGACCCAGCAGGGCATGGACCTCCATGAGTGTCAATGGTTGCTGTGGTTGTAAGGCTTGTTTGTATAATACATACATACATACACACACACACACACACACACACACACATACACATATGTGTGTGTGTATGTGTGTGTGCCCTCTCTGCCAAGGTTAATGACTCCATGATAATGAGGCAGCACAAGTCTGGGAAACAAAGGTGTGTCTAATGTCTCAGCAAAATGCTAGAATGCTGTGACCTTTAGGACAGTCCTTAAGGCTGCAGGAAAGAACACTGAAAACATGAGTTCAAAAATATATAATTTCTCAACTATGCAAAATATAAGAATACAATATGAATTATATGAGGGACTTTGAGGACCTATAAAAACAGAGACAATAGCCCTATGAGCCAGCTTGTCAGAAAAATACAAAGACAGAAAGATACAAAGGCAGGCAGATTCCCGAGTTCCAGATGAGCCTGCAACAGAGGGAACTGAGGTCTAGGACCAAGAATGGTAGGTAATTTCAGGGTGTGTGTGGGGGGGAGGATTGGTGGAGGAGTGTTCGTTTACAGTCACAAAACCTTTATTAGCGTTCTACTGATGGTTGTCTATTTTTAGTTCTTGTAGATCCCTTACTGTGCTTAATTTACCATTTATACCTTATTATAAATGTGTTTGCATAAGAATAGCTCTTCAAGCCAGGCGGTGGTGGCACACGCCTGTAATCCCAGAACTCTGGGAGGCAGAGACAGGTAGATTTCTGAGTTCGAGACCAGCCTGGTCTACAGAGTGAGTTCCAGGACAGTGGGGCTATACAGAGAAACCCTGTCTCAAAAAAAAAGAAAAAAGAAAAAAGAAAAAAAAAGAAAAAAAAAGAAAAGAACAGCCCTTCAATTTGATATGCAAATTGTGTCTTGGGTTAATATCTGCTTATCAGTGAATGCATGCCATGTGTGTTCTTTTGTGATTGGGTCACCTCACTCAGGATGATATTCTCCAGCTCCACCCTCTTGCCTAAGAATTTCATGAATTCATTGTTTTTAATAGCTGAGTATTATTCCATAGTGTAAATATACCACATTTTCTGTATCCATTCTTCCATTGAGGGACATCTGAGTTCTTTCCAGCTTCTGGATATTATAAATGTGCCCAAGAAGAAGGAAGAAGAGGCCCCTGGTCCTGGAAAGGCTCAGTGCAGCAGTGTAGGGGAATACCAGGACAGGAAAGTGGGAAGGGGTGGATTGGGGAACAGGAGGAGGAAAGAGGGCTTATGGGACTTTCGTGGAGGGGGGATCCAGGAAAGGGGACAATCATTTGAAATGTAAATAAAGAATATATCGAATAAAAAAAGGAATAGCCCTTCAAATGAATAGTTTCTGCATTCACCATTTAGTTAACCATGAGTCAACATATTTTGTAAAATTCAAGTCTATACTAAATATGTATAGATTTTTTCTTACCATTATTACCTATATAATGCTGTAGAACAGTTATGCGTACAGCGTTTCCATTGTTTAGATATTGTATTAACTTCTCTTGGGGAGATGTGAGCAAGCATCCCTTTACCCTCTTAGGCACCCACAGCAGCTCAAAGTGGAAACTCCACCAAAGTCCACCCTAAGAGATCCCCGTGACAGCTGAGTCATGGAATCTCACTTTCAATTCACCTTTGGCTTCTTGTATACTCTGGCTTCTGTCTCTCGTTGTGTGGGAAGACAGGCCAATGGGTGGTGGCAATGGCTGGAATCCCAGGTGAGGATCCGGGACACTGGGGAGCGTCAACAGCTTGTTACTGTTAGCCTCTTAGAGCTAGCCATCACTGCTGCTCTGCTCCTTGTATTGCCTTGACTGCTGAGTCAAAGTAATCTCTACTCCACGATGGCAATGGGGTTATTATGGTATCCCGAAGGAAAAAGTCATACTAGAGCAATATTGTAAGTAAACTAGATACTGTTTAAAGTTTACAGGAGCATTACGTATTGTACTCAAATACTATATGTAAGATCCTTGAGGAGCACACTTTGGCATCCACAGAGGCCTTGGAATTAATCGTCCACAGATACTGAATGCATTGCTTTTTTTATTGTGACAAAATCCCTGACAAGTATCATAAGAGAAGAGAAAGCTGATTTCGGCTGACAGGTCAGGGGATAGAGCCCATTCTCTGGGATGCACTGCAGGGCACTCAGCTGCTGGCCTTGGTGACAGGGGGCTACCTTCTCACATCTAAGCAGATCAAGAAGTAGAGAATAGAGAACACCAGCATTCAACTGCTTTCTCTGTTTTCTGTTTGTTTGTTTGTTTTAATTCAACTCAGGTACCATCCAGTGGTTACCTGAGATAGTACCACCTTTGGGTGGTTTGAATGACAATGTTCCACATAGGTCCATAGGGAGGCGTGGCCTTGTTGGAGGATGTGTGTTGTAGGGGAGGGGCTTTGGAGTTGCAGATGCTCAAGCCAGGCCCACTGGCTCACTCTGTTCCCGCTGCCCACCAAGCCATATGGAGACCTCTCAGCTTCTTTTCCAGCACCATGTCTGCTTATGTGCCTCCATGCTTCCTGCCATGATGACAATGAACTAAACTTCTGATCTGTAAGCAGTTAAGTTAAGCAATTAAGTGTTTCCTTCATAAGAGTTGCCATGGCCATGGTGTCTCTTTGATCAATAAAACCCCAACTAAGACACACTTATATTCAACACAAGTCTTTCCCCCTAGTTAATTCTGTCTGGAAACACTCCCATAGACACACTTAGATGTATGCTATACTAATGCCCTACCTTGGTCTTCCTTCCTTCCGTCCTCCCTCCCTCCTCTCTGGGAATGTTTTGCTTGTATACATGTCCATGCACGCGTGGGCCTGGTGTCTGTAGAGGCTCTCTTGGATCCCTGTCAGTGGAGTTACAGATAGCCGTGAGCTGCCATGCTGTGCTGCAGACCAAAGCTGGACCCTCCAGAAGAGCAGCCAGTGCTTTCAACCATCTTTCCAGTCCCCTTAGGTTTTTCTTAATGTAATCCAGTTGTTGATCAAAATTAACCATCACAAATCCATCTCTTGCCAACTTAACACCAAACATCACTTAAATCATTACACTTCTCTCTAAAGTCTTATGTTTATCCCCTAATGCAAAAAGCATTTAGATCATCTCTAACAGTTTCCCAAGTTTTAAGTTTTAACACTGTTCAAATGTTCAAATTTAAGGTCTGCTCTGAAATTCAAGGTCATCTGTGAGCTGTGCAGAAGTGAAAGTGCAGATTCCATACTTCAAATATGCAGCAGTACTGCGCAAACATTCCCAGTGCAAGAGAAAGGATGGGTGGGACCCGGCCAATGGGGACTTGGGGTTAGTGAAACTACTCAGTAGATTCTATACTGGTGAACATGTATTGCTGTATAGAGTGAAATGGCTGTTGGTCCCAAAGGAGCTGAGACATAATTGTTCTGTATCTAAGCTTTGTCATGGGGGAGGGTCCAGACTATGATCAGGTCCTGAAGTAGAAGAAAATTACAAAAGGAAAAAGTATTGTATATAAGAACAGTATATCGGGCCTTAAAGGGAAAGGGCTCTCCTTTAAACATGAGAGGAATAGCTTAAAGAAAGAATGACAGCTGTCATACATAGGGTGATGGGTTGGGGAGACAGACAAAAGACCCATTTGGAGGTCTGACTTGCATAAATTGGCAGAAGGAGCTGGCAGGATGTTTTATACCACTCAGTTATGTTTCGGATAGCCCATCTGACAAGAAGGATGGGGAAGCCAGGAACTGATTAGAACCATAAATTATAAGCATAAAATTCACTACATGGAATAGCTTCTTAATGTCTCAGGGAGAGACTGCAGGGTGGGGGCCTAATTTTTGCAAGCTGTGGAGTCTGTCCTCTGAGATTTTAAAGGCAGCACTGTGATCTAACACAGACTTTAACTTGCTGAAATCCATGGATGTTTAGCAATGACAGAAATAAGAGAGTTAATCTTAACATAAAGTATGAATTCCGATGACAATGATGTGTTACCGTGGATTGATGAATCGTGGTTGTGGAGGATGCAGATGACGAAGGAAAATTTATGTTACTGGAGCAGGGAGCACATAGGAGAGCTTGGTGGTTTCTGCTCAATTTTTGTTATGAATCTAAAACTTCTAAAAATAAATTTTATTTAAAATATAATCACAATGATTAATCGAATGATATACAAGCCAAGCTGAACTAGACAATATCCTATCATAGTACTACTAACATATAAGGTAGCAGAGAACAAATTGCAGTTAAAATAAGGGTAAGCATTAATAATGCTGCAGAGGATAAGGGTATTGATAAAGTACAAAGTGTATCAAAAGCATATGACTGGATGGAGAAACTGGGTTACTCAGACACTGCCACTCTGGAAAGCAGTCTGGAAGTTTCTGGCCAAGCTAAAAATGGGCTTAACACACAGCCCAGCAATTACATTTTTGGGCATTTATCCCAGAGAAATTAAGACTTATTTCACGAAGAATTTATACACGAATATTCATAGCAGCTTTATTTATACCAGCTCTAAACTGGAAACTATACGAATGTCACTCACCAAGTGAGTAGCTAAACAGTCTATGATGTGCACGTGCCATTGTTACAGCATACAGCAGTTACATGCCATAGCACAGACGCAGCTGGGGGCATGGACCTGATATGCCATCCTCGGGCAAAACTTGACATCATGCTCAATAAACAGGAGCCAATTTCAAACGTATACATGCTTCGTGATTCCAGTGGAACAAATTCACAAAATAACAGTAGAGTGGAGAATGGATTTATGGCTGCTGGTAGTGAGGGACAGGCCAAAGGAAGGTTTGTGCCTCTATAAAAGGCCAACAGAGGGTCTGACAGCGACAGAACTAATGAATATTTTCATTGTGGTAGTTACAGAACACACAAGCAAGGGCATATATAGATGATAAAAGGCCAATCTATTGATATTGGATATTTTCTTCTAGTTGTATAAGATGTTAACATGGGGGTGCATTGGTCCTACCTGTGGAATTCTTTACAATCTACTATATGAATCTAACAATTATGTCAAGATAAGTTTTTAATTAATTAGAATTGCTAATGGGGTAGAAATAAGACTGGCTGTAATCTTGTTGATAGGGTGTTTGCCTGGGATGCATGAGGCCTTGAGCCCCATACTCAGCATCACATAAACTGGATGTGGTGGGACATAGCTTCCAATCAGCACCCAGGAAGGAGAATCACAGTTTCAAGGTCATCAGCCATTGTGAGTTCAAGGCCAGCCTGCACTAGATGAGACCTTGTCTCAAAAAAGGGAGGTAGGGAATAAAATCGGAACTTCCTAATAAACGCAATGAAGAAAGAAAACTCAGCCAATATATAAGCTCAGTTACATTAAAGGAATAATTCAGGAGCTCTATTCTATAACATGGTGGCTATTGTTAGTCATATAGTATATTGTTGAAAATTACTAAAAGAATGGATATAGATTGTCCTCACTACCAAGATGTATATGTGTTTTCATGTTAATTAACTAGGTTTGGTGATTTTATAATTTGTATGCATACTTCAAAATATATTTTATACAATAGATACAAACAACTCTCTCAGTTTTAAAGAGTGATAAAGAAGTATTGAAAGTGAAGTAATGGTGATGTGTTGGGGTATATAATGTGAAGGTGTGTCTTTGTATATTCAAATGTTACTTCTGTACTGCCAGTGAGCTAAATGCTGGCAGGGTCTTGCTATTGTTATCTCGCTGCAGCCCAATTCCAACCTTATATTTTGAAAACTTTCATCCTCACTAGCCTAGAGGCAGGCTAAAATTGTATCTGAGTGGTTCTAATGAAGAGCTGATGGCCAATAGCTGGGCAGGAGGTGGAGGGCGGGGCTTCCAAGAGGGAGCACTTGGAGGAGAGTAGTCAGACTAGAGGGGAGCGGAGAGGTGGAGCTTTCCACCTGGCGGGCCATGGAGCCAGGTTAGTCAGGTAAGTTTAGCATGGCTGGGAGAGTCCCTCACTAGAAGGCCTGAGTTCTACAATATTTAAAAAAAAAAAAAA
Source organism: Apodemus agrarius (assembly GCA_964023405.1). Lineage (NCBI taxonomy): Eukaryota > Metazoa > Chordata > Mammalia > Rodentia > Muridae > Apodemus > Apodemus agrarius. Next base: position 69,580,964 of record OZ030022.1, read on the forward strand.
AACTTCTTTGTCCCTATTTATACTGCTGGCAGGTCCAAGAAAACCATGGAGATGGAACTATCAAGAGAAAGCAGCTGTAATCTGTTACTATCAGATATACTAGACTGTAAGGAAAGTGATGAAGAGAGCAATTAAGCGGAAAGATGAAACACCATGAGCTGCACCAACGAAGACGCTCAAAGCAAACACATAAAGCAAAGCCCAGGAGATTTTAAAGGAAAGACAACATAGACCCATGTTGGGGTAGATTTTTAATATTAATCCCTTGGCAATGGATAGTAAGGGGTTGAATAAAGATTAAAGGAAATAGGGGATGCAAGGACAGACAGGACTATCTAAGTCTCATAGGCACATACCAGTTTACAGCACCGCATATTTCCTGACCATAACTCTGTAAATCAGAAATCACTAACAGAACAATAAGCAATATCATAATCAGTCAAAAAATTTAAACACATTTCTTAAAAATACCAGGCTCAGCATCTTAGAGAACTCTACAACTACGATAAGGGTGCTTTAGCTCTCCACCCAGCTGGCTTCTGGAGAGTGCAAGTGGGGAAGGAAGAGTTCTCTTTAAGGAGTGGGGGATTTGAACATGCTTCGTGAGTATAAGAGCAGTACAAATTGTCCTAGGCTTTGGGGTGGGGGGGGCAGGGGGTGTTGGTTGGGTCTGGTTTGGGCTTTTCTTTTTCATCCTCTCCCCCTCCTTCTCCTTTTCCTCCTCCTCTTTCTCTCCCTCCTCTTCCTTCTCTTCCCCCTCCTTCTCTTCCTCCTCCTTCTTTCTGAGGGGGAGGTCACAAGGATAGAGAGTGGACCTCAGAAGAAGTGGGAAGTGAGTATGATCAGGGTTCATGATGTGAAATTCCCAAATAATCAATAAAATACTATATAAGATTTTAAAAAAAAGAATTAGTCTACTTACTATAAATGAGCCTGATATAAAGTCAAATCATATTTTCATAATTATTAGTATTTTAATTTTTAATTATTAAAGATCTTGTGCTTTATTAAAGAATTAAAAAATAAATTCTCTCAAATAAAAATAATAAGGCTCAGGATAATCCTCATAATCAGAAAAAAATTAGAATGGAATGATGATGATAGAAAGCTATGTAGAAAGCTAAAAATGTGGGGAAATGTATACCTGTAAGAAGGAAGAGAAAAAGCTAGCAAAAACCCAAATGAAGATGGGAAAAGTAAAACTGAATGAAGAAAGAAAACTTGAGTCTAGGAATGAAAGAAGTACTTTAATGTTACCTTCAGAAAGAAAAGTCTCCAGGCCAGGTGATTCAGTGGGTGACTGCCTGCTGCCATGCCTCATGGCCTGAGCTCAGGCTGCGCATCTCACGTGGTGGGGGAGAACAGACCCCACAGGTTGTTTTCTGGCCTCCACATAATAAAAATCTCCAACGTCTTAGAAGGAGAAAAGATAGAATCATCTGTAACATTTTATTTCTTTGGGCAAAAATATGTAATTTATACACAGAAGTTATATCACAAATATCACATATTTATTGAAATATAGTTCACACACCACATAATTTAGCCATATAAAATGGACAAACAAGCGAAAGATCTGTATAACAGCAACTTCAAGTCCCTGAAGAAAGAAATCGAAGAAGACCTCAGAAGATGGAAAAATATTTCTTGCTCCTGGATTGGCAGGATCAATATAGTAAAAATGGCCATCTTACCAAAAGCAATATACAGATTCAATGCGATCCCCATCAAAATCCCAACTCAATTCTTTATAGATCTAGAAAGAGCAATTCTCAAATTCATCTGGAGCAACAAAAAACCCAGGATAGCTAAAACTATTCTCAACAATAAAAGGACTTCTGGGGGAATCAATATCCCTGACCTTAAATAGTACTACAGAGCAATTGTGTTAAAAACTACATGGTATTGGTACAGCAACAGGCAAGTGGATCAATGGAATAGGATTGAAGACCCAGAAATGAACCCACAGACTTATGGTCACTTGATCTTTGATAAAGGAGCCACAACCATCCAGTGGAAAAAAGATAGTCTTTTCAACAAATGGTGCTGGTTCAACTGGAGGTCAACATGCAGAAGAATGCGAATTGACCCACTCTTATCTCCTTGCACTAAGATCAACTCCAAGTGGATCATGGACCTCCACATAAAACCAGACACACTGAAACTATTAGGAAAGAAACTTGGGAAGACCCTGGAGGACATAGTAACAGGGGGAAAGTTCCTGAACAGAACACCAATAGCTTATGCACTAAGATCAAGAATTGACAAATGGGACCTCATAAAATTACAAAGTTTCTGCAAGGCAAAGGACACTGTCAGAAGGACAAAACGGCAACCAACAAAGTGGGAAAAGATCTTCACCAACCCCACATCCGACAGAGGGCTAATATCCAATATATACAAAGAACTCAAGAAGTTAGACCCCAAAGAACCAAATAACCCTATCAAAAAATGGGGCACAGAGCTAAACAAAGAATTTTCACCAGAAGAAATTCGGATGGCTGAGAAACACCTTAAGAGATGTTCAACATCGTTAGTCATCAGAGAAATGCAAATCAAAACAACCCTGAGATTCCACCTCACACCAGTCAGAATGGCTAAGATTAAAAACTCAAGAGATGACAAATGCTGGCGAGGATGTGGAGAAAGAGGAACACTCCTCCACTGTTGGTGGGATTGCAAAATGGTAAAACTGCTCTGGAAATCAGTGTGGTGGTTCCTCAGAAAATTGGGCATGTCACTTCCAGAGGACCCTGGCATACCACTCCTGGGCATATACCCAGAGGATTCCCCGGCATACAATAAAGACACATGCTACACTATGTTTATAGCAGCCTTGTTTATAGTAGCCAGAAATTGGAAGGAGCCCAAATATCCCTCAAAGGAGGAATGGATACAGAAAATGTGGTATATTTATACAATGGAATACTACTCAGCAATTAAAAATAATGAATTCATGCAATTTGTAGGTAAATGGTTAGACCTGGAAAATATCATCCTGAGTGAGCTAACCCAATCACAAAAGAATACACATGAAATGCAATCACTGATAAGTGGATATTAATGAGCCCAGAAGCCCTAAATACTCAAGGCACAATTAGCAAGTCAAATGATTCCCAAGAAAGGAGAGGACCCTGGGCCTGGAAAGATTGGATCCAGTTTTGTAGAGAAACTGTGGGGGGAAGGGGAATGATTGGGGAATAGTTGGGGGGGAGAGGAACTATGGGACATAGGGAGGGGGTAACTGGGAAAGGGGAAAGCCTTTGGAATGTAAACATAGAATATAGAAAATAAAAAAAATGGACAATCCATTGATTTTTAAGCATATTTGCAAAGTTATAAAAACATCAGCCTCCGCCTGCCCTTTCTGCTGGGACAGACTCTTGTCAGGTTTGCCACAGTGATGACACCATCTTCTGATACTTCCTAGAGAACCAGCAACACTCAGGGCATTCGGTAAGAACCCTCTCCCACAAGCCGGGTGTGGTGGCGCACACCTGTAATCCCAGCACTTGGGAGGCAGAGGCAGGTGGATTTCTGAGTTCGAGGCCAGCCTGGTCTACAGAGTGAGTTCCAGGACAGCCAGGACTACACAGAGAAACCCTGTCTCGGGAAAAAAAACCCTCTCCCACCTCTGGAGGCCCAGAGCTGACAAAGAAATTAGGGAAATGACACCCTTCGCAATAGTCACAAATAATATTACATACCTTGGTGTGACTTTAACCAAGTAAGTGAAAGATCTGTATGACAAGAACTTCAAGCCTCTGAAGAAAGAAATTGAAGAAAATCTCAGAAGATGGAAAGATCTCCCATGCTCATGGATTGGCAGGATTAATAGAGTAAAAATGGCCATCTTGCCGAAAGCAATCTACAGATTCAATGCAATCCCCATCAAGATTCCAAATCAGTTCTTCATAGAGCTAGAAAGAGCAATCTGCATATTTATTTGGAATAACAAAAAACCCAGGATAGGGAAAAACTATTCTCCACAACAGAAGATCTCCTGGGGGAATCACCATCCCTAACCTCAAGCTCTACTACAGAGCAATAGTGATAAAAAACTGTATGGTATTGGTATAGAAACAGGCAGACAGATCAATGGAATAGAATTGAAGACCCAGAAAAGAACCCACACACCCACCTACAGTCACTTGATATTTGACAAAGGAGATAAAAACATCCAGTGGAAAAAAGACAGCATTTTCAACAAATGGTGCTGGATCAACTGGAGATCAGCAAGCGCAAAAATGCAAATCCACCCATTCTTATCTCCTTGTACAAAGCTCTAGTCCAAGTGGATCAAGGACCTCCACATAAAACCAGATACACTGAACCTTATAGAGGAGAAAGTGAGGAAGAGCCTTGAACACATGGGCACAGGGGAAATTTTCTGGAATAGAACACCAATGGCTTATGCTCTAAGAACAAGAATCGACAAATGGGACCTCATAAAACTGCAAAGCTTCTGTAAGGCAAAGGGCACTGTGAATAGGACAAAATGGCAACCAACATATTGGGAAACAATCTTTACCAATCCTAAGTCCTATAGAGGACTAATATCCAAGGTATACAAAGAACTCAAGAAGTTAGATGCTAGAGAGTCAAATAACCCTATTAAAAATGGGGTACAGAGCTAAACAGATAATTCTCAACTGTGGAAATTTGAATGGCTCTAAAGCACCTAAAGAAATGTTCAGCATCCTTAGTTATCAGGGAAATGCAAATCAAAACAACCCTGAGATTCCACCTCACACCAGTCAGAATGGCTAAGATGAAAAAACTTAGGAGAAAACAGATGCTGAAGAGGATGTGGGGAAAAAGGAACACTTCTCCATTGCTGGTGGGATTGTAAGCTGGATCAACCACTCTGGAAATCAGTTTGGCAGTTCCTCAGAAAATTAGACATAGTACTACCTGAGGACCCAGATATACCACTCCTGGGCATATAACCAGAAGATGCTCCTACATGTAATAAGGACACTTGCTCCACTCTGTCCATAGGAGCCTTATTTATAATAGCCAGAAACTGGAAAGAACCCAGATGTCCTTTCACAGAGGTATATCTACACAATGGAGTTCTACTCAGCTATTAAAAACAATAAATTCATGAAATTCTTAGGCAAATGTATGGAACTAGAAAGTGTCATCCTGAATGAGGTAACTTAATCACAAAAGAACACACATGTTATGCACTCACTGATAAGTGGATTTAACCCAAAAGCTCAAAATAAACAGGTTACAATTCACAGGAAGCTCAAGAAGAAGTAAGACCTAAGTGGGAATGCTTTGGTTTTTCTGAGAAAGGGAACAAAATACTCACAGGAGCAATTATGGAGACAAAGTGTGGAGCAGAGACTGAAGGAAAGACCACCCAGAGTCTGTCCTACCTGGGGATTCCTCCTATAATCAGTAACCAAACCCCAACACTATTATAGATGACAAGAAGTACATGCTGAAAGGAGCCTGTTATGGTTGTCTCTGGAGGGACCCTGCCAGAGCCTTACAGATACAGAGGCAAATGTCAACAGCCAACCATTGGACTGAGCGTGGGGTCCCCAATAGAGGAGTTGGAGTGTGGCCTGGAGGAGCTGAAGGGGTTTGCGGTCCCATGGGAAGAACGACGATTGTCAGCCAACCAGATACCCCAGGGCTCCCAGGGACTAAGCCATCAACCAAGGGGTACACATGGTTCCAGCCAAAAGTGTGACAGAGGAAGGCCTTGTTGGGCATCAGTGGAAGGAGAGGTCCTTGGTCCTATGAAGGCTTGATAGATGTCCCAGTGTGGGCAAATCGAGGGGGGTAGGTGGGAGTGGGTTGTGTGAAGGGGCATCTTCTTGGAGGCAGGGGATGGGAGGATGGGTTGGGATTTTCTGGGAGAGGGGAAACCAGAAAAGGGTAGAATATTTGAAATGTAAATGAAGAATACACACACACACACACACACACACATATGTATATGTATATATATATACATATATATATCCCATCATCATAGTTTCCTTGAGAACATTTTATCATCTTATGAAGAATCTACCGTTTTGTTGTCATTCTCAAGCTTCCTCATTCCTCACGCCAACCACTAAATATGAGCGAAGCCAAGTAACATGGTCTTTCAAACTGAATTCTTGCATGTAACATACTTTTCAAAATTCATCTACCCTACAGAGTGTCTCAGTGGAGTCTCAATGGCTGTGTGACATCTGGTTGTATGATCACCCTATAGCGTGTCTCAGTGGAGTCTCAATGGTTGTGTGACATCTGGTTGTATGATCACCCTACAGCATGTCTCAGTGGAGTCTCAATGGCTGTGTGACATCTGGTTGTATGATCACCCTACAGCGTGTCTCAGTGGAGTCTCAATGGCTGTGTGACAGACATCTGGTTGAATGACCACACCACATTTGCTTATCAGGAAGCAAAATTTGGGTCCATTTCCACTTTTGATTTTTATCAGTAATGTTGCAGTGGGCATTTCTACAAGCTTTTGAGTAAGCATATTTTTATGTTTCTCTTACTGAAACAAATGTAAATTCCATGTTTTTGAAAAGAAGTCAACGTGTGTTCCCAAGAACCTGCATCATTTTGCCTTCCTACCAGCAGTATGTGGGCTCTAGTCTATCTCATCCTGTGAACACTCGCCACTGTCTCGTGTTTTATTTGTAGCCATCTTACCAGGTGTGCAGTGGTATATATTCTGGTTTTGATTTGTAGTCCTCTTTGGAAAGACCTGCTCATGGCTTGTCCACTTATTATCTTTTGGGGTTTGTGTTTTATTTAGTTTTTTTGTTTGTTTTGGGTTTTTTGTTTTGTTTTTGTTTGTTTGTTTGTTTGTTTTGTTTTGTTTTTGTTTTTGAGACAGGGTTTCTCTGTGTAGTCCTGGCTGTCCTGGAACTCACTCTGTAGACCAGGCTGGCCTCGAACTCAGAAATCTGCCTGCCTTTGCCTCCCAAGTGCTGGGATTAAAGGCGAGCGCCACCACTGCCTGAGCACTTATTGTCTAATGTTGAATTGTGGGAGTTTTTAGTGCAGTGCCCTGGCTATCAAGCCCTACTCAGATAAGGATTTATAAGTGTTTCCTCCATTTCTGTTGTTTCCCTCACCAATTTGTTAATAGTCTTCTGAGGCACAGAAGGTTTTGGTCTGGGGGGCTTCTAGCAGATGAAAGAAAGCAGGGATGGTCACCAGCAAAACACACACACACACACACACACACACACACACACACAAAGCTTCTATCTTGATGGAGTCCAACCTGTGTATTTTGTATTTTATTGTACGAGATTTTGGTGTCACATCCAGAACACCCTTGCCATATCTGGCCACCAATTTTAAAATACCCACCCTGATGTCTTATGAATGGTTCATTAAAGGATTTAAAGGGTTTTAGACTCAGTTATTTCTCTTCAGCAATTTACTTTTATAGCTATGGAAGATTTTCATAATTATACATTCAATGCCAACTTTCTTTTGATCCTTTGTTTTTCTAATTATTGCCAAATGCATTAGATTATAAGTTTGAAAAGCATGGAAATAGTACATTGTATTGTGATACAAGCATTCCCCATGAGCAATAGTGAGCAACATTATTGCCAAATGCCTTTATTAGGAACAAAGTCTTAACTGATTAAAGACCATATTACATGTCAACTGGAAAATGAGTTTTCAGTTTTTCTGCCTCATTTTGAAAATACAGAATTTCACTTTGGCTTGGGTAATAGAACTCTAAAACTTCAAAGAAACTTTGATTCTAAAAAGGAGGTCTTATGGCTATGATGCTTGCTTGAAATTCAAGTACGTCTTTGGAATTTGGCTCTGGCTGGAAGTGCATGTATGCAGGAGTCCGTGTGCCACTGTGCCCATGCGGAGGACAAAGGACAATCCCTCCTCCCTTACGGAAGCAGGGTCTCTCTTGTTTCCGCCTTGCAGCTTACTCTACACTAGCTGGCCCACACAAGCTTCTGGTCAATTCTGTCTCCACACCTCATCTCAGGGTAGGAGTGCTGGATTACAGATATAAGACACTGCATCTGGTATTTTAGGTGACTACAGGAATTGAACTTAGGTCATCAAGTGTGAATAGTTCACACGTCTCCACTGGGCCATCTTTGTAAACTGATTTTATTTTTGACAGAATGTCTCTCCTAATTTGGATGGCTAGGCTGGGTGTCTGTGAGTTCTGGGATCTACCTGTCTCTATTCCCCGGGTGCTGGGGTTACAGGCACGACTGCCGTTTTTGAATGGATGCTTTTCCATGGGTGCTGGGGTGGGAACTCAAGCCCTCCGTCTGCATGGCAACTGCTTTACCCACGGAGCCGTCTCAGTAGCCCACAGATGAATCATTTATAGCTATCAAATAATTCATAACTTATCTGTGATAAATATTTGAACAATATAAAGAACTCCTTTTAAACTTTATGGTTCTTATTTAAACTGTTATGTACTTTTCAAGCATTTACTGATCCCCTAATTTTGAGGGGTATATTATTTAGAGTACTCAATGGAAACATAAGACTTGGTCCTCCTACCTCAGAGAATTTGCCTTCTCCTTGTAGAGCCTAATGGCACACATGATGATATTTAAAAAGAAATAAGCACTTACCACGAAGGGTCTGGAAGTCGGAGCTGCTCAGGCCCTCTGCAGGCACAGAGGGTGAGGTCTGTGGAGATGGGAACCAACACCACCTAGGCAAAAACTGTGTTGTGAACGCATGTCTCACCCACGTGAGGGTGGGCTGCACCCGTTCCTGGAAGCAGAGCTGGGTGCTTCTCACCTGGAGCTCGGCTGGCCTCGGGGCTCCGCGCTGGGTGCTCGGCTGGCCTCGGGGCTCCGCGCCGGGTGCTCGGCTGGCCTCGGGGCTCCGCGCCTGTTTGCTCACCTCTGCTTCCTTCCTGCTCAGATTACAGGCATGACCTAACAGTATTTTTTATTTTATTCATTATTTGTATTGTACACTTTGTGTGTGTGTGTATACATGGACAAGATATGTGTGGAGGTCAGAAGACAACTTTCAGGAACTGGATTCATCTTTTCCCTGTGGATTCTCTGGATCAAATCCAGAGTGTTAGATGTACACCACAGGTTCTTACCCACGGCCCCATCGCACTGGCCTTGACCCAGTTATCTTTAAAAGCCAGTATCTGATTAACTTTCTCACTTTAATCAAGCATTATGCCCAGGGTAGGTTTGGCAGATGAGTAAATCAATTACTATATCTGCATTACACCCCACGCTGCCCCACCCCCACCCTGCTGCCAATCATCTTACAAGTACTAATGCCATTAAAGAAAATATTTCCTTTTACAGATTCACCTTTTTGGCGTTTTGCTGGCCATTTTAGGAAACCTGGTTATCAGCATTTCCCTAAATATCCAGGTAAGTAAAACTCTACTTTTCTGACTGTAGTTTTATCTGGGAATGCCATACACCTGTCACAGATTAGGGCATGTTCCTCTCTGTGGCAATTTCACCCACTAAAAACAGAAGAAAAATAATAAAACGTTTTATTTTGTGATCTAGCTGTAGATTGCAGGTCTTGAAGAAGGTAGAGGGTATATGGTAGGAACTGAACTGAAACTGGAAGAGCTGGTGATGGTTAAGTAAAAACTGAATAAATACGAACTTCACACCAAATCCTGAATCCTGTCCAAATCGTAAATCATTTAATGAGTCAGTCTGAAACAGAATCAAACCAATATAGTTGCTAAAGCTACTGACTTAAAATAGGTCTGAATATCAAAATATCTCCTTGAACATTTGTTATAGTATGTATTGAAAATGTTTTCTTCTACTCTGCTCTGTGTTTTAATTTTATTCATAATTTACACAAATTTTAATACACTAAAATATTTGCTTTCTGGCCCACAAACATTGTGCCACACTTCGGAAGGCAATCCCTGTTCAGTTTGCTGCTGCTGCTGCTGCTGCTGCTGCTGCTGCTGCTGCTGCTGCTGCTTTCTGGAACTAGGGATTAAAGTGAGGACCATGTACACACTTGTACCAGCTCCAGCTCCAGCTCTAGCCATAAGACTTCAAGATTTTTAATGTTCCATGTATTCTTCAAGACCTCTAATTATTTTTAAGATAATTTAGACCAGATCACTAGTCTTATAAGGAAATAACGCACAGTTATCATAAAACCTGGGGATGAGTCCCTCAGAAATTCATTGGTTGGCTTTGTTTTGCAGATGAAACCCAGAGCCTTGTGGAGGCTCATGAGGTACTCTGCCACTGAACTATACCGCAAGCACATTGCATTTATATTTTAAATACAAAGAAACATTCAAACCAGATATGAATGAGTTTGCCTGCCACAAGCCCAGCAACTCCCTGTGTTAACGGGGGGGGGGGGCCCGTTCTTAACACTTCCATACTTCCATGCCTTTGTTTTGTTATTTTGTTATTTTTACTTTTTTTGGAATCTGGAACTATTTAAATTGTAAAAGAGCTGTTTTGGTAGAGTGCTGTAAAAACACCTCCTGCCTCCATATGATACTAACTTATGGATAGCAATGATAATATATATTTTAGAGGTCTAGTAAGGCAAAAAGAATAGTGTACTTATATAAAAGACCCTCCAGACTTTAGAATGCTATAGAATTAAGAATTGCTTTTGCTATTAATATATTTGGGACAAAAACAAAGCCACAATAGTCTGAAAATAAATTAGAAAGCTCTGATGTAAATGTATGAGATCTAAATTTTCAAAGCATGTGGGGCTTGATTGCACACGCCTTTAATCCCAGCACTTAGGAGGCAGAGGCAGAGGAATCTGAAAATGTGAGTCCAGCCTGGTCTACATAATGAGTGCCAGGCCCACCAGGCCTACATTGTGAGAATCTGCCTCAAAAGTAAATAAAATTTGACAGCAAGTTTTAATTGGATGGATATGTTTTCTATTTGTATTCTGATTTGCTTCTAGAAATATTCTCATCTTCATCTGGCCCAAAAAGAGCATCCGAAGCCATACTTCAAGAGTGTGCTTTGGCTGGGTGGAGTCCTGCTGACGGCCATAGGGGAGACGGGCAATTTCGCAGCCTACGGAGTCGCCCCCATCACTCTGATCGCACCACTGGGATGCATGTCAGTTACAGGTGGGCCATTCATCCTGATGTTGACAAACTAAATGCTCACAAATTAGAATAATTGATAAAAATGTAACAGAAGATGTTTCTTATTCCTGAGCATGTTAACATGGGATTCCCGTTCTAATCTCTAGTATGTCCACCACAGCGCCACGCTAACCACATAGAAACATGTTCCATAGCTTTTCCACTTACCTTTAAAGGCAATAATCTCAACATTTAAATCTAAATAAGTTCAAATTTTGTTACTTTAAATGTTATACTGGCTTTGTTTTGTTTTGTTTTGTTTTGTTTTGTTTTGTTTTGTTTTGTTTTGTTTCAAGACAGGGTTTCTCAGTGTAGCTCTGGCTGTCCTGGAACTTGCTCTTCAGACCAGAATGGTCTTGCACTCAAAGAGATCCACCTGCTTCTGCCTCCCAAGTGCTGAGATTAAAGACGTGCACCACCACTGCCTGGCATTTTACTACATTCTTGATCACTTATAGCTTATCTAAATCATTCATAGTACAGTTATATTTTGTTTTTATGTTAAGTTGACAATACATATAGTTGGATCACTGCTGTGTGATCACAAAGTCATAATTTAGCCCATCTTTGACATTAAAAATTAAATGTGAATTATTCTGAACTACCATGAGAATGTACAGTTTTATAGTAATGTCCCAGTTATCCCCTTTCAAAATTCATATGACTAAGTACATTTACAGATGAGTAAAATGAGGGTTTGCTTTAAAGAACAAAAATTACTACTAACAAGAAGGATAAATTCTGTAAGCCTTGTTAAAAACTCATAAAACATCTTTTGAGTTTTATTCTTTATCTGCTGCTATGGAAACAGCATATTTTAAAATTTCTGTGAATTTAGAATCTTCACTGAAATGGAAACAACTTGGTAGTCATTGTGAATGATTAGATCCAGACCAAGTTTTGTATTTCTTCAAAGCATGATCTGGCACTCACAAGAAAGCATAGCTTAAACTGAAATAACATATATATACAGACAGAATTCTATTTTATTTTGGAAGCCTCTCCTTTCCTTAAAACTTTTTAAATATTTAAGATTATACTACAGTAGATCATAATATAGTAAATATATAGTAAATAAACTATAGTATAATGAGGTTATATTACAGTAAATATATAGAAATAAAGAATACTTATTTCATTTTCTAGAAGTTCTTGAACCTCCATATTGAGGCCTGAGGAGATGGTTCTGTGGCAAAAAAGTGCATATCTAATTCATAGGCATGAGAACCTGAGTTTGGATTCCCAGCACCCTGTAGAAGCAAGGTAGAATAGCACTTCCCTCCAAACTCAACACAGTGGGACAGAAACAAGTAGATCCCAAGGACTCACTGGCCAGCCAGTCTGGCTGAAACATGAACTCCAGGTCTAGTGAGAGACTTCATCATAAGAAACTGAGGTTGACAGTGGTAGAGGAAGACACTGCGTTGTCCTCAGGCCTCCACAGATGTAGCACCACACACATTCCAAACATGCATATACCATATACACATGCATGTATAAAAAAAATTCCACATACTGATACTATACTGAACAGGTGCGGTTTATACAATTTACCATTTTATCATCCAAATAAAATAAGCTGGGCATTTTTTCTATTTTTTTAAATATAATACATCCATAGATAGACTAGACTTTTGTCTCAGTATCTGAGAATAACAGTAAGATTTCTCATTGAGTTGTTAACATGGGTCCTTGTGGTTTTCTGAAGTGCTTCTCTTCAGGTTGTACATCTTGCTGTCTTTCCTTTTGTTCCTTTCTGTTTTATACTCTTTTTCCATGAGATTTCTGAGGGAAGAGTGTATAGGCAGAACTCATAGACATTCAAAGGAGGGCTGGGTGCACCACGTTGTATTGATTCTGTTTACCTTATGTTCTCCTAGCTCATGAACAATTGTAATATAGAGTGGCCAAAGATGATTCCCAAGTTGCCAGACGTGAGTAGAGATGCCCTCAAAGACAGGCAAGGAAGCTTTGGCCCTGATTATCTTACTGTGCTTGCTCAAAGCTCTCATTAATAACTAAGACTTGAGCTTTGTACAGAGAGATAAGAATGGATCAATTTGCATTCTTCTACATGTTGACCGCCAGTTGAAACAACACCATTTGTTGAAAATGCTGTCTTTTTTCCACTGGATGGTTTTAGCTCCTTTGTCAAAGGTCAAGTGATCATAGGTGTGTGGGTTCATTTCTGAGTCTTCAATTCTCTTCCATTGACCTGCCTGTCACTCACTGTACCAATACCATGCAGTTTTTATCGCTATTGCTTCGTAGTATAGCTTGAGGCCAGGGATGGTTATTCCCCTAGAAGTTCTTCTATTGTTCAGAATAGTTTTCACTATCATGGGTTTCATTTGGAATAACTCTTGAAAATTGCTCTTTGTAACTCTATGAATTGAGTCGGAATTTTGATGGGGATTGTATTGAATCTGTAGATGGTTTTCAGCAAGGTGGCCATTTTAATCCTGCCAATCCACGAGCATGGGAGATGTTTCTATCTTCTGAGGTCTTCTTCTATTTCTTTCTTCAGAGACTTGGAGTTATTGTCATACAGATCATTGACTTGTTTGGTTAGAGTCACACCAAGGTATTTTATATTGTTTGTGACTATTGTAAAGGGTGTCATTTCTCCAATTTCTTTCTCAGCCCCTTTTTCCTTTGAGTATAGGAAGGTTAGTGATTTGTTTGAGTTAATTTTATATCCGGCCACTTTGTGAGGTTGTTTATCAGCTGTAGGAGTTCTCTGGTGGAGTTTTGGGGGTCGCTTAAGTATACTATCATATCATCTGCAAATAGTGATCTTTTGACTCATTCCTTTCCAATTTGTATTCCTTTGACCTCCTTTTGTTGTCTAATTGTTCCAGCTACAAATTCCAGTACTATATTGAATAGATAGGGAGAAAGAGGGCAGCCATATCTACTCCCTGATTTTAGTGGGATTGCTTCAAGTTTCCCTCCATTTAGTTTGATGTTGGCTACTGGTTTGCTGTATATCGCTTTTACTATGTTTAAGTATGGGCCTTGAATTCCTAATCTTTCCAATACTTTTAACATGAAGGAATGTTGAATTTTGTCAAATGCTTTTTCAGTATCTAATGAAATTATGTGGGTTTTTTCCTCTGAGTTTGTTTATATAGTGGATTACATTGATGGATTTTCCTATATTAAACCATCCCTGCAAGTTGGACATGGTGGTGCACGCCTGTAATCCCAGCACTTGGGAGGCAGAGGTGGGCAGATTTCTGAGTTCAGAAGCCAGCCTGGTCTACAGAGTGAGTTCCAGGACAACCAGGACTACACAGATAAACCCTGTCTCGGACCCCCCCCCCAAAAAAAAAACCATCCCTGCATCCCTGGGATGAAGCATACTTGATTGTGGTAAATGATCATTTTTACATGTACTTGGATTTGATTTGTAAGAATTGTATTGAGTATTTTTGCATCAATATTCATAAGGGAAATTGGTCTGAAATTCTCTTTCTTTGTTGGGTCTTTGTGTGGATTTGGTATTAGCATAATTGGGGTTTCATAGAATGAATTGGGCAGTGTTCCTTCTGTTTCTATTTTGTGGAATAGTTTGAAGAGTATTGGTACTAGGTCTTCTTTGAAGGTCTGATAGAATTCTATACTAAACCCATCTGGTCCTGGGCTGTTTTGGTTGGGAGGCTTAATGACTGCTTCTATTTGTTTAGGGGTTATGAGACTGTTTAGATGGTTTATCTGATCCTGATTTAACTTTGGTATTTGCTGTCTAGAAAAATCGTCCTTTTCATCCACATTTTCCAGTTTTATTGAGTATAGGCTTTTGTAGTAGGATCTGATTTTTTTTAATTTCCTCAGTTTCTGTTGTTATAGCTCCCTTTTCATTTCTGATTTTGTTGATTTGAATACTGTCTCTGTGCCATCTGGCTTGTCTGGCTATGGATTTATCTATCTTGTTGATTTTCACAAAGAACCAGCTCCTGGTTTGGTTGATTCTGTATATAGTTCTTGAAATCGGTGGATTTCAGCCCCAAATTTGATTATTTTCTTCCATCTCCTCCTCTTGGGTGCATTTGCTTCTTTTTGTTCTAGACCTTTCAGATGTGCTGTCAAGCTGCTAGTTTATGCTCTCTCCAGTTTCTTTTTGGAGGCATTCAGAGCTATGAGTTTTCATCTTAGCACTGCTTTAATTGTGTCCCATAAGTTTGGATATGTTGTAACTTCATTTTTATTGAATTCTAAAATGCCTTTAATGTATTTCCTCTTTGACCAAGTTATCATTGAATAGAGTGTTGTTCAGTTTCCATGTGTTTATGGGCTTTCTGTTGTTTTTGATGTTATTGAAGACCAGCCTTAGTCTGTGGTGATCTGATAGGATGCATGGGATTATTTCAATCTTCTTATATCTGTTGAGATCTGTTTTGTGACCATTATATGGTCAATTTTGAGAAGGTACCATAAGGTGCTGAGAAGAAGGTATATTCTTTTGTTTTAAGATGAAATGTTCTATAGATATCTCTTAAATCCATTTGGCCTATAACTTCTCTCAGTTTTACTATGTCTCTGTTTAGTTTGTGTTTCCATGATGAGTTCATTGATGGGAGTGGGATGTTGAAGTCTCCCACTATTATTGTGTGAAGTGCAATTTGTGCTACTAGCCCTTTAAGTTAGGAATCTTTACTCTCTTCTGTATCTATTATCCTTAGGTTTGGTCTTCGTGTGTCCTGGATTTTCTGGATGATTTGGGTTAGGAGATTTCTGCATTTTCCATTTTCTTTGACTGTTGTGTCAATGTTGTCTATGGTATCTTCTGCACCTGAGATTCTCTCTCTTCTATCTCTTGTATTCTGTTGTTGATACTTGCATCTATGACTTTCCTAGGTTTTCTGTCTCCAGTGCTGTCTCCCGCTGTGATTTCTTTATTATTTCTATTTCCATTTTTAGATCCTGTGTGGTTTGGTTCAATTCCTTCACCTGTTTGGTTGTGTTTTCCTGTAATTTAAGGGATTTTTGTGTTTCCTCTTTAATGGCTTCTACCCATTTACCTGTGTTCTCCTATATTTCTTTACAGGAGTTATTTATGTCCTTTTTAAAGTCCTCTATCATCATTATGAGATGTGATTTTAAATCAGTGTCTTGCTTTTCTGTTGTGTTGGGGTATCCAGGACTTGCTGTCGTCAGAGAACTGGATTCTTTTTTTTTCTATATTCTATGTTTACATTCCAAAGGTTTTCCCCTTTCCCAATTACCCCCCACCATATGTCCCATAATTCCTCTCCCCCCCCTGCTATTCCCCACTCATCCCCACCCACCCCCACGATTTCTCTGTTCTGGGTCTACAAAACTGGATCCAATCTTTACAGGCCCAGGGTCCTCTGCATTCTTCTTCTTGGGAGTCATTTGACTTGCTAATTGTGTCTTGAGTATTTAGGGCTTCTGGGCTCATTAATATCCACTTATCAGTGATTGCATTTCATGTGTATTCTTTTGTGATTGGGTTAGCTCACTTAGGATGATATTTTCCAGATCTAACCATTTACCTACAAATTGCATGAGTTCATTATTTTTAATTGCTGAGTAGTACTCCATTGTATAAATATACCACATTTTCTGTATCCATTCCTCCTTTGAGGGATATCTGGGCTCCTTCCAATTTCTGGCTATTATAAACAAGGCTGCTATAAACATAGTGGAGCATGTGTCTTTATTGTATGCAGAGGAATCCTCTGGGTATATGCCCAGGAGTTGTATGCCTCTGGAAGTGACATGCCCAATTTTCTGAGGAACCGCCACACCGATCTCCAGAGCAGTTTTACCATTTTGCAATGCCACCAACAGTGGAGGAGTGTTCCTTGTTCTCCACATCCTCACCAGCACCTGTTGTCTCTTGAGTTTTTAATCTTAGCCATTCTGACTGGTGTGAGGTGGAATCTCAGGGTTGTTTTGATTTGCATTTCTCTGATGACTAATGATGTTGAACATCATTAAGGTGTTTCTCGGCCATCCGAATTTCTTCTGGTGAAAATTCTTTGTTTAGCTCTGTACCCCATTTTTTGATAGGGTTATTTGGTTCTTTGGGGTCTAACTTCTTGAGTTCTTTGTATATATTGGATATTAGCCCTCTGTCGGAAGTGGGGTTGGTGAAGATCATTTCCCACTTTGTTGGTTGCCGTTTTGTCCTTCTGACAGTGTCCTTTGCCTTACAGAAACTTTGTAATTTTATGAGGTCCCATTTGTCAATTCTTGATCTTAGAGCATAAACTATTGGTGTTCTGTTCAGGAACTTTCCCCCTGTGCCCATGTCCTCCAGGGTCTTCCCAAGTTTCTTTTCTAATAGTTTCAGTGTGTCTGGTTTTATGTGGAGGTCCTTGATCCACTTGGAGTTGATCTTAGTACAAGGAGATAAGAGTGGGTCAATTCCCATTCTTCTGCATGTTGACCTCCAGTTGAACCAGCACCATTTGTTGAAAAGGCTATCTTTTTTCCACTGGATGGTTGTGGCTCCTTTATCAAAGATCAAGTGACCATAAGTCTGTGGGTTCATTTCTGGGTCTTCAATCCTATTCCATTGATCTACCTGCCTGTTGCTGTACCAATACCATACAGTTTTTAACACAATTGCTCTGTAGTACTGCATGAGGTCAGGGATATTGATTCCCCCAGAAGTCCTTTTATTGTTGAGAATAGTTTTAGCTATCCTGGGTTTTTTGTTGCTCCAGATGAATTTGAGAATTGCTCTTTCTAGATCTATGAAGAATTGATTTGGGATTTTGATGGGGATTGCTTTGAATCTGTAGATTGCTTTTGGCAAGATGGCCATTTTTACTATATTGATCCTGCCAATCCAGGAGCAAGAAATATTTTTCCATCTTCTGAGGTCTTCTTCGATTTCTTTCTTCAAGGACTTGAAGTTCCTGTCATACAGATCTTTTGCTTGTTTGGTTAGAGTTACGCCAAGGTACTTTATTTTGTTTGTGGCTATTGTGAAGGGTGTTATTTCCCTAACTTCTTTCTCATCCTGCTTGTCCTTTGAGTACAAGAAGGCTACTGATTTGCTTGAGTTAATTTTATAACCAGCCACTTTGCTGAAGTTGTTTATCAGCTGTAGAAGTTCTCTGGTGGAGTTTTTTGGATCGCTTAAGTAGACTATCATATGGTCTGCAAATAGTGATAGTTTGACTTCTTCCTTTCCAATTTGTATCCCTTTGACTTCCTTATGTTGTCTAATTGCTCTCACTAGAACTTCAAGTACTATATTGAAAAGATATGGAGAGAGAGGGCAGCCTTGTCTAGTCCCTGATTTTAGTGGGATTGCTTCAAGTTTCTCTCCATTTATTTTGATGTTGGCTACTGGTTTGCTGTAGATTGCTTTTACTATGTTTAGGTATGGACCTTGAATTCCTGCTCTTTCCAAGACTTTTAGCATGAAAGGATGCTGAATTTTGTCGAATGCTTTTTCAGCATCTAATGAGATGACCATGTGGTTTTTTTCTTTTAGTTTGTTTATGTAGTGGATTACATTGATGGATTTCCGTATATTGAACCATCCCTGCATCCCTGGAATGAAGCCTACTTGATCATGGTGAATGATCGTTTTGATATGCTCTTGGATTCGGTTGGCAAGAATTTTATTTAGTATTTTTGCGTCAATATTCATAAGAGAAATTGGCCTATAGTTCTCTTTCTTTGTTGGATCTTTTTGTGGTTTAGGTATCAGCGTAATTGTGGTTTCAAAGAACGAGTTGGGCAGTGTCCCTTCTGTCTCTATTTTGTGGAATAGTTTGAAGAGTATTGGTGTTAAGTCTTCTTTGAAGGTCTGGTAGAATTCTGCACTAAAACCATCTGGTCCCGTAGTTTTTTTTGGTTGGGAGGCTTTCTATTTCTTTGGGAGTTATGGGACTGTTTAGCTGATCTACTTGATGCTGATTTAATTTTGGTATTTGGTATCTGTCTAGGAAATTGTCCATTTCCTCCAGATTCTCCAGTTGTTTTGAGTATAGGCTTTTGTAGTAGGATCTGATGATCTTTTGAATTTCCTCCGTTTCTATTGTTATATCCCCCTTTTCATTTCTAATTTTGTTAATTTGGATACTGTCTCTGTGCCCTTTGGTTAGTCTAGCTAAGGGTTTATCTATCTTGTTGATTTTCTCAAAGAACCAGCTCTTGGTTTTGTTGATTCTTTGTATGGTTCTCTTTGTTTCTATTTGATTGATTGACTTAGTTTGATGATTTCCTCTCTCCTACTCCTCCTGGGTGAGTTAGCTTCTTTTTGTTCCAGGGCCTTCAGGTGTGCTGTTAAGTTGCTAGTGTATGCTCTCTCCAGTTTCTTTTTGGAGGCACTCAGGGCTATGAGTTTTCCTCTTAGCACTGCTTTCATTGTGTCCCAAAGATTTGGGTAGGTCTTATCTTCATTTTCATTGAAGTCTAAAAAGTCTTTGATTTCTTTCTTTATTTCTTCCTTGACCAAGGTGTCATTGAGTAGAGTATTGTTCAGTTTCCATGTGTATGTGGGCTTTCTGTTGTTCTTCTTGCTATTGAAGACCACTTTTACTCCATAGTGATCTGATAGGAGACATGGGATTGGTTCAGTCTTCTTGTATTTGTTGAGGTCTGTCTTGTGACCAATTATATGATCAATTTTTGAGAAGGTACCGTGCGGTGCTGAGAAAAAGGTATACTCTTTTGCTTTAGGATGGAATGTTCTATATATATATATATCTGTTAAATCCAATTGGTCCAAAGCTTCAATTAGTTTCACTGTGTCCCTGTTTAGTTTCTGCTTTCCTGATCTCCATTGAGGAGAGTGGAGTGTTGAAGTCACCTACAATCATTGTGTTAGGTGCGATGTGTGCTTTAAGCTTTAGTAAAGTTTCTTTTACGAATGAGGGTGCCCTTACATTTGGCGCATACATGTTCAGTATTGAGAATTCTTCTTGGTGGATTTTTCCTTTGACAAGCAGGAAGTGACCTTCTGTGTCTCTTTTGATGACTTTAGGTTGAAAGTCAATTTTATCTGATATTAGAATGGCTACTCTGGCTTATTTCCTGGGACCATTTGCTTGTAAAACTGTCTTCCAGCCTTTTACTCTAAGGTGGTGTTTGTCTTTGACACTGAGATGTGTTTCCTGTATGCAGCAAAATGTAGGGTCCTGTTTCCGTATCCAGTCTGTTAGTCTTTGCATTTAATTGGGGATTTGAGTCCATTGATATTAAGATATATTAAGGAATAGTTATTATTACTTCCTGACATTTTGGGCATTATTATTATTATTATTATTATTATTATTATTATTGTATTTGAGTGGTTCTCTTCTTTTGGGTTGGATGAGATGGGGTTTCTATCTTATTTCTTCTGGGGTGTTGTTTCCCCCCTTGTGTTGGTATTTTTCCCCTATTATCCTTTGTAGGGCTGGGTTTGTAGATAAGTATCGTGCAAATTTGGTTTTGTCGTGGAATACCTTGGTTTCCACATCTATGGTGATTGAGAGTTTTGCTGGGTATAGTAGTTTTGACTGAAGTTTGTGTTCTCTTAGGGTCTGCATGAGGTCTGCCCAGGATCTTCTAGCTTTCATGGTCTCAGGTGAGAAGTCTGCTGTAATTCTGATAGGTCTTCCTTTATATGTTACTTGTCCTTTTTCTCTTGATGCCTTTAATATTCTTTCTTTGTTTAGTACATTTGGGGTTTTGATTATTATGTGACGGGAAGTGTTTCTGTTCTGGTCCAGTCTATTTGGGGTTCTATAGGCTTCTTGTATATTCATGGGTATCTCTTTCTTTAGGTTGGGGAAGTTTTCTTCCATAATTTTGTAGAAGATATTTGCTGGCCCTTTAAGTTGTAGATCTTCATTCTCATCTATCCCTATAATCCTTAGGTTTGGTCTTCTCATTGTGTCCTGGATTTCCTGAATGTTTTGGGTTACCAGCTTTCTGCATTTTTCTTTAATTGTTGAATCCATGGTTCCTATGGTATCTTCAGCATCTGAGATTCTGTCTTCTATCTCTTGTATTCTATTGTTGATATTTGCATCTATGACTCCTGATTTCTTCCCCCAGGTTTTCTATCTCCAACGTTGTCTCCCTTTGCGATTTCTTAGTTGTTTCTACTTCTGCTTTTACATTCTGTATGGTTTTGCTCAGATCTTTCAGTTGCTTGTTTGTGTTTTCCTGTAATTCTTTAAGGGATTTTTGTGTTTCCTCTTTTATGACTTCTACTTGTTGACCCATGTTCTCTTGTATTTCTTTAAGTGATTTTTGTTTCTCCCCCTTATTGGGATTCATTTTTTGCTCTATATTCTCCTGGATTTCTTTAAGTGATTTTTGTGTCTGCCTTGTATGGGCTTCCAGCTTTTGATCTATTTTCTCCTCTATTACTTTAAGAAATTTATCTAAGTGATCCTCAATCTGCATCTTTACCAGTGATTTTAGATCCAAGTCTTGTTTTTCTGGTGTGTTGAGATATCCGAGATTTAATTGTGTTTGGCTTGTAAGGGCTTCTAGCTTTTGATCTATTTTCTCATGTATTACTTTAAGAGATTTATCTAAGCGTTCCTCTATCAGCAACCTGACCAGTGATTTTAGATCTGAGTCTTGTTTTTCTGGTGTTTCGGGGTATCTAAGATTTATTGCTGTCGGGGAACTGGGTTCGGATGCCGCCATACTGCCTTGATTTCTGTTAGTAACGATCTTACGTTTGCCTTTTGGCATCTGGTTAACTCTGGTGTTTGTTGGTCCTGTAGTTAGTAGCTGGTGCTTGACCCTCCTGTGGGCTCGAAAGGCTATTTTCCAGCATCTGGGACACCTGAACCACTGCCCTGTAGGGCTCCTGCTCACAGATTGCTGACAGGTGGCCTGAGTCTCCCGAGGTCTTAAACTCAGAATATCCCAGGTACTTGGTTCCGCGTGTTGGGCAGCTGCTCTGCACTGCTCCTGCTCAGGGTTTGCTGTCTGGTATCCTGTTTCCCCAGGGGTCTTAAAGTTGGGATATCTCAGTTATCTGGTTCCGCCGGCTGGGTCTGAGCACCTAGCAAGCTGGTTGGGTCTGGCTTCCCCACCACCGGCTGGATGGGAAGCTGCAGGCAAGATGGCGCTGCCTGCAGGGGGTTTGGGGTCCGGCCTGTGAGCGCGGAGCGCAGGCACGGCTGCTGTACCCCAAACCACTACTCTGTGCGCAGCTCCCGCTCCAGACCTGAGTCCCCGAAGGTCTTAAACTCAGGCTGTCTCGGGTACCTGGATCCGCCAGCTGGGTCTGAGCACCTGGCAAGCTGGCTGGGTCTGGCTTCCCCGCCACCGGCTGGATGGGAAGCTGCAGGCAAGATCGAGAACTGGATTCTGATGATGCCAAGTAGCCTTGGTTTCTGTTGCTTATGTTCTTGCCCTTGCCTCTCGCCATCTGGTTATCTCTGGTGTTAACTGGACTTGCTGTCTCCAACTGTGCCTTATGCCTCCTGCAAGTACTGTGTCAGTACTCCTGGGAGACGAGTTCTCTCTGGGAGGAATTTGTGCATGGAGAGCTCTGGCACAGGGTCAGCTCTAGAGTACAGATGGAAACCAGAAGTATCCTGTCCGTGGCTATTCCTTGGTTCCTGTGTCCTGATGGCTCTCAGTGGGTCCCTCTTGGGCCAGGAATTTGAACAGAAGTGGTGGTCTTACCTGTGCTCACAGATGTGTCAGCACTCCTAGAGACCAGCTTTTTCCCATTAGTATTTGGGTGTGGAGAGCTGAGGCACAGGGTCGGTTCAGGGTGCAGATGGAAACAGGAAGGACCCTGTCCCAAGCTGCTCCCGGGGTCCTGTGTCCTGAGGGTTCTGGGTGAATCCCTTTGTGCAAAAGTGGATGGTGAGGGCTGGAATCAAAGCAAGATTTCTGCTGAACAACAGCCCATGATACTAGAGGCTTCAGGCGTGGAAGAGAAACAGTTCTCAAGACAAATAGCTATGTTAGCAGACAGCCAGGAAAACATTTCCAGACCTTTCTCTGCTGAAGCTTCCTCACCTTTTATTCTTGGGAACTTTAGGAAAGAAATGAAACTTCCCTTTGAATTTGAACAAAAAAATAGCATATGCTATCACTTTACCTTATATTATTTTATTATATTATATACTACAGTTTATACTTAATTATTTTTCTTCTGGCTTTTGCCTTTAAATTGTGTGTATGCGCACGCGCGCGCGCGCGCGTGTGTGTGTGTGTGTGTGTGTGTGTGTGTGTGTAAGTTTGTATGTATACACTGTGGTACATTTATAGACCTGTCCCTGTAAGGAGAGAACTCACTCTAACAGGCTGTCCTCTGACTGTCATACATACACAAATAGATGTAATAGAAAGTTTTATAGAGAATTTCATACACAGGTATCTAAAGTTTGGGAGATAGAAAGTTCCATAGGGTTTAAGCCATTGTGTGTCTTCAGAGGTAGATCAGTAAACAAGTCTCCAGAACCCACAAGTCACAGGCACATTTTTGTGGATCATCTTAAAAAACAATACTTTCTGCAGAAACCCCTTTAGGTAATGCTCACAAGTACCCCAGGCCTTCTAAAGACTCAACTTAAATCCAGCCACCCCGCCATCCCATCACCCTGCCACTCCCACCACTCCTGCCATCCCCACCACCCCCACCATGCTAAGATGTAGACACACGCAGCAGTGGGGAACAGCCTTCATGATCTTGGGGCTGTGCCCAGGGCTCTGTGTCACTTTCATTCTCCATAGACGATCCAGGTCCTAGCACTTGTTCTGAGTACAGCACTAGCTGTGCTGCAGTGTAATTATCTTAGATGTCTATTTGTTTCTGTGCTTCTCTTAGGAAGCTCATGAGCTTAATTTCATCAGAGCCTCGCTGGTTAGTGCTCCTGTAAAGCAGCACAGTAGGAAGGTCATGAGCACAGCTCTGGGGACACACTGCCAACTTGGACCTCACTCCTACCCCTGGCCAGCTCTGCATCCTCATGCATGTAGTTCAAACCATGTTTATCCCTCAGATCAGTAATCTGTCAAACGGCAAGAAAAGTAGTTGCTGTTTCGGAGGGGCTCGTGGAGACCTGAGTGACTGCAACTGCCTGAGAGTGCCTGCTGACCTGCGGCTCCGGCTGACCTGCGGCTCCGGCTGACCTGCGGCTCCGGCTGACCTGCGGCTCCGGCTGACCTGCGGCTCCGGCTGACCTGCGGCTCCGGCTGACCTGCGGCACCGGCTGACCTGCGGCTCCGGCTGCTGTCACTGTGCTTATGATGACCATCCTCCCTGCATAGGAACAAAGCAGTGTTCTCTCTAGTGGAGCTTGCTCCTTGCTCAGAAACGGATGAGCCAATTTCAGGAATGCTTTGCATTGTTCTTATCTGTGCAGTGGTTAATCTACAGGGAGCAGAAAGTAGAAGCCCCTCAGCTCATTTGTTCATCCATGAAGCAGCAACTACCCTTCAACTCCTCCATGTTTTCCCTATGAACATTTCCCTATGAAATTCCAGAATTTCTAAATAACAACCCAAGACAAAGCACACTTTATGAAACAGATACAGGGTCTACGTGGTGGTGCACACCTGTAATACAGACCCAGGAGGTTAAGGAAAGTCTGCCACCAACTCAAGGCCAGCCTGGACTGTGGTAAGAACCACACCAGCCATTGCTACATATCAAGATCCTTTCTGAATAAATAAAAGGTGCTCCTCCCCAAGGCTCAGGGACCATCTTGGAAAAGGAGCAGAAAGATTTTAAGAGCCGAAGGTTAAAGAGAACCAGAGATAACCAGTGTAAAATGGTATCTTCCAGTTATGAACTCATAGCACCTGTGGCTGCCTGTGCAACGCCTGTGCAGATGAAGCCGGTCATCACTGCAGTGAGGCAGGGATAGGCAACACCTGCGCAGATGAGGCCGGTCGTCACTGCAGTGAGGCAGGGAGCAAGGCGGTGAAGAATTGCTTGACTCACACTGCGTATCTGTTTCTCTAGTCCAGTGAGACCCAGGAACCTTACACAACATGGCCTGCAGAACTGGTCTGGATGTAATGATAAATGGATAAAATGGACAGCAGTTCTTTTTTTAAAAAAGATTCCTTCGTTTTTAATTTTAATTTATTTTTATTTATAAAGGGAGGATATGGCTATGTGCATGTGAGTGCAGGTGCCCACAGAGGATAGAGTCATCAGATTCCTGAAGCCGGAGTTACAGATGGTCGTAAGCACACACATATGCACACACACACACACACACACACAGAGAGAGAGAGAGAGAGAGAGAGAGAGAGAGAGAGAGGGATGTGCACACTCATGAATACACCCACTTGGATGCTGGTAACAAAACTCAGGTCCTTTGGAAGAATAGTATATACTCTTAGCTGTCATTTCTCTAACCTAAGATATCAATTTATGTTGTTGCACAGTGGTTAATCAGTTCACTGGAAGATACTCAGGAATATTCACTCCTGTGAATACTTCGAAGTTCCTAAGCTGATTCCAAAGAGGATGAATGAGACCATTCCTGCATCTACAAAATATGGCCTTACACTTACTTGTTGTCTATTTTATACCTTTATAACTAAATTCTGTGCTATAAATAGATATAGAAATGGTTAAAATGAGGAAGTTATCTGCAGATCAGAAGTTAAGGCTATGTGGGATTAAGGAGATTCGTGGGGATCTCACTCAATGTAAAGTCAGTTAATGCAAGGGCAGCAAGCAGGAGAGTGCGGAAGCCACTGGCTCCAGGCTGCAGCGAGGCAGTGGGCAGGACGCACGGGGGCACACTCTAGTCCCAGCCTCACAAGCACACGGACTTTAAGCATAAGAGAGAGATCATTTAACAGATATTGATGGTGCTGTGGATGGTACACAGTTAAAGGTAAGAAAGAACACTGAATAAGTATCCACCACGTCAGGTACTGTATGAGATATATGAGCAACACCATTCTTAATGATGGCTAAGGTGAATAGGAGATAGATTCAATTTGGAAGTGATTAGATGGAATCAAATACTTGGAATTTTGTATTGAACAAAGCAGGTAGTAGCAGCAAGCTCTCACTGACCCAGAATAATTTCCTCAGAGATTAAAACCAAGTACCCTAATGCCCAACTGATTTGAATTAAGGCAGAAACTAAGAGATGGAGAGGGTGGTGAGAGTCAGACCTCTCCTGGTCCCTCCCTCTAATAAGCTAGCTTTTGTAACCCTCACCCGCGTGGCCTCTACTGTTCATGCCTCCCTGGTGCTCTTAAAAAGCCCTAACTGAACTGTGTCTGCAGTCTATTAGAGAACGGTCAGAGTGCAGCCTGCAGCCTTACTGGGGTCTTTGGAAATTCCAGAGAAGTCTTCTCAAGCAGAAACTTTGGTCTCCAAGACTTTTATCAGAAACAAAAGCAGACCAATGAGCAGGTGATGTGCAGTCTTCCTCAAACCTTGATGCCACAGTGTCTGTCCCTGGGCAAGAGAGTGCTAATGTGAGCAGCTGTCCGCAGCCCAGAGCTGTCTATGACAGCGTCTGCAGCAGCAGTTCACATGCATGTTGGTTTCGGTGCTGAAAATATGCAGAAAATGCCTCTTTTCCACATGGCTTGCATTTTTCTTTAGCACATTTGTCCGAAACCCAGCTTATATAAACCGTGTGGACTAAAGCTCTGACGTTTTAATTTTATGTCTGCTCACACATTCTCAAGCGGAAACATTGCTGAATTCTAAAGCTTTATTTGAAACATGTTTCCCATCCAGCTTTGTTGCTTTGAGAATGCCACAAACTATGTCTAGACAAATTGTTGACAGTGAAGTAATGGGCTATTAAATTTATAATACAGAATTAATGTGGTCAGTGGTGGTATTTTTACCCTTTTTTGGTGTGTGTGTGGGGGGGCTTTTCAGGTCATTAATGCATGACAAGGAAAATGTAAAAAGGAAGAGTACTGTTCTTAATCCGGGTAAATGTCCTCGTCTAGAATTATACACATCACCACTGAGCAATTGTTATGTCTTTGCTATCCTCAATAAATAAAATGGAACTTTTTTCATCAAAATGAGTTTTTTGACACTTTTGTCCCCATCAGCATAGATAGATGGAAGGGCAACTTTCTCAGCATAAGAAAACATCCTTCAAACTGTCACATTCCCAAAGCTTCAGATCCTAACTCCCTGGAATACATTGCAATTGACATACTTTTTTTTTACTTCTACAACTAGTGGGAATGATAACTGTAGAGCCATACCTCAATATGGTTTGAGCTGACTGAGCCTGTGAGCACGCTCACTCTGTCCATAAGAGTGAGGCCTAATTGTGGCTGACAGGGAAGTGTTTTGGTGGTTTGCTTTCTAGCAGTGCGATAAAGCTGCCATATAGTGGCCAGAACCCACAAGTCAGACATTTACTCAGTAAGTTCTGTTTGTAGCATTATTATGTAAACACATTCTTTTCATGCATAGAGTTTGAGATATTTTTGACAAAGTAATTTTTATTATTGTTTTTGTCTTCTGGTTTCTTCTTGTAGTATCAACATGCTGTCTTTCCTACTATCATAGAGGTTAAAACAAAAAGTTGAATGTCTTAGAGATGAAATTGATGAAATTCTCACTTGTAGATTAGGTCAGAGTTTACATACCAGTATTTTCTACACCGATGTCTATTACTAGAACTGGTTCATGCTTCGCACTGTTTGACTTAAACAGTGCTCTTAAGGGATATGAATTGATGTTCCTATGTTTAAAATTTAGTTAGACCACATCACACCAACTATTCTTTAAAAATCCAGTTTGGAAGCACTGAACTTGCAGTTAGGTTGAACAATGACTGCATCACTCATGGCTCTTGTAGAGTTTCTCATGGCTACTCCTCCTCATCACCACAGCCTAGCCGCCGCCATCACCACAGCCCCCCAGCCCCCCACACCGACACCTTCCATCATCACAGCCCAGCAGCCCCCCACACCGACACCCTCCATCATCACAGCCCCCCAGCCCCCCACACCGACACCTTCCATCACCACAGCCCCCCAGCCCCCCACACCGACGCCCTCCATCATCACAGCCCAGCCGCACTCCTTGTCTTTCCGTCCTGAGCTATTACCTAACTTGTCCCTATAGGTACAAGGATTCATAACTTTCAACAACGTGTATAAGAATGTGTGTTGTGCATTTGTGCATGTGCATGTGAGTGTGTGTTAACTTTTGGGTTACATTTATCTTTAAAAATAGTCCATATAGGTTGGGGCAGAGTAGCTAACTGCCCACCACACATGGGGCCCTGGTTTTCCTGGCACCACCAAAGTGGAAGTGAAAATAAAGGGTTAAAATGGAGTAAAAATAAGTGAAAGTGACCAAAATCATTAAAAACTAGCCCTGCCATGCATATCTGAGCAGTTTTCACGGTTTCTTATTTTAATGTTCAAAAACATTATTTGGGGCTGAAATAGTTAAAACTGCTAGAACACAAATATCTTAGAGTTATACATTTTAAATGGAACAATCATTTATCTACTCCTTGTTAATTTTTAGATTTCTTGGTTTTTATTTCATGTATACGAGTGTTTGCCTTTACATGTCTGTATAGCACAAAGGAGCCCAGAGCCCAGAGGGGCCAGAGGCCCACAGCAGTTGTGAGCCACGTGTACATGCTGGGAGCTGAGCCCAGGCCCTCTGCACAGTCATGAGTGCGTTCCACCATTAAACCACCTCTCCAGCCACTCATTCATCTATTATAAAAACACAGGGGTCTAAACTAATGTGTTAAAACCCGCCTTTGACGTTAACTGTTAATGGAGGTTTGTGATTGATTACAGAAATAAACCCAATCAAACTACATACATACTCTCTGTCTCTCTCCCGCCCTCCCTCCTTTCTTCCCTCCTCCTGTTCCCCCTCTCTTTCTCACCCTCCCCTTCCCATCCTGACTTTTTATGAATCTTAGGACACAGCTCTTGGCCATGTTACACTAAATAACTCTTCCTTAGTAATAGCCAGTCTTGCACTGGGCCTCACTGAGGGACTTCAAAGAGGAGAATGCAAGCTAACCTTGGGGTTGATTTCTCCATAAATCAGGAGGCCCAACACCAGTGCACATGCCTACTTCTGAGACTGGCTCTTCAGCAGCTAAGACTTGGCTAAATCCACCAAAAATGTGCTTGGCCTGCATCTGCTTTTATTAGAAATCTAAATCAATTTCTTTTTCCCTCTCCCCACCCCTCTCTGCGTGTGTGTATGCATGTGTGCCTGTGTGTGTGTGCCTGTGCCTGTGTGCCTGTGTGTCTGTGTGCCTGTGCCTGTGTGCCTGTGTGTGTATGTGTGTGTGTGCTGTGACTGTGTGCATGTGTGTGCCTGTGTGCATGTGTGTGCCTGTGTGTGTGTGCCTATGTGTGTGATTGTGTGTGTGCCTGTGTGTGTATGTGTGTGTGTGCCTGTGCCTGTGTGCATGTATGTGTGTACCTGTGTGTGTGCCTGTGCCTGTGTGCATGTGTGTGTGCCTGTGTGTGTGCCTGTGTGTGTGTGCCTGTGCCTGTGTGCATGTATGTGTGCCTGTGCTTGTGTGCATGTGTGTGCGCCTGTGCCTGTGTGCGTGTGTGTGTGTGTGTGTGTGTGTGTGTGTGTGTGTCTCGGATGGCTCATGCCAACCTTGAACAGAACGAATCTCCATTCTGATCGCTGACCTGAGTGATTCACAATGGACAAGAGAAAGCATATGACTCACAGATAAGTGTTACATTGTGGTCATTGCTGAGAGTCTGCCTGACCAGAAAGCATTGGAATTTCAAGGCTAAGCAAATAGTAAACTGCCCTTGGATGCACTATTTTGCTTCATTGGAAGATTTCATATCCTTCCTCCTCATGGATAATATCCTTGATCAAGGCTTTAGCTCCACCATAGCTCCTATAAAAAAGTTTATGTTTTGGTATATTTAATCTCTTAAAGTTAATTTTTAATAATTAAAGTACATATTTAATCAATGAACAATAATGGTATATCTTCACAAAGTACAGTGTGATGTTTTATTAAATGATGAAGTCAAATAGTTAAGATATCTGTCAGCTCACCAACATATTTTATTAAGAACATTTAACCATTTAAAATATGCAGTGCAGCCGGGCGTGGTGGCGCACACCTTTAATCCCAGCACTTGAGAGGCAGAGGCAGGTGGATTTCTGAGTTCGAAGCCAGCCTGGTCTACAGAGTGAGTTCCAGGACAGCCAGGGCTACACAGAGAAATCTTGTCTCAAAAAAAAAAAACAAAAACAAAAAACAAAAAACAAAAAACAAAAAACAAAAAAATATGCAGTAATATTATTAACTGTGACTACTACATTATACAAAAGAACACTAAAATATATTCCTCCTAGCGAATGGAAAAATTGTGCTCATTTGACTTTTTTAAAAATTGTAATACTGAGCCAGGTGGTGGTAGCGCACGCCTATAATCCCAGCACTTGGGAGGCAGAGGCAGGCAGATTTCTGAGTTTGAGGCCAGCCTGGTCTACAGAGTGAGTTCCAGGTCAGCCAGGGCTATACAGAGAAACCCTATCTCGGAAAAGTCTATGGAGTCTGTGTGTGACACTGTGTGATGAGCTGAACCTCCACAACTCTCAGTGTCTTTATTTATAGAGTATAGTGATACCTGTCTCCTTGTAGTAATTAGTCCATGTAGAAGTCTTCATAGAATAGTTACCACTGAGATGGAGATATGGCTCAGTTAAGACCTATTCTGCTCTTGCAGAGGACCCAAGGTCAGTTCCCAACACTCACACTGGGCAGCTCACAAAGGTTACCTGTAACTCGAACTGCAGAGGGATCCAGTACTTCTGGTGTCCAAGGACACCTGTGCCCATGTGCACATCCCCTACACACACACACACACACACACACACACACACATAATTTTAAAATATTATAAGTAAATCTTTATGAAAAAGAATAATTGCCATTATTATCTATATAGCTTATATAGTAATCATATGTAATAATTTTATTTTTTAAATATCACAGTATAAATATTTTATCACTGTAATAATTTCTATTGGCTGTCCACTACTGCTGAACCCTTATACTATACTAGTTTTCCAACATGGAAAAGTAATTTTGTAATGATAGGTTAGGGCTCTTCAGGGTTTTGTTTTAGTTATTACCTTAAGGCAGATTTCCAGATTCAGGTCAAAGAATCTGACCAGTTCAATGTTCACAATGGGAGTGAGATCACTCTCTGTACAGAGTGTCAATCCCCTGCGGCAGGAGTGAAGCAGAAGGGTTTCCCCTTAGCCCCAGCTTCAGCTCACCCTTAGCACCTGCTCTGTCTTGCCGTTCTGTTATGACTGGCAAAATTGGACTTTTCCCTATGTTTATCTGTTCTGGGTTATGAATTGTTCATATTTGTGGTCATTTATTTACTTTTTAATTTTTTATTAGGTATTTGCTTTATTTACATTTTTTCTATATACTTTGTTTACATTCCAAATGCCTTCCCATTTCCCGGTTTCCCCCTCCACATAAGTCCCATAAGCCCTCTTCCCTCCACCCATTCCCCAATCATCCCCTTCCCATTTCTCTGTCCTGGTACTCCCCTACAATGCTGGATCTTACTAGTAAGTAGTAAGCGTGTCTTTTCCTATGGGTGAATCTCCTGACCCATCTGTTAGTAAGGGAAGGGTGTATCTGCTCCTGGAACCTTCAATCACACCTTCCCGTCAGACCCCAGTTATCACAGGAAGCAGGTAGCCTGCCTCCTGGTTTTCCCTCACATTTGTAAAGCCAGATTTAAAAAGCACACACATGCGCGCACGCGCGGCATGGCTTCCCCTGTGTGCTGTTAAATCACTGGTGGTTGCATATGTAAACAGCATGGGGTCACTGGCTTTAAGATTTGAGCTCCTGTGCACTGCCACAACTTGACAGAAGCCAAGCTAGAACCCATGTCTACCCTCTCAGCCCAGGGCCCCACTGTCCTCTGCAGCCCTGCGGCCTACAGTCTCCAAGGGAACTTCTAGTTTTCACCCTCAATGACATTTTAAACAACCAAAGAACAGAGAAGTCTTGCAGGCTGTGTCTGATTGTCTTTGCTCCACTTCATGAATCACACTTACTTTCTAACTGTGACTTTCCTTAAGCATCGTCAGATGAGGGACTGAAGACAGCCCAGCTCTACTCAGGCCCCTGTTACAAACTTTATATTCAGCCCCCAAGATAAAATGATCCTCTGAAGAGCTACAGCAGCATATCCAATGACAGTGGTTGATTGGCTTGGAGGAAAGAGGTGACCGATTCTGTAAACATCTCCTACTTGCCAACAATAGCAGTTCATTGACTTTAAACACTGAGTTTTGCTTGGGAAAATCACCTGTCTGAGTGACGAGCCTTATTAATTCTCTGCAACTATGGAGTACTTAGAAAGCACATATTTTCTCCTAGTTTTCTTTATGCTCTTTTTTTTCCTTCAAAATACCTAGTAATTAATCAGCACCCTTTATGAGTATTCTCTGTGTCTTGGAGAGTCAGTTAGCAGAGAACTCATGAGCTTCTACCCAAGCAACTATAAACGTGCCTCAGCCAGAGCTGCCATTAGTCACACCTGGCATAGGCCTGCAGGTGTGTTGTGTGGATGGTTCTTAAAACTTTATGATCTCTCAGACCTTGAATATTGCATGTTACAGTAGGAGTAAAGTCAATCCTGCTCTAGTTGTTCATTAGGCAATGGTGATTGATAAAACAACTAGAAATAGTTGGATAGGTCTCTGTTTATAGAGATGTATGGGAATACTTAGTCTATTTCTACTCATTTTTAAAATGTACTACTCTACTAGGAAGTCATGCTATAGCTGTTACTCAGATACAGCCAGATTGCTCAGTACAATTCTTGTTTCATCCAGAGTTACATATAAATGAGGTACAAATAAATTTATCACAGTAACATGTTATTTTTATTACTCTGCTAAATATTTTATTCTATGTAAAAACTTGGTAGAGAAGCTCAAGAGATGGTTCAGATCTCTGACACCCACTAAAAGCGATGCAGTAGTTATGGTGGTGCATATCTATTACCCTGGCACTAGGTGTGAGACAGGGTAAAAGATCCCAGGGGATCGCTGACAGCTAGTCTAGTTGAAACAGTGAGTTCCAGGTTCAGTTAGAGACTCTGCCCTAAAAACTAAGGTGAGGGCTTAGAACCTGGCTCTATAGTTCCGAGAATGCATTGCGTTTCCAGAGGACCTGAGTGGGTTCTCAGCAGTCACACCAGGACACTCACAACACCTGTAACGCCAGCTCCAGGGAATCTGACACCTCTGCACCCATGTATACATACCCGCACAAATCACACACACGTGCACATAATCTAAAATAAAATGAATGAATACTTAAATATGGTGGAGAATCATAGAGAAAGGCACCCAACAGCATCCCCTTTGGTTACCACATGCACAGGCAAAAGGTGTGTGCACACACACACATACACACAACACCTTGGTAGAAAATTTTCATATACATAATAATGTGTCTCACTCCTCCAGGAATGCTGCACGCTGCTGGGCCCTCGGCGGAGCCCCAGCCTGCCGCCTGGCCTCAGGGTCCCGGAGTGAGCTTGAAGTCTGTGTTACTCCCCTTGCAGCCTCATCCCTTGATGAATCCAGGCATCGGAGAACTCAAAATTGCAATCATGTAAAAGATCCGTAGTATAATCTATATTTAAACTTTTTATTCTTACAGGAGTGTGACACAACACAAAACAAAAGAAAAAGATGAAGGCAAGAAAATAAGTCTCAGATAAGATGAAAAGCTACATACAGTCTCCATCCCAAGGAAAGAGTCAAGAGTTCAGCTCAGTCAGATCTGATCTTGAGTTGATCACAGAATAGTCAGTTGTACTTGTAGAAGTCATGAGCATAAAAGCACGTGGTGGATCTGGAAATTATTATTATGTATTTTAGAAAGGACAGGCATAGAAGAGAGGTGAGACTGAGGGCAAATGTGAGGAAAGCGTTAGGACAGTCCATAGCTGTCACTGAAGGTCACAGTCTGTGAGGAAAGCGTCAGGACAGTCCATAGCTGTCACTGAAGGTCACAGTCTGTGAGGAAAACGTCAGGACAGTCCATAGCTGTCACTGAAGGCCACGGTCTGTGAGGAAAGCGTCAGGACAGTCCATAGCTGTCACTGAAGGTCACAGTCTGTGAGGAAAACGTCAGGACAGTCCATAGCTGTCACTGAAGGCCACGGTCTGTGAGGAAAGCGTCAGGACAGTCCATAGCTGTCACTGAAGGTCACGGTCTGTGAGGAAAGCGTCAGGACAGTCCATAGCTGTCACTGAAGGCCACGGTCTGTGAGGAAAGCGTCAGGACAGTCCATAGCTGTCACTGAAGGTCACGGTCTGTGAGGAAAGCGTCAGGACAGTCCGTCCATAGCTGTCACTGAAGGCCACGGTCTTCGCCCCGTAAATAACCAGAACCATTAGCGATTTAAAGCAGCACGTTTACTTTGTGTTTTAAAGATTACTTTGGTGGTGGCGTGGGGAACTGGGGAGCGAGATGTCAGGATAGATGCTGTTCTCTGTTGAGCAGAGGCATAAGCCTGAGCTGGGCCAGTGGCAGGTTCATGAGGACAACAGAGAGCAGGGCAGGCCGGGGTGCGCTATAGGAAGGAGAAAGAACCAGGAGAACCTGGACTGGGACGCACTGGAGGGGATGCTGGGAGTTGGTGGGCTGTGGTATGCAGTGTATTTAAAATATATACATTTTAAATCATTCTCAGCTTCCTTTTCTTTCCCAGGGTTTTCTGACTCCCTGTACTTCCTGTCTTCTCTTTTTTCTCTTCTCTCCTCCTGCCTCACTTCTTCCCTCTCTCTCTCTCCCTTCTTCCCCACACACTCACTCAGCATGCTTATGAAGCCCCCTGTATGCAGCACTGCCCCTGTATCCAACGCATGAGTGGATAATATATGCTTTTATGTTGGAACTACTACTTATGGCAATTTTCTTTGTAGGTAGTGCCGTAATTTCTGTTATATTTCTAAAAGAAAATTTGAGAGCCTCGGATTTACTAGGTGAGTAATCATTTAATTCATGTATTATAATACCTTTTGATCAATAAATACTTAAAAAATTACATACTTAAAAACAAAAGTTAATGAAGTGGATGCAGATCTCGCTTAGGGGTGAGCATCTTATCTGGGTCGCTCTCCCTCCTTTCTCACAGGGCTTCCATTCCATCATCCCTGCTGCTGCTATTACTGGAGATAACAAATTGTTATTTTGCTGTATTGTTGTTGCTAATGTTGTGATACTTTTATGAACATGATAAGATTCGGGGAAAACGTCCACAGTTACCTATTAGACTGTTCTATTTGAAAGTTCATATTTTCTATGTTATTATGTTTCTACTGCTCAAAAGCAAAAGTCACAAAATATTAGTTCCATCAAATAGTACATACTTGTATTTAGTGCCTTCCAAAGGTAGCCTACATTGTTTCTGCAAAATTTTATGTAGAGGGCGTTGAGAAGATGGCTTAGTGGGCAAAGTGTTCTCTGTGCAAGCGTGAGAACCTGCCCCGATCCCAGCACTCACAAAAACCCTGACAAAGCTGCGTGCTGAGGAGCTGAGGAAGCAGAGGCGGCTCCCCGGCCTTCCTGGCTGGCCAGTGTAGCTGAACAGAAACCTCAAAGCTCAGTGAGCTCCTGTCTTGAAAAATAAAGGAGTCCATATCTAAGGTTCAGGGAGAGGACAGAAAAACTGTAAGAGACAGACTTAGGGAGTTTGCTGTGGGAGTGTGTCTCCTAATGATGTCTCACCAGCATGACTGCCCAAGCATGAGCTGAAAAGGATATCTGGGTTTTTCCCTGCCAGAGGAGACAGGGAAAACCCACAAGGCCTCAGCCCTACATGAAGAACTACAGACAACTAAGGACTGCTGAGAGCAGGAGAGACAGACATTCCTGGGAGAGCACACCAACCGTTATCCCATACTAAACCGTGAGTGCTGAGAGCCACATGTGAGTGACAGGACACCACCTGAGCTGGTTATATCTAGAAATATATATATTTGTATGTGTATACACAAATATGCACATAGATGCATGAAATAATAAGTAATAACCGTGAATTTGGAAGGATTTGGAGAGAGGAAAGGGAAAGGAGAAATGTGATTATATTACAATCTCAAAAATAAAAAATAAAGGAGAGAGCCCTTAGAGGAAGGCGACCAGATTTTGACCTTTGACCTTCTACCATGCACTCACCACACAGACATACACCTTGCCTAAATAATTGTTTTAAAAAATAAAAACAAAGTAAGTTTCTTTCTTTGGAAATATAGTTATTAATGGAAATTAACAGCGACCTTACTAGTTATAATAAAGATCTGTATTATATAGCAAAGCTACCTTGTATCTGTTAGCTTTTGTTGGGCAAGATCAAAACTGGAAAATCTGGATTAAAAAGACAATTTTCTAGAGAGATAGCAAATAGCAAAGTTAAATCAGGATCAGATAAACATCTAAATAGTCCCATAACCCCTAAAAAATAGAAGCAGTCATTAAGTTTCCCAACCAAAAACAGCCCAGGACCAGATGGGTTTAGTATAGAATTCTATCAGACCTTCAAAGAAGACCTAATACCAATACTCGTCAAACTATTCCACAAAATAGAAACAGGAAAAACATTGCCCAATTTGCTCTATGAAGCTCCAGTTATGCTAATACCAAAACCACAAAGACCCAACAAAGAAGGAGGATTTCAGGCCAATTTCCCTTATGAATATTGATGCAAAAATACTCAATACAATTCTTACAAATCAAATCCAAGAACACATAAAAATGATCATTCACCACGATCAAGTATACTTCATCCCAGGGATGCAGGGATGGTTTAATATAGGAAAATCCATCAATGTAATCCAGTACATAAACAAACTCAGAGGAAAAAACCCACATAATTTCATTAGATACTGAAAAAGCATTTGAAAAAATTCGATATCCCTTAATGTTAAAAGTCTTGGAAATATCAGGAATTCAAGGCCCATACTTAAACACAGTAAAAGCAATATACAGCAAACCAACAGCCAACATCAAACTAACTGGAGAGAAACTTGAAGTAATTCTACTAAAATCAGGGATTAGACAAGGCTTCCCTCTGTCTCCCTATGTATTAAATATAGTACTTGAATTTGTAGCTAGAGCAATTAGACAAGGAAAGGAGGGCAAAGGGATACAAATTGGAAAGGAATGAGTCAAAATATCACTATTTGCAGATGATATGATAGTATACTTAAGCGACCCCAAAAATTCCACCAGAGAACTCCTACAGCTGATAAATAACTTCAGCAAAGTGACCAGATAGAAAATTAACTCAAACAAATCACTAGCCTTCCTATACTCAAAGGATAAAGGGGCTGAGAAAGAAATTAGGGAAATGATGCCCTTCACAATAGTCACAAGCAATATAAAATATCTTGATGTGACTCTAACCAAGCAAACAAAAGAGCTGTATGACAAGAACTCCAAGTCTCTGAAGAAAAAAATTAAAGAAGATCTGAGAAGATAGAAAGATCTCCCATGCTCATGGATTGGCAGGATTAATAGAGTAAAAATAGCCATCTTGCTGAAAGCAATCTACAGATTCAATGCAATTCCCACCAAAATTTCAAGTCAATTCTTCACAGAAATAGAAAGAGCAGTTCTTAAATTTATCCAGAATAACACAAAACCCAGTACAGCAAAAACCATTCTCAACAATAAAAGACCTTCTGGGGGAATCACCATCCCTGACCTCAAGCTGTGCTACAGAGCAATAGTGATAAAAAAAAAAAACTGCATGGTATTGGTGTAGTGACAAGCAGGTAGATCAGGGGAATAGAACTGAAGACCCAGAAATGAACCTACACACCTTTGGTCACTTGATCTTTGGCAAAGGAACCAAAAATCATCCAGCAGAAAAAAGACAGCATTTTCAACAAATGATGCTGGTTCAACTGGCAGTGAACAGTAGAAGAATGCAAAGTGATCCATTCTTATCTCCCTGTACAAAGCCCAAGTCCAAGTGGATCAAGGATCTCCACATAAAACTGAATTTAATAGAAGAAAAAGTGAGGGAAAGTCTCAAACACATAAGTTCAGGGGAAAAGTTCCTGAATAGAACACCAATGGCTTATGCACTAAGATCAAGAATCAACAAATGGGACCTCATAACCCTACTGAGCTTCTGAAAGGCAAAGAACACTTTCAATAGTACAAAATGGTAACCAAGAGATTGGGAAATGATCTTTACCAATCCTACATCCAATAGAGGGTCAATGTCCAATATATACAAGTAACTCAAGAAGTTAAGACTCCAGAGAACCAAATAACCCTATTAAAAAATGGAGAACAGAGCTAAACAGAAATTTCACAACTGAGGAAACTCAAATGACTGAGAAGCACCTAAAGAAATGTTCAACATCCTTAGTCATCAGGGAAATGAAAAAAAAAAAAAAAAACCAACTCTGAGATTCTACCTCACACCAGTCAGAATGGCCAAGATCAAAAACTTAGGTTACAGCAGATGCTGGCAAGGATGTGGAGAAAGAGGAACATTCCTCCATTGCTGGTAGGATTGCAGACTGGTAAAATCACTGTGGAAATCTATCTGGCAGTTCCTCAGAGCATTGCACATAGTACTACCTGAGGACCCAGCTATACCACTCCTGGGCATATGCCCAAAAGAGGCTCCAACATGTAGTAAGAACACATGCTCCACTATGTTCATAGAAGCCCTATTTATAATAGCCAGAAGCTGGAAAGAACCCAGATGCCCCTCAACAGAGGAATGGATACAGAAAATGTGGTACATTTGCACAATGAAGTACTACTCAGCTATTAAAAACAATGAATTCATGAAATTCTTACACAAATGGATGGAACTTGAAAATATCATCCTGAGTGAGGTAAAGAACACACATGGTATATACTCACGAATAAGTGGATATTGACCCAAAAGTTCAGAATATTCAAAATTCAATTCACAGACGATATGAAGCCCAAGAATAAGGAAGACCAAAATGTGGGTGCTTCAGTGCTTCTTAGAAGGTTGAACAAAATACTCGCTGGAGGAAATATGCAGACAAATTGTGGAGCAGAGATTGAAAGAAAGGCCATCCAGAGACTGCCCCACCTGCCTCCATCCCAAACACAGACGTTATTGTGGGTGCCTGGAATTTCTTGCTGAAGAAAGCCTGATATGGCTGTCTCCTGAGAGGCTCTGCCAGAGGCTGACAAATACAGAGATGACTGACTGAGCATGGGGTTCCCGCTGAAGGACTTGGAGAAGGGACTGAAGGAGCTGAGGGGGTTTGCAGGCCCATGGAGGGAGCAACAGTGTCAACAGGCCAGAAACCCCCCTCCCCCGAACTCCCCAGGACTGGACCACATGGAGCGACCCATGGCACTGGCCACATATGTGGCAGAGGATGGCCTTGTTGGACATCAGTGGGAGGAGCAGCCCTTGGGCCTGAGGGTGTTCAATGCCCCAGTGTAGGGGAATGCCAGAGAGGGAAGACAGAAGTGGGTGGGTGGGGGAGCACCTTCATAGAGGCAGGAACGGGGCGAGGTGGCGGGGAATACAGGTTTCCGAAGGGGAGACCTGGAATGGGGAAAACCTTTGAAATGTAAATAAAGAAAATATCCAATAAAAAAAAAGAAAAAAATCTAACATGAAGGATGGGGGCACCTTCATCACCACACACCAAGAAACATCAGAATAGAGCAAAGCCTCATATTAATCCTCAGGCCTTTTGATGTATGTGTGTTAACAGCAGCCTGTATCTCTTAAACATTTCTTTTGGCCAGGCACTATAATGCGTTTTACATTGAATACATTGTTTAACTGTGAGAACAACTCATTTCCAGAACCCATTTCCAAACTGGATCTCAGAAAGATTAGGTAACTTTCCCAGGGTCACATAATTGGCAGGTGACAGAGCAGTATTGTAATCATGGCAACCTGACAAAGCAGGAGCTTTGGTCTCGGATATACCCCTAAAGCCATGCAACATGTGAGATTATTTAAATACATTTTTAAGCCTTAATTTCCTCATCTTTAAAAGTCAGATTCTATTACATATGAATGAAGTGTGTATTAAAATTCTTAGAACAGGGCCTGTCACATAATAAGTACTGAAAAATGTTAGCTATTACTTTTATGACTACTACAACCACTATCACACACTCAAATTAATCAGAGGAAACCTCAGGCCACACTTGAGTAAAGTCAACACAGCTCGAGTCTGTGGCTGTGGTTTGCTTTGGTTCTCCTGTAACTGAATGCTTTGGTGGGGAGGACACTGTTAAGTTACCTTTGTTTCATGCCATAGTTGTGGGAGATCAGTTTTTATCTTTAATGTGTTATCAATGGAAAGGCGGGGCGGCTCGCCCATTCCATACCCTCTCCTTCAGCAAGCAATGCCGTGAGTTATCACTGCCGGAGGTGTACTGACCCACTCGCACTGGGACAGGGAAGCTTGTCCGCCTCATTCAGTAATGTGCATTTTCCGTGTGCCTTTGTTACTTTTGGTCTTTCTGTTAAAAGCCAAGAGTACAGGGTTTTCATTTTTCTTTTAGATGAACAAAAAACAAACAGGGGGAAAAAGTAGCTAGTGGTGTTTTCTTAAAGGCTAACATATGTGCACACTAAAAATTAAATTGTCGGATGGTGAGAAGGAATATCATTTATTTTTCCCCTGCTTCAAACAAAATGAAAGTTTGTGTTTCCTGATGGAACAAATGAAGATTGGAGACCATATGGAAACAAGCTGAACTAATTTATTGCCAAATGTTGCTCTCTGGCCATGAAGCTTTTCACCACTAGCCTCAAAAACTGACCTCACAAAAGCCTTGTCTGAAAGGATTCACCAGCCATTATTAATTAACTCGCTGACAGGCTTTGGCTCCCGCTCTGATTCTTAGTGGATTAATAAATTTAAATTATTTTAATGATTATTTTTCCTTTAAAAAAAAAGAAAGAAAACAAACACCAGACTCCTCTCTTTCCTTCACCTAGCCAAAAACTAGTGTTTTCCTGCTCTCTTCAGTCATCAAAGTATCAAATCTAACAGTCTGTGAAAACCACATTGATTAGACCCAGATAATAACATCATCAAAACACAAATTACAGTTAACTCCCCAGCACTCCCCAGAGACCAGTCACTCAATAGTTCAAGTTCCTACAATGGTCTCCCTGGGCTGATAATGAGACCAAGGCACTTGCTTTCCTTCTCCTCACACTCTGCTCCGAGATCAGCAAGCATGGTTGGGTTCATTTGTCTAGAATAGGAATCCAGCCCAGTGAAGTGACATTCTAGTTGAGAGGACAAAGTGCCATTTTTATTTCAGAGCGTCCTCAAGATGGGAGGGAAGCCTTTCTGTGGGAAGCCTTTCGGTGGTGAGTCAGGACCACGTAGTGCCTGAGCCTGGGGACCTGGACCCGTCGCTTCCCTAGGATTAACTAACGCACTTCATTAGTCCAGTATTCCAAGAGACCAGTCCTTGGATCCTTGTCAGTCAAGAGATAATGCAGTGCTCAAAAGAACTGTTTGGAGTCAGGTTAGCTGAAAATCTTAAAACTGAAGGCTCTCAGAAGTCAGGTCAAGACAAATCCTGGGAGTTACAAAACCAAGGCTTATAATTTTAATTAAAAAATGGTAATCTGGCAAACAGAACAGCAGCTGAAGAACTGCATGCACCCATCTTAATGTGGGAGATTGAGGAGGCAGCAAACACGTCTGCCTGTGCTTCATCCATAAGTGTCTGCGGAGACACGCAGCAGACAATAGCCTCCTGAGACACCGGCTGCAGTTTGCACACCAAGCCCTTTAAATGTCAAGCATTTCCCAAGCATAAAATACTCCTCAAAACACTACTTCAGAGCATTATAAATAGTCAAATATGTTTAGAACGTAAGGCAACTTTGTTGTCTTCTAGGTGATTCATAGTTAATGTCAACATAGTTAAGGTCACCTGAGCAATCTTCCAGAAAAAGAACTACTCCAGTTTAACTCACCTCTTCCCAAATATGATTGATGTCTTAGAAATGTTTGTTGGTAGGGCATAAATCTCTTTAAACTTGTTCTAGGGAACACCCATTTGGAAATACTCTCCTAAAGGAAATTTAGGGTTAAAATAACCTGAAACTAGTCAGGGATCCTAGAGCCCTCTGCAGGAGCAGTCAGCTCCAAGATGACTATCTCGTGTCTGTGTGCTCTGCAGAGTGCAGACTTTCACTCAATAGCCCTACAAGGAAGCGCACTCACTTGCTATCTGAATGTTAACGGTCAGAAACAGATTGCCTGGGTTCCAAACCAAGCTTTCTGCTTAGTGGCTAAAAAAACTCACAGGCACGCCAGGCGGAGGTGGCGCACACCTGTAATCCCAGCACTTGGAAGGCAGAGGCAGGCGGATTTCTGAGTTCAAGGCCAGCCTGGTCTACAGAGTAAGTTCCAAGACAGCCAAGGCTACACAGAGAAACCCTGTCTCAAAAAAACCAAAAAAAATAAAATAAAATAAAAAAAAATCACAGGCAGAATCAGAATGGTTATTCCTTTTCTGACTCATTTTCTTCACTTGTCAAGTGTAGGTTGTAATAAAAATTAGACATTAGACATTATACATTATATACATTGTATGTTATATATTATAGGGTTTACTGAACTTTTTTCTTTATTTTTACTATTATATTCAACACAATATATATTTTTTCTACCAATGATATTGGACATGTTATTAAATGAACATAAAAATATAGTCTTTGTTTGTTTAGTTTTTAGTAAAGATAAAAATCTTGGCTCTGACTGTGACACAAACACAAAATAAGAACAATTTTTAGACATTGGAGTTCATTGTAATAAGGCTGTACTTCAATGTCCCTCACATCACCAAAGGATTTTACCTCCACAGTAGCTAAGCTAAGAGTTGACAGTTCTGCTGCGCCAAGGAATGAATTGTAGGCACAATTATTTGGGTACAGATTTCCTGCTATGGTCAGAGCTATTCGACTTGACTGATTGTCATCATTCTCAGCCCAAAGGGAACAGGTTACATTCACTTAAGAAATGGTGTGTCTGTGTGTCGCTTAAGAAATGGTCTATCCATGAAATCATTCAACAACTGTTTCAAGGAACACTGGTTTTGCCTAGAGGGTGCCACAGACATTAGGTGAGGGTAAGATTCTGATTCACTGGCTGTGATGATTTTGAAAAGCATTCCTCTCAGAAAAAGAGTAACTTATAAGGTCAACTTCTTCAAAGTTGATACAATAATTAAAATATTGTATCAATAATTAAAATATTGTATGCAA
The DNA here is from genome assembly GCA_964023405.1 of Apodemus agrarius. Classification (NCBI taxonomy): domain Eukaryota; kingdom Metazoa; phylum Chordata; class Mammalia; order Rodentia; family Muridae; genus Apodemus; species Apodemus agrarius. The sequence goes on from OZ030022.1 coordinate 69,624,312, forward strand.
AACATTTGGTCTCACTCTTGGTTGTTCTCTTACAAGTCACCTACCAATTTAATCTCTATGTTTCTTTTCACTATATAAAGAATTTTGAAATATGTAAGCTGTTCTGAAAACCATAATATAATGTAAAAACATCAACTAAACAATCCTAATAGAGAGGCTAAGATAGGAGAAGCATGATTTCAAGACCATTATGTACTACACATTAAGACACTGTCACATACAAACAAGACAGAAAGTGTTTATGGATTGTACAATATTGGACCTATTTCTCCAGTTACCAAATTAGACCATTGGGTGACAGCCAACAGATTTCTAATTCCTCATATTTTTGAATTTCAATTGATTAGAATATGTTGGAAATATTAATTTTTATATTAAGAAATATTAAGGAAAGTGATTATTACTTCCTGTTATTTTTGTTGTTAGAGGTGGAATTATGTTTGTGTGGCTATCTTCTTTTGGGTTTGTTGAAAGATTACTTTGTTGCTTTTTCTAGGGTATAGTTTCCCTCCTTGTGTTGGTGTTTTCCATCTATTATCCTTTGTAGGGCTGGATTTGTGGAAAGATATTATATAAATTTGGTTTTGTCATGGAATATCGTGGTTTCTCCATTTGGGCTAATTGAGAGTTATGCTGGGTATAGTAGCTTGGACTGGCATTTGTGTTCTCTTAGGGTCTGTATGACCAGGATCTTCTAGCTTTCATCATCTCTGGTGAGAAGTCTGGTGTAATTCTGATAGGTCTGCCTTTATACATTACTTGACCTTTTTCCCTTACTGCTTTTAATACTCTTTCTTTGTTTAATGCATTTGGAGTTTTGATTATTATGTGATGGGAGGAATTTCTTTTCTGGTCCAGTCTATTTGGAGTTCTGTAGGTTTCTTGTATGTTCATGGGCTTCTCTTTTTTGTTTGTTTGGTTTTTGTTTTGTTGTTGTTGTTGTTGTTGTTTGTTTGGTTTGGTTTGGTTTGGTTTGGTTTGGTTTGGTTTGGTTTGGTTTGGTTTGGTTTGGTTTGGTTTGGTTTGGTTTGGTTTGGTTTTTTGAGACAGGGTTTCTCTGTGTAGCTCTGGCTGTCCTAGAACTCATTCTGTAGACCAGGCTGGTCTTGAACTCAGAAATCTGCCTGCCTCTGTCTCCCAAGTGCTGGGATTAAAGGCAAGTGCCACCACTGCCTGGCTGGGCATCTCTTTCTTTAAGTTAGGGAAGTATTCGTCTATAATTTTTTTGAAGATATTTACTGGCCCTTTAAGTTGGGAATCTTCATTCTCTTCTATACCTATAATCCTTAGGTTTGGTCTTCTCATTGTGTCCTGAATTTCCTGGATGTTTTGGGTTAGGAGCTTTTTGCTTTTTGCATTTTCTTTGACTGTTGAGCCAATGTTTTCTATGGTATCTTCTGAACTTGAGATTCTCTCTACTATCTCTTGTATTCTGTTGTTGATGCTTACATCTATGACTCCTGATCTCTTTCCTGGGTTTTTTATTCCCAGAGTTGTCTCCCTTTGTGATTTTTTTTATTAGTTCTAGTTCCATCTTTAGATCCTAGATGGTTTTGTTCAATTCCTTCCCCTGTTTGGTAGTGTTTTCCTGTAATTCTTTAAGGGATTTTTGTGTTTCCTCTTTAAGGGTTTCTATCTGTTTACCTGTGTCTCCTGTATTTCTTTAGGGGAGTTACGTATGACCTTCTTAAGGTCCTCTATCATCATCATGAGAAGTGATTTTAGATTCGAATCTTGCTTTTATGGTGTGATGGTGTATCCAGGACTTGCTATGGTGGGAGAATTGGGTTCTGATGATGCCAAGTAACCTTGGTTTCTGTTGCTTATGTTCTTACACTTGCCTCCCGCCATCTGGTTCTCTCTAGCACTACCTGCCCTCGCTATATCTGACTAGAGCCTGCTCTTCCTGTGATCCCAGTTGTGTCATAACTCCTCAGAGTCAAGCTGTCTCTGGGATGCTGTGGTTCTGAGATCTGGTGATCCTGAGATCCCGAGTGTGTCTGGATTCCTAGGAGTCGAGCTGCATCTGGTACCCTGAGATCCTGTGTGACCAAGCTCCTGGGACCCTGGGCATGTTAGAGCGCCTGGGAGTGGAGCTTCCTCTGGGTGGTGTGGGACTGGCTGTGGAGTTTGGCCAAGGCCTGCTCAGGGCACTGGCCCAGACCAGAAGCAGGATTTATTTGTAATGTATGTTGTAATAATATAATTGTATAATAGTAAACAGTTTTCCCTTATACATATATTAGCTGTGTGGATTTAGTGACTTGTGGTCAACTGTAGCCCAAAAATCTTAAATAGAAAATTGCAGAAGTAAGGAATTTGTAAATTTTAGGTTGAAGTAGATTGCTCTGTTGTTATTGTTCATTATTTATTGTGTCTAATTGCAAAGTAAGCATTATCAAATCATAGTAAATGTACAGACAGATGTTGGTACTTTCTGAGATTCTAGGCACAAGGAGGCCGTGGAATGTATCCCTGCAGACAAGGGGGTTACTGTAATCGTTTCTCAATGATATTTTATAAACCTTAAGTTATGTGTAAAGCACTTTAGATTGTGTTTTCTGTGTGTGGTCTATGTGCACGTGTGTAAATGCGTAAGGGCGGAGGTCCGAGGAGGACATCAGGCCCTTGCTCTACCACTCCATTCTCCTGCCAGCAAACCCCATCCCCCACAGAACAGGGTTGAAGGTGTGACACAGCCACACTCAGCTTGTTATGTGGGTGCTAGCAATTCATGTTTGAGCAACAAACACTTCCCACTGAACTGTCTGCCCATCCCTTTTATTAAGCTATAATATTTTTAGTATCACCACATTTTAATATTGATCACAATATTACTTTCATGTCAGCCATTCTGATCTATAAAATAATTTGTTTGTACTTTATAAAAATTACCTTCCTCCCTTCCAAAACAATTATAAAGAGCCCTGCTATAAGCAAGGATTAGCTTGTATACCTGTTTTATAGTACAAGTTTACAGGAAAAGATATCATTATTTTTCAAGTTGCTTGGGGAACAGCCCACTGTGAATTTGTAAGAGAAATGAATTTGCTTGCCAATGTAGAATGGTTTTTATTAGAGATAAGGAAATGCAAAGAGAGAGAGAAAGAGAGAGGGGGGAGGGAGAGAGGGAGGGAGGGAGGGAGAGGGAGAGGGAGAGGGAGAGGGAGAGGGAGACGGAGAGGGAGACAGAGAGGGAGAGGGAGAGGAGAGACCTTCTATAAAGCAGACAAGGACTTGGTAGCCAGAAAATCTAGTTTCTCCTCAAGGGCCTGGGTTGGTTTGTTGGTTGGTTGGTTGGTTGGTTGATTTGGTTTGGTTGGTTGGTTGGTTGGTTGGTTGGTTTGGTTTGGTTTGGTTTGGTTGGTTGGTTGATTTTAGGTCTTTGAAGGGTCTTTCTCCACAGCCTTGACTGTTTATAACTCCCCCAGGCCAGTCAGTCAGCAGGGAACCTGACCTGCAGGAGAAAAGGCCCAAAAGGCCTTTGTTTTAAACCATCAGGCTTTTGTCTCAGCAGGAATGTGAGGAAGAAGCCAGGCATCTTGGGAGTTTGCCACCTTGTCTAGTTATTGTCTCTCTCCCTTCTTAGAGAGAATGACTTTGATTTAATGAGGAAACAAAATTGCTGTGGGGAAGGGAGGTCTTCTGCTACAACTTAGGTTTAGGGATGGAGTCGAGAGGGAGAGAAGGAGAGTGCCTGTGACTCAGGATCCGATTACACTAGTATTTATTCACAAGCAACAGTGAACAGATAGAGAAAAGGGGTTGCATTCACTCACACACGCTCACCTCTGGCCTGGTGGGTGGTGTAGCCTGCTCCTGATGACAAGGCCCATGGCATTTCCTGCTGTGCTTCAGATACCAGCTCGAGCCTCTGTGCAGAGTTGGGGTGTCGAATCAGTGGGCTGGCTCCAGCATGAATCAGTCTCAACAGGAAGAATCTTTGTTGGACTCTCAGGATTGAGCCAACCTTAGCTGCCAGACCAGGATTTTTAAGTCTCTTTCAGCTCAGGCATTCAGCAATACTTTATCTGACACTCAGCCTTATCTACACACACACACACACACACACACACACACACACACACACACACAGTCCAGACTTGGTCTCCATGGTATCTTTTTAGCCAATCAAAACTGAGGCATTCACTCAGCCAGGGCGTTTCCTTATCACATTTCACACACACTCGCACACTCTAGGCTGGGTTACATTTGACGTTTCTTTTATATTGCTTACATTTATTCCTTACATCTTCCTTAAACAGTCAGGAATCCAGGCAATTCTTTCCTGCCCATACTCTTCTCCATTCTCAAATTGGATTAGAGCCTCTTTATAGATAGCCTCATTTGTCTCTGGGCTATCCTAAGAGAAATACAATTTTAAATTAATTGTTGGGGGAACTCAGATGACTCACAGTAGGCAGTCAATATATTGAAACGCATCTATCCCAGGCTGTCTAAGTGTCTAGCATATTCAGCTGTTTAACTGGCTGACCTCTTGGAGAGCTACACTTCCCATATCTAAAAGGTATGATGGCTTAATTCATATTTAAAGATAAGACAGTTCCACCTGGATGAATAATTTGCCTAAAGTCTTCTAGCTAATAGAAGTAAGTAGGAGTGAAATTTTAGTTTTTCAAGGGCATAGACTCACAGGATCCCAGCCTTGACGAGGGACGCAGCTGGGAACACATTCATGTAACCTGCTTTCCTGGGCTTCAATTCACAACTCCTGCAAAAGTCACAGAAAGTGAACAGCAAGTCTCCTAAGTTAGAAATCTGCATCTTTCAAAAGATGAGACAAAGCATCACTGAGGGACACAATGTAGCAAGAGCCAGTGGCTCGGGCCATGGGGAGAAAAGGGTGTGTTACAAACACACTTTAAGGAAGTGTGAGTGACTTTAACACTTTTAAATCCTTATGAGAAGCTGAATAACCCAGTAGGTTATCTCCTTAACTAATACAAATAAGCATGATACCACAGATAGTCACCCCAGCATTGAAGAGTCCAAGGTCAGGCAGGCCTATAGTCTCTCTAAGGAGACCCTGTCTCCAAAGAAGACCAAGCAATACAACAAGAAATGCAGATGGCATAAAACAAGCAAGTATACACCTATTAGAAGACAAAGGAGCCAGGCAGTGGTGGCGCACGCCTTTAATCCCAGACTTGGGAGGCAGAGGTAAGCGAATTTCTGAGTTCGAGGCCAGCCTGGTCTACAGAATGAGTTCCAAGACAGCCAGGGCTACACAGAGAAACCCTATCTCGAAAAACAAAAAAACAAAACAAACAAGCAAAAAAAAAAAAAAAAAAGACAAAGGTATCCTTAGGTACCCAAAATTAGAATTGTTGAGGATAAAGAGTGAATATGTCACCGTAGGGTTATCCTCTTGACGCAGTAATCGGAGGCTCAAATGAAGCAACACATGAGAAGCGATTGTGAAGGGCTAATTGTAAAGTGTTGAAAATGAAGTCAAATAAACCAAACTGCCTTCAAATGATGGAGCACTGAGCAGACTTGAGAGAGAGAGCTTGCCTTACATCTTCACGGTGTGTGAGAGAGAATAGAATGAGAAGCGGTTTCTGTAGTGTGCTCCTGCTTACCTGAGGACAGGAAGCTCATACGCAGGCAGCTCTGGAAGGGGGACCTAGCCAGGAGTCCCAGGGCGGGCGGCTGGGCAGCAGCAGCCTGCTGGGCCCAGGAATGGTGGGCTGGCAGCAGCGGGCCAGAGCAAGGGAGATACTTGGCTTTTGGCTGACCCTATATGACCCTCTGAAATTTTTACCACGTGTGAATCTTACCAACTCCAAATTACATCCCAGCATAGGAAAGTTAGTGGGAACCGGGTCATGTAAGGTGAGAAGAGAATCATTGGTAAAGAGACTTAAAAGTCAATACGAATTTGGACTGGGGAGAGGAGCACTTGGAAGCCCCTGAGACATTTTACAGTATGCCCAGGAGATTTATGCTACTTTATCATATCAGGCCAGAAAATTAGTTTTTAAAAACTTTCTTTCTCCTAGGAACCTAATTTGAAAGAATCCTTTGTTTTACAAAGAAAAAAGAACATGAATGACCAATATTTTCCCCAAGTTCACATATGTGCTTTTTATTACTTTGCATTTAGTACAGTGTTTAATAATGCATATATTTTTTTATTTTTAAAGTTGTCACTAGAAATAGCTCTGAAAATCATGTGTATAATCTTGTCTTTACAGTATACTATAGGATAAGTAAGAAGAAAGTTATCTGTAGCCTTACAATACCATAAATAGATTATTGTCAAGCTTGTGTAACATTAAACACTGTTTTCATAAACTGAGTTCAAAACCTAGACGATGTAGTTAAGATGGGTAGGAAATCAGCACCTCAAACTGTGAGACTTTTATAGACAGACCAGATGATCCAGTTTCACTCAAGGCTGTTTATAAATTATATCCACAACAGAGATATGCTCGGTGGTTAAAAACAAAAAACAACAACAACAACAAAAAAGGATTTTTCAACTGTAGTTCCTGAAAAGAGCTACTTAGATCAATTTTTCTTGGGCTGCTAATTATATATAAATAGGCTGGTTTTACAAAAATGCCTGCCTTCCCTTTCACCCCTTCTGCTTCTCTTGTGTACCCACCATGGTTCTAAATAATGCTAAAATCATATCCAGATAATAATTTAGTTTATGATGTGATCTATCTTTACTAAGGTAACTTGGGATTCTAGATCCTAGTAAAGTACTGGGACTCTACAATGAGGAGGTCCCTCTCACCACATTTACTTCTGGAAGGATTACCATCAGTGACAGCAGTTAAAGTGCCCATTGCTGAGTTTCAAAGTGTAAGTCACCCAAGCTCACCGGCTCCAGGAAGGAATGAGCAGAGAGCTGGTCATCATGAGGTAGACTTCCCTACCCTCTAGTCTTGGCACTTTCATCTACTAGAGATGGACCTAGATCTGTGTAGATCCACTGTGTGTGTCATGGTATGGAAGCAGTCTAGCTATGCCCTTACTGCTCCGTATGTGCATCTTCTGATCTTCTCTGAAGAAGATAGGATTCACCTGGAACAACAGAGAACATCTGAAGTTATGTCATGTTCTGTCTGCTCCCTGGGTTTTATTTGCCTTTAAGGATGTGGTGCTCTTTAGGAACAGTTTGATGACGTGTTTTCATGGGAACACTTGGGGCAGGGTGTGGAGGCAGAACGGCCTGCATCTTAACAAACAACATATCCTTCTAGGCGGTCCTTATCTCAAGAGAAGCTTTAAAGTACCCACGCTGATAATGCAAACCTGTAATCACAGTATTTAGGAGACTGAGTCAGGAGGAGTTGTGAGTTCAAGGCCAGCCTATATTACAGAATGAGTTCCAAATCAGTTAAGACTACATAGCAAGGTCCTGTCCCAAGTAGTAAGAGGAAAAAGGGAAAACTTCAATCATTTTTTAAATGTTGGTTTGTCTTTTCTTTTTTATTCAAAGGTATGACACTAGCATTTGCAGGAACATATTTATTGGTGAATTTCGCTCCAAATATCACCCAGGCTATCTCAGCAAGAACAGTACAGTATTACTTTGTTGGCTGGCCGTTCCTGGTCTATGTGGTAAGAGTTCCAAATATTTTACTATTTCTAAAGTATATCATTCTAGACTATTGGTAGCTACAGTTTTAGGAAACCCATGTAACCCTTTCTTTTCAACACAGTGATTTACTAAAGTGTAAGTGTACGTGATCAGTGCGGAAGGATTGGAGATATTAAGTCAGTGTTGAGGCATCTTCCCGAAGAGTCCTCATTGAGGTCAAAGCAATAGCAATGGTGCAGTTCCAAGGGATGTGAGGAAAGAAAGGGGGGAAACTGGAGAGAGGGAGGGAAGGAGGAAGAGAAGGAAGGAGGAAGGGAGGGAAGAGGAAGGAGGGAGTTGGTACAATAGGTACTTAAAGACATTAATTGGGGTGTTTTTTGGATGCAGTGGCTGTATCTGTTAAGTATAAAGAACACATTGGATTGAAGCAGTAGATATATGACTTGCAACAGAATGTAGCTAAGACTGGAGAAAAAGAACACTATAGAAAGGGCAAGTATAAAAGAAAACTGGGATTGTCCAACTGAGCATTTAGTTTGGCAAAAATCATGTAAATTTGATAAAGAATCAAACACTAAAGACTTGTACTAATTCTGGGGCTTCTTAGAATTAATTCTAATTCTTAGAATTAGAAGTGACCTCAGAAATGTACCTGATACAGTTCTCTGGTGTAAAAAAAAAATTACACTACTCTACAAACAGTATTAAAAACATGGTGTGGGTTTTACAGGTGAACCTTGCCACCAAGTGTAGCTCAGGCTCATGTCACAGCCATCTACATGCTTTCATCTCACTAACTCTGACACAATCCTGACCCCTGGAACACAAACATCTATAAATATTCTCTACTGTTTCCCTCTTTATTCCTTCTCTCACTTCATGGAAAAGTAGTTAATTTCTGTGGTTTTTAAGTACTAATTTACTACACACTATTAACTAATCATACCGTAGCCTCCTAAGACACCCACTGTCGAGCTCCCATACACCTATTTCTCATTACATCTAACATATCTCGCTCCATATATTGCTGAGAAAGAACAGAGGAAGGGAGAAAGCAGGGGGAGAGAGAGAGGGAGATGGAGGGAGTGGGAGAGGGAGGATTCATGAGCTTGGCACAGTGACTATCTGCTTCATGCTCATCTGGAATGCCTCCCTTCAACACCTCTCGGTATATTTTACATTTTTCCCTCTCTGAATGATCCATCCATCTCCAGCTCTTTGTGAGGACCTTCTCCTCTGTCAACTGCCTATGTCCACTTACTTAATATACATAATATATGTTACCATTGGTTTTCTTTCTTCCTTCCTTCCTTCCTTCCTTCCTCTTTCTTCCTTTCTTCCTTTCTTGTTGTTGTTGCTGTTTTTCGAGACAGGGTTTCTCTGTGTAGCCCTGGCTGTCCTGGAATTCACTCTGTAGACCAGACTGGCCTCGAACTCAGAAATCTGCCTGCCTCTGCCTCCCAAGGGCTGGGAATTGGTCTTCTATTTCTGTGATAAACACCAGTACCAAAATCAAGTTGGGAGGAAAGAGTTACTTGGCTTAGTTTACAGTACATGACCAGGAGACTATGCAAGAGTTCAAATCCAGAACCTTGGATAGGAAATGAGGCGGGAACATGGGGGAACTGTGGAGGACTTGCACGGTTTGCTCTCAATTTACTTTCTACACAATGCAGATCACTGCCCAGGGATACAACTGCCACACTGGCCTGAGTCACTCACATCAGTCATTAATCAAGAAAATGCCTCCATAGAAATGCCCCTAGGGCAATCCGATGGCCGACTCTTCAATTGAAGTTCCCTCCAGCACAACTCTAGTTTGTATCAAGTTGATTTAAAAACAAGCAAGCGAGCTGGGCAGTGGTGGCGCACACCTGTAATCCCAGCACTTGGGAGGCAGAGGCAGGCGGATTTCTGAGTTCGAGGCCCGCCTGGTCTACAGAGTGAGTTCCAGGACAGCCAGGTCTACACAGAGAAACCTTGTCTCTAAAAAAACCAAATCCAAAAATCCAAAACAAAAAAACAAACAAACAAAAAAACAAACAAAAAAACAAGCAAGCAAGCAAACACCTACCCAGTACAGAGACCGCTGTTCACACAGCATCCTGCTTACCGTCCATACCCACCTCTCCTTCCCAGGCCTCCTGACTTCTCCACATTCACTCCCTGTTCCTTCATTACACATCACTTCGTGAATGTTCCATAGCTGCCTCAAATGCGGGTATCAGAACCTGAACCCAGTATTTTGCCACCAAACTCTCATCTTTTCTGTGTCAGTCTGCCGTACTGGAGACCTGAGCTACACCTGACGCCTCTCACAGCTCGGCTCTCCACTCTTCATCCTTGCATGATATAAAGTCTCTTGCTCTTGACCCCCTCCTTCATTCTCCCATTGCTTTAATCTGAGCTGTCATCGTCGATTTCTAAGGCCATGCCGACAGTGCCACAAGAAGCACAGTCTTCCCTGCTGACCCTCATCAGCTCACCAGAGCTGCAGGCATCACCACAGCTGCAGGCATCACCACAGCTGCAGGCATCACCACAGCTGCAGGCATCATCCCTCCAGCCACATGACTCTTCAGGACCATTGTGCCTGTGGTTCCTTTGCCAAGAAAGTGCTCTGCCTCCTCTGACCTATAACCCTTCCGGCTCCCTACAAACCTACACTCATGGACACAATTCTGATGCAGCCTCATCTGTGGAAATATTACAAAGCTGGTTTCTCTATTCCCTATCCTTTTTACAGGTCACATTATGACGTAATTATCTACTTACCCGTCCTCTATTCCAGCAATGCCCTGTCAGAGGAGAGCTTCTTCAGTCAGTCAGACAGCCCGTCGCTCCATGTCCTACCTAAAGAGGCACATGCCTCTGATACGTTGATAGCTATGGCTCCACTCTGGTGGAGTGCACTCCCACCCTGTCACTTCCCGGTGCCCCTGTCGCCCCTGCCCTTGCCTTGGTCCTGGGCAGCATGCGGGCTGGCCGTCCCAGGGCCTTCAGTCTGTACCTTCACTGCCTCATTCATTTCCCTACATGTCCATCGCCATGGTCATAATGACCACAGCTTTCATCAATCAACTCTACACACTAGAAGGAGCTGTAATCTCTGATTTACTTCTGCTCCTTACACTGTATTGAATCTGTCATGGTTTCAAGCGTGCTTGAAATCTGACTAACACATTACGACTTTCTGCCTACAGGCAAAACAAATGCTTCCTTCAGTAACAAAAGAGTGACATAGCCTGTGACCAGAAAATTAATAGCCTGAGTTAGATCCTTTGGAGATTAAAGATACATCAAGCCTTCTTTCCTGGAATAAACCTCATGGTTTAATAATGACATATCTTGTATTGTTTTAAATACCAGAGAATACATCTGAAGCAGACAAATCTGACTTTATAAATGTTATCTAGCTTTTCTTTTCTTTTTCCTTCATGGTACTAGAGATTGAAACCAGAGTAAGTATACACTGTAGGCAATTTACTACTACTGAGATGTAGCCCCTGCCCACAAACCATGCATTAAGCCTGTCAATGGACAAAAAGACTAAATTTAATTACATTTTGCTGTTTTCTAAAGCTAACTCTTTAATATTTAATCTTTGAGAGTTGCATACATGTATACAGTTGACTACAGCTCCCTGTCCTCCCCACCTCCTATTAGTCACACTCTCATCCCAACAGTTAAGTGGCCTCAAGTTAGCTCTTACATTCAGTTACTTACTCACTCATTCAACATACTGGATAGGATAGGATAGGATAGGATAGGATAGGATAGGATAGGATAGGATAGGATAGGATAGGATAGGACAGGATAGTTCAGTACAGTACAGTACAGTATATATTGTAACCTGGGTAATAGAGGGGAATTCTTATAGACAAAACTTTATAATCCTAGAAGAGACCTCTATTTCCAAAAGCCATATTATATTAATGAAGTCTATTTCAAAATAAATTCCACACAGAAAAGTTTAAGGTATTTGTAAGATTGTATAAAATAGTTCTTTAATAATAGTTACAATTGAGCATCACTTTTATTATTAGGGAACTTTTATACTAGTTTGGAATCTAATCTATTTTGTAACTGCATCTCTAAGAACTATAGGAATGATCAGTTCTATGCTCACACCTTTGAGCTGAATTTTGGGTTAAATATGTTGAATATCTTAGGAGTCAATGTTCAGTTTTCAGATGTGGTAGGTTAGGTGGGTTTTATTGTTGTGTTGTGATGTTTTATTTTTACAAAGGTCATAATTACATTAAGACTATTTTCTGAGCTAGGTGTGGTGGCACTTGAGTGTAATGACTTGAGAAGCCTAGGTGAAGGGCCACATGTTCAGGGCCATGCTGGGGTACACAGCAAGATCTATCCCAACACTACCCCCAAGAGACTGATGATCATGAGTGACCAATAAGTCATTCATATATCTCTGTATTACACCAAATATAAATACAGCATCTGGTCTGCTTTTCAGGACTGATCAGAATCACAAATCAAATTAATAAAAATATTCAAAAGTTTTAATTAGTTATGCCCTTTCCACCAAGGAATTGTGAAGTTACACAGACCATCTCAGCTCTCACTGATGTGTTCCATGGACAATGGGTGCCTGTGTTATGTCCAGTTCTCTGTGGAAGTAGATGCCTGTCACAAGGCCAAGAGCCTACCCCCTGCTTGGTGCCCTTGTTCAGGAAAGGGATTTGAGAAGTCTGGTGTCACTGACCAAGGACGTGCTCTCTGCTTAACCACTAACCCAGCTTTTCCAGGTTCCTCTGCCACAGAGGAATAGTTCTTTCCAGCAAAACCTGTCAAAAGTCAATGCTGAATGGGGTCTCAAGCTCAGAGTAATTTGTAAAGATACATAACATGCCCCCGAGGGCTCTGCCGTGTGTAAGGGAGCCAAAGGCTGGTGTCGTTCAGGAAGGAGAGGTTTGCTCTCCTTAGTCCTGTATGTCCTGTTTGGCCAAGGAGCTGCCGAGCATTCCTTGAGCAATCCACCTGTCAACATCTCTTTGCAGCCTTCCTAGGAAGTACAGCCCTGAGCCTCAATTACATCATACTCTGGCAGGCTTGGTGGTGGCTGTTTATCCCACCCAGACTTTTCAATAAACTCAAATTGAAACCTCTGTTCTGAAAAATAATATCCTTCCCACGGTAATCTACACAGTGCTCATTTTCTTTCCTCAAATCAGCAGCAGCATGGACCAAACCGCTCATTTGGAGCAAATGTGTGCCCCAATGCTGATTACTAAGTCTGCAGTTCTGACGAAGCTGACTGAACACCCACCATTCGGTGCTGGAAACCCGCAGGAGTTGTCTGTTGTCTGTTCAACAACATGAGATCCCTTTGCTTTGTTGTCTGGTGGAGACAGCACTGGTTCTGCAGCAGGACCTGGACGGGGGGCTGCTCTGGCACAGCAGGCAGCGCCTGTGCACGGCTCTGGTCTCATCTACACTTACCTGGGCAGCAGTCCTAGGCGTGGGCACGTTGTCTTCTTCACCTCCCAGAAGAAGAACCTGAGGCATAGGGAGAGATCCAATAGCTCGGCAGAGGTCAGTGAATACAAACTCAGAGTCAGAACTCCAAGTACGCCTGCCTTTGTCTGAAGGGCGCACGCCCATGTCACTGAACTGCCTGTTTAGGATCAGTACAGCTGACTACCAAGGGTCAAGTCTATCCACAGAGAACTTTGACAGAGCCTAATTCTGTTAGACAAACAAGTCATCTGAATGAAGGAAAGAAAGAAAAAGGGTGGGCTGGAAAGATGGTGCGGTGATTATAAGCACATAGAGCTCTTGCCAAGGTCTTCAGTTCCTAGCATCCACATCAGGTGACTAAACAACCACATGTAATTCCATCTCCAAGAGATCCACCCTCCCCTTCTGACTTCCATGGGCACTCACACTCAAGTACAAACATATACACATGTACAAGCATGCACACACAAACACATATATGTATGCACACACCAATGCACACACATACATACACGACAATGCACACACATGTACACACATGCCAATGTGCACACATACACACATGAGTGCACACACAAACACATACATGTATATACACACCACACACAAAGAGGAAATGCACTCAGGATCAAATTGGTGAAATTCGCCTGTTTTGACACATCATCTCCTAGACTACCATTGACTCCTTTAGAACCAAAAAAGGGATAACTAGTACCATAAAATTCTAGTTGAATTCAAGAACCAGCACACACCTTTAATCCCAGCACTCTGGAAGCAGTGGCTGTGTGAATTTAAGGCCAGACTGGTCTACATCGTGAGTTCTAGGTCAGACTAGCCAGGGTTATGTAGAGGGATACTGTCTCAAAAAACAGAGAGGCAGGAGGAGAGAAGAGAGGACAGAAAGGGAGAGGAGAGGAAAGAAAAAAGAAATGAAACAAAATTCTGAAACCAATTCAGAAAATTTATCTTGAAGATGATTCCTTGGAAAGGACCTCAGGAATCAAAACCTGAATCAGCTTTCTATGAGTTCCATCACAGTTTACCACAAACTCGGCAGCTTTACACAACAGAAATGTATTGCTCATCACATGCCAGGGCCTCCAGAAAGCGGCCGTCACTTCCCAGATCCTGCCGGTCCTCATCAGTGCTTGGCTCAGGCTTGTCCGGTCAGGGTTCTTCTTAACTCATCCAGGGTCACCTCCCATTTCAGACCCATAGCCTTACCCACAGCTGTAAAACCCCAGTGCCAAACGCCACAATGTAAACAAACATTCTGGGCATTTAGACCCCAGGCCACTGGCTGGGCGGCATTGTTTAATATGCCGGAGGTGGCATCCTTTAATATGCCCCACACATACAACGAGCCTCCACTTCCTTACCCATAAAATGAAGATCATCACAGCCCACCCCTGAGCATGGAGGCCCAGGTGAGTCGGTGTAAGGAGAGTGGTGCACACTGGGCTCACAGATCAGGCAGCAGTGAGGCTTCTCACGGGTGCAGGAACCCACGGAGCCACGGGTTCATTTCAGAGAAAAGGGTAAACAAGGATACCTGTTGTTCATACTTGAATATTTTCCCTGAGAATTGTGTGACCTCTTGACACATGGTGGAACCCAGTGCCACTATAGGCATTCTGTGGATAATGAGAGCTCATGCTTTATTTGTTCTGAAGCCACAGAGAGAGAATCTAAGGAGAAAAACATCTAGAGCAGGCATGAAGCAAATGTTCCATGCCCTATGCCATAGGAAAGGGCCCTCCATCTCCTGGTAATGATCAGGTGAGAACCGGATCTCTGCACCTGAGGGACACTGGACTAAAAAGGCCTTCCTGTTTTTTTGTTTCCTGTTGTTTATTTTGGAGGGGGTGTTTGTTTGTTACCTTTTTAAAAATATTTTTATAACCTCTTGCAATCTTTTTTATGTTTATTTTTTGTTTAATGTGTGTTAATATCTGCTGCATGTGCATCTGCAGGTCAGAAGAGGGCATCAGACCCCTTTAGGAGCCAGTGTGTGGGTGCTGGGAATTGAACTCAGGACCTCTGGAAGAACAGCAACTGCTCTTAACTGCTGAGCCATCTCTCCAGCCCCAGGTCTCCTGGAAGGAGACCAGGTCACCAAAAGGTCACAAAGGCAGCCCTCGTGTGCAGACTGGTGAAGGAACATTCTGGGCTAAGCAGAGCTGTCTGAAAATAGCAAAGAACTAGAGGGAGAGAGCAAGGAAGAGCAGGAGAGAACAGGGGCCGCGATCAGGTACAGAGTAGCCCTTCTGTGAGGGCCTCAGCAGAAGCTAAACGTTGCCACCCAGGAGAAATGTGGTTTTTAATGTACAAAGGATAGAAAGCCATAAGAAATCCAAGCAAAAGAATGGCTGAATCTAATTTATACTTTTACTCCCTGAATCAATTTGGATGAATCTCATGCCTACTTGATTCTTTTCTTTTCTTTTTTTCCTCTGAGTCTGATTTACTTATTTCTCTTAATGTAATATGATTTCTACCCATTTTCCTGCATGTTCTTTATAGGTAAATGAGTTCTTCTGGGCTGCTCTCTTAGTGGGGTTTTATTGCTGTGAGGAGGCAACATGACCATGGGAAATATTATTTTTAAAAAAAACATTTAATTAGAGCTAGCTTACGGTTTCAGAGGTTTAATGCATTATCATCGTGCCAGGAAACATGGTGGCACTCAGGCAGACGTGATACTGGAGAAAGGTGCTGAGAGTTCCACAGTCCTGATCCTCAAGCAGAAGGAGACTGTACCACACTAGGCCTGGCGTGAGCATAGGAGACACCAGCCCCGCCCCCACAGCGGTACCTCCCTCCAAGGCCACTGCTCTCTACGGGCCAGGAGCCTATGGGACCTTCCTAGTCAAACCGCCACAGCTGCCAAACGGTAGAAGTTTTCAAAGGTCAGGATAGTCAGACAGAGTGGAAGATGCTTGCACAGCAGCCATGCAAGCAGACTGGCAGAGGGCAAAGGGGAGGGAGCTGGGCGCCCCGGCAGGGAGGCGTGGCTACAGGAGGATTGCCCACTTGGCATGCACACACAGGGTCAGCAAATAGCTGGAGAAGTGAGACTGGAGTGTTAGGGAGCCCG
Source organism: Apodemus agrarius (assembly GCA_964023405.1). Lineage (NCBI taxonomy): Eukaryota > Metazoa > Chordata > Mammalia > Rodentia > Muridae > Apodemus > Apodemus agrarius. Next base: position 69,640,466 of record OZ030022.1, read on the forward strand.
GCCTAGAGAGCCAGGGCGTGGCGTCAGTGGCGCACAGGTGGTATTCAAGCACAGCACTTCGGGTGACAGAGGGCCCTGATGCTGCCCTGCGTTTATAGTTGGCCCTGGGAACCTCTGTCACCCCAACCCGCATGAGAACCACAGCAAATCCAAACACATACTTGGGGCGTCATGTAGACTATGTAGAGAAACTTACTCTTTTTTTAATCTTTTTTATTTTTAGATTTTAGAAATCCTAGTTTTCTGCATCCTACTGTATTTCCATAAAAGAAAAGGAATGAGGCACGTAGTGGTCCTGCTGACCCTGGTGGCACTCCTAGGTAAGGGCCTGCGGCCTGCTCTGGATCAGAGGGAGGGTGGGAGGAAAACGCTGGACATGCTAGTGCTTTCTCGCTGTTTCTGTGTTCTAACTCTGACTCTCCAAAAGAAAGTCTAAATTATACAAAGTATACTTTCTCAATTTATACATGTTTAGTTCTTTTAAAAATATATTTAAGTTTTTTGTCTGTTGGTGTCTTTTTTTTTCTCCCAGAGAATTTGAAATTTTTTTAAGAGAATAATTGAAAATATTAAAAGGAACTAAAGAACTTAATTTCGGTATGAACTTGCTTAACAATATCTATCCAGTTTACATTTTAAAACTTCAATATGGTTAAATTGGTTAAACTCATGTTACATAAGGATGAGTAGCATGAGTTTCTTTTTTTTTTTTCTACATGCCTGTTTGATTTTTTTTAATTTTTATTAGATATTTGCTTTATTTACATTTCAAATGTTATCCCCTTTCCTCGTTATCCATCCAAAAACCCCTATCCCATCCCCCCTGCCCCGGCTCACCAACCCCCCTCCCACTTTCCTGACCTGGCATTCCCCTACACTGGGGTATGGAGCCTTCACAGCACCAATGTTCTCTCCTCTCACTGATGTCTGAAATGGTCATCCTCTGCTACATATGTTGCTGGAGCCATGAGTACTCTTTGGTTGGTGATTTAGTCCCTTGGAGCTCTGGGTTGGTACATATTGTTCCTCCAATGGGGCTGCAAATCTCTTCAGCTCCTTGGGGTCCTTTCTCTAGCTTCTCCATTGGGGACCCTATGCCCAGTCGATTTGTTGGCTGTGAGCTATGTGTATTTTGATACCCCTTCTAAGAAGGACCAAAGTATCCACACTTTGGTCTTCCTTCCTGAGCTTCATGTGGTCTGTGAGTTGTATCTTGGGTGTTCCAAGCTATGGGGATAATATCCACTTAACAGTGAATGCATACCATATGTCAGGGGACAGCAGATGCTGGAGAGGATGTGGAGAAAGAGGAACATTCTTCAATTGCTGGTGGGATTGCAAGCTGGTAAAACCACTCTGGAAATCAGTTCAGTGGTTCCTCAGAAAATTGGACATAGTACTACCTGAGGACCCAGCTATACCACTCCTGGGCATATATCCAGAAGATGCTCCAACATGTAATAAGGACACATGCTCCACTATGTTCACAGCAATCTTATTTATAATAGCCAGAAGCTGGAAAGAACCCAGATGTACCTCAACAGAAGAATGGATACAGAAAATGCGATACATTTACACAATGGAGTACTACTCAGTTATTCAAAACAATGAATTCATGAAATTCTTAGGCAAATGGCTAGAACTAAAAAATATCATCCTGAGTGAGGTGACCCAACCACTAAAGGACACACATGGTGTGCGTGAGTTTCTTAAACACGAGTTCCTTCGTTCTTGGTTACACTTTGTCCCAGCATCTCCTGACAGGATTAGAACCTGAGCTTAGATAACAACTGTGTTTAATATTCCCTTCCCCCTCTTCTCACATCTCTCCTGACCTTTCTCACATGCCTATACCAACACAGGAGGGTGCCCTGCACATTCTGAGTAATTTTCTTTTAATACTTTATTTAGAACTCTTCTTTGCCATAAGATACCCAGATTTGATGGCACTGACACCGTTGGATAAGCTGGGCCTCACCACCACCAAGATGGCCGAGTTCTCTCCTTTCCACCTCACCTCTTCGCCCTCTCCTTGGGAGTGGAGGGTTTGTGTTTAGGGCAGTTGCTTTTGGAAGCAAGTACACCCTGCACAAAACACAACCTGCAGGGTTTTTTATTTTTTTATTCGATATATTCTTTATTTACATTTCAAATGATACCCCCTTTCCAGGATTCCCCCCTCCCTGAAAGTCCCATAAGCCCTTTTCCCTCCCCCTGATTCCCAATCAACCCCTTCCTGCTTCCCTGTCCTGGTATTCCCTTACACTGCTGCACTGAGCCTTTCTAGGACCAGGAGCCTCTCCTTCCTTCTTCTTGGGCATTATTTGATATGTGAAAGGTGTCTTGGGTATTCCAAGCTTCTGGGCTAATATCCACTTATCAGTGAGTGCATTCCAAGTGTGTTCTTTTGTGAATTGGTCACCTCACTCAGGATGACATTCTCCAGTTCCACCCACAGGGTGACTAAAAGCAAACATCGCACAATTAAGATCATATATGTCAGTTCTGAATGCAAGTATTTTTTAAGTTTTTTAAAAGTTTTAAAGAAGAAAGATTTTCAAATTGGGCTTTAGAGAAACTCTCAGATTAATCTTCCAAATGGCTCTGAATTGGATTCAGTCCATGTGCATGGGTACAGGCAGCTCTGTGTGAGTTATTGAAATAGCCACACACACATCACACAAACAGCCTGCGTCCTTCTAGTGCTCTGTCCATCCTGAGTGTCTATACCCGCCATGGGCAGTGCTCGGAACTAAAGCGGCTTTAGTACTTAGGACCCTCCCTCTGCGATCAGCCTGCAGATATGAAGTGTTCTGGGCATGTGTACATATGTCCTTACCTAGAGCTGGTAACTTATGCCTGAAGTAGGAGAATGCAGGTATCATGGTTTACTAAGTTAAAAATGAGGCAGAAAATAATACATGTGGCAAGCAAGAGCATTCTGATAAGATGTAGAGTTTAGTTGAGTGCGGTGCTGCACACCTTTAATCCTAGCTCTCGGGAGGCAGAGGCAGGTGGATCTCTGTGAGTCCAAAGCCAGCTTGGTGTACATAATGAGTTCCAGAGCAGCCAGAAATACAGAGTAAAACCCTATTCCAAAAAAAAGTATAGTCAAAAGGTATATCATATCTAATATACTATGGGAAAATCCCAGAAATCTACATTAATGGAGAGGTAAGAGGAGGAGCCTTGTCTCTGCTCATGGAAGATGAAGAGACATAGGACATTTTTAAAGGTTTGAACAGCTGTTGAAGCAGACTGTCCAATAATTGAGCGTTTATCCCCCTTACCCCTGAGAGCAGCGTACGTCTTCCCTCTGATGGATGCTGTTTACAAATGTAGATTCTATAACTGGTCTTTGATAAAGTCCAGAAAGTCAACTGGTACAGATCGTATTCCCAGTGAGATAAGAACGGTAAATAATTACAAGGCTAGATACTTGGCGTCCACTGTAAGAGTTAACAGTGCTTCCACTGCAAGCAAGTGCAGACTCAGCCTTAGCTGCAGCACAGAGATCCAAGATCACTGTGAAAATACTCGATAGTGAAGCCTACAAGTGTGGGTTGATATTGTGATCACAAGGAAGCATTGCTTTAACTGTAAATCGACTGCAGTCAGCTTGAGAAGCAGTTAAAAAGGAAGAAGCAGTTGATTAAAATAAAGGCAATTTAATGAAATAGAAAACATAAGAAGAACAGATGAAGAATAAACCTAGGAAACAGATCTTCAAATACAACAAATAAAATTTTTCTTAGGAAAAACACCACAAACGTTAAAAATACATAGGAGAAATAAATGGGCGGAAATACAGATAGGCATATGAATGTATATTTAGTAGAGCACAAGCAAATACCTTAGTTTTTTTCTATCTAATACTTAATTCCTTTTGTTAAAGGAAAATAACTATGAAAGAGAGTAAAAAGTTACTCAAAAGCCAAGTCTAATCAGAAGTTGGTCTTGACAGTGCCCAGGCAATGCCCTCACATCCTCCAGGGCCAACAGCTCTGACCCTGGGGCCTGTGGACACAGGAAGAAATCTTTCACTTTAAAAATATGACCAGATAATGCAGACCTCCTAGTCTGAATAAAAGAGATATCGCAAATAGATAATCCTATAAATGAATTCCTCTGCCAAATATTAATACAGAAACCCTAGATGAAGTCCCCAGAAGAAGCCGCGCCTGTGAGCAAGTTGTCTGTTGAAGGTGGATCATTTCCTTCGTGCCATGTGGGATATTTTCACTTGCTTTCCACTTCCGTGTTTGATGCATTACTAAATTAATCCCATGAAGATGCAAACCGTGCATTTTGTTATATTCATCTAGAAGCAAGTCCAGCGAGTGTTCACTGAACGTGTGACTTAACTGAGAAAACATGATTCTGTGAGAAACTCATTCTATGGGCCAGGGAGATGATTCACGGGGAAGGGCGCCTGCGGCCAAGGCTGGCAATCCAAGATGGATCCCTGGGACCTGTGCACGCATTGTCTGCTCTCCACATGTGCTGCATGGCACACACACATACATATATGTTCTATAAGATTAAATTTATATTTAAAAAAGAAACCCATTCTCTTTTGTTTCAAAATATAATGACATATACATACAAAAATGTTATAATGGAACCCATTGCTTTATAAACAAACTTTAAAAATTAATAAAATAAGTAAAATTAATTTATTTTGATGAAAAGAAACAATATATTTATGTTAATGAGTCAAAAGGGAACTTTTGAGGTTGTTGATTGAGTTGCACAAACTTTAACTTATGTGCGCACTCTGGGGCTCTAGTATACAACATGATGACTGCAGTTAGCAGCATGGCATTCTGATGACTGCAGTTAGCAGCATGGCATTCTGATGACTGCAGTTAGCAGCATGGCATTCTGATGACTGCAGTTAGCAGCATGGCATTCTGTACTCAGAGTAAGTACCGAATGTTCTCACATATGCACATGAAGGAATAACTATATACAATGAAGGATGCATTGAACAACCTGAATCTGATCATCATTTCATTACATATGTGAACACCAAATTGCCACATTGTATTTCTAAATGCATGCAATGCTATTTTTCAATGGAGCTGCAATAAGCTAGAAGAATAAATAAGAAGAAAGTATTACACACTTATCGCAATGTATATCAAAAAGGCACCTTGAAGTTTAATATCTATTCTTGCTTTAAAGAATTGGGCAGTGAAATACCAAAAGTTTTCTTCATTAAAGTAAAGACTGAGAAAAAAAAGACAGCCACCTATGCATGTATTAATGTCTGGGCATTCTACTAGTGATTTCTACAAGAAAACAAAATACTTATTAAAGTCATGGACAGATCCTAAATTTTTAAGTGTCATATAGAGTGAAGAAATAGCACATAGTGTACTTCCGTGCACATGAAGCATGTGAAGGGTTGGACAGATGGACTGGGCAGATGGCTCAGTGCGTAAGAGCACTGAGCTGCTCTTCCAGAAGACCCGGACTTGAGTTCCACCACCCACCTGGTGGCCACACCCATCTATAACTCCATTTTTGATGTCTTATCAGGCATCAGTCATGTAAGTGGTACACAGACATACATGCAAGCAAAATATTCATACACAGAAATTAGAATTAACAAAGCTAGAAAGCAGCATGAGGCAGAGTTGGAGGTGGACAAGAGAGAGTGGAAGTGAGTGCTAGTTCTGTCTTCACTGCACTTCAGATATGGGGCAGAGCAGTCGGGAGTTCAAGGCCACACTCAGCTCGAGCTTGAGCCAGCCTGAACGATGTGAGACCCTATCTCACAAGAAGTTGTTTAAGGAGAAGAGAAAAGAAAAGGAGGGAGAAAGGGGAGGATGAGAAGGGAAGGAGAAATAAGAGGGCTTCCAGGTAATAAAATTTCTTTGCACCCACACAAACACATACAGAGACAGAGAGAGAGACAGACAGACAGGGGGGAGGGAGGGAGGGAGGGAGGGAGGGAGGGAGGGAGGGAGGGAGGAGGGGGGCATACACACACACAATTTTCTGGAAAAAAATCCTTTTTTGAAAATATTTTTTCTCATCTAACAATCCCAATATGGTTTCCCCTCTGTCTCCTCCTTCCAGTTCTTCCCTGTCTCTCCTCCTTTCTAGATCCACTCTCTTTCTGTATCTCATTAGAAAACGAACAGATTTCTAAGGATTAATAATAAAATAAAATAAAATAAAATAAAATAACACAAAAGTTAACACATTGAAATTTGGGGGGAAAAAACAGAAGGAAAAGAGCTCAGGAGTAAGCACAAGAGAGAGACCCGCTCTGGGGCACTCAGGAACCCATAGGAGTACTAAGCCATAAGCCGTAATGTACATGTAAAGGCCGGTGCAGCCAGCGTAGGCCCTGTGCATGCTTCCTCATGAGTTCATGTATGTGTTGACCATGTTGATTTATAGGGCATTGCTTTCCTGGTGTCCCCCATCCCCTCCGTATCTTACTCTCTCGAGTTCCTCTTTCACAGGGCTCTCTGAGCTCTGAGTAGAGGGATTTGATAGAGAGACATCTTGTTTAGGGCTCTGAATTGGATTCAGTCCATGTACATGGGTACAGACAGCTCTGTGTGAGTTATTGAAATAGCCACACACATGTCACACAAACAGCCTGCTTCCTTCTAGTGCTCCCTCCATCCTGAGTGTCTATACCTGTTCCAAGGTATCTCAGTCTCAGCATAATGTCTAGTTGTGGGTCTCTGTATTTGTTCCCATTTGTTACTAGAGAAAGCTTCTCTGATAGTGGTTGAGTAAGACACTGACCCATGAGTAAGGCAGAATGTCCTTAGGAATCATTTTTATTGCTAACTTTATTTTAGACTAGTAGCATTTGGCTTTTCCCTAGGTCCATGGGCTATCTAATCTGAGGTTCTTGTTTACCAAGCAGTGCTGAGTATGGGCCTCAACACTCTTGAAATGGGCCTTAAGTCAAATCAGATATTGGTTGGTTACTCCCACAAGCTCTGTGCCACCATTGCCCTACCATATCTTGCAAGTTAGACACCATTATAGATCAAAGGGCTGGTGGCTGGCTTAGTGGCTGTGCTTCTTTTGGTAATGTACAGAGTACTTTCCTGTACCAAAGATACTAGAACATAGAGGTAAAAGCTCTGTCTAGACACCAGCTCAACTTGTCTGTGTTCAATAAGCTGTGTAGGTGTTGTCTCTAGCATTGGTGCCTTACCATGACTTATGAAGAGCAAACAACATATAGTCTTGGTAACAGCCTGGGTTGTTGGGGATTCCCATGGGACCCCTTTGACCAACAACTCAATTAGATGTAATCTAAGCTGCGGGCTGGAAGCTTCGTGTGACAAGAAATAGCCTCTGTCGCCCCCACTACTTGGTGATTTCATTTAGATTGTCTTCATATACATACATATTTCAGAAAGCTTCTACTGTGTTAGGTTTCCATACTACCTCAAGTACTCCTAACTTTAGATATTTTAATTATAAATTGGCAACGTTTAACTATATAAAGTTATGGGGTAAAGGGACATTATGGTTTTTTAACACTGTTATAATGATCACATTAACATAGTAAACATAACCATCACCTCTAACATTGACATTGTGTGTGTGTGTATGTATGTGTGTGTGTGTGTCTGTGTGTGTTGAGATCATTTAAATTTTATTTTCATAGCAATTTTTGAATGTCAATGAAATCTCAGGATAAATCTAGTGGGTTTTTTTTTTGATGTGATTTAGGATTGAAGTTTTGTTGCACAATGTTGACAATGACAATCTGTGACCTCATTTCTTTAAAAAAAAAATCTGAAGTCTCTCTGCACAGTGCTCCCAAGAGCCAGAATGCTGGGGAATCCAGAAACAGTGCCTTACTTTAGCACACTTCAGTCATCAAAGCAAAATTAACAACTGAAATATTGATGGCTTTGATCAGGAGGTGTTGATCTAGTATGTAGTCACCCAAGAATACTTATGAGTTAAAGAACTGATGTTAAACTGAGTGTCGGATATCAATCACTGGAATGAGCACGGTGCTAGGAAAATGTGTGGCACAATGAAAGGAAAGTGTGTTTGTGGCTGGTGATTAAGAAAATAGAGAAAATAGAAAGATAAATGTACATCATGAAGACTGACACAGTCTCCAGAAGGCTGTTTGTGAGGCTGATTCAGAAGCCTGCACATGGATGTCAACACAGAGATTCCCCTTCGGGTGATTTTACACAGAGACAGGCAGAATGACGGGCAGATTTATGTTTGAGAAAATTCACTGCAGCCTCATTTTAATGGTAAGAGAAAAAATGATTCAAAAATAGAAAATTGTCAAAATAAATTATGCACCTCATACAAAGGCATTCTTGACAGCCAATAAAAGGCTTCAGAATGCTTCATGGCACAGAAAATACTTAGTGGTGATGGAAAATAGGCTCCTAAGTGGTGTAGACGGTGTGAGTCACGTGTTGTGATATAGTCTTTCTTGGAGAAGGTAACGATGTGCCCAAATGTTAAGAAGTGACTTGAGAGTGAGTGTTAAGATGACAGTTGACTTTTTCCTTTCCAAGCTGGTCTGCATTTTATAATGTTCTAAATAAACATGTGTGCTTTTATAGATATTTTTAATTTAAATTTTATTATGCTCCCAATGTCATAAATCACAACTGATCGTATCTTAATGCTTTCCAGCCATCTTGCCTTGCATGCATAGGGCTCTAATGTACATTACATTGATACTGTGTCACAATTTTGAATTTCAACCTATTCTCATCAGTCACCCTCCCCCAGCTCAACCATAGCAAAACCAAGTACTTTATAGTACTGAGCACCAGTCAGGAAATAAGGTGAAGAGTTACAGAAAGAGCAGCTACCCACAAGTCCCAGTGTGGCCAATTACAGAAGCTGGCAGGGGTTTAGCAACTTCCTAAAGAATTCTAGTTTTGTTTGTTTCTTCTCCTTCCTCCTCTTTTTTCATTCTCTTCCTCCTCTTTTTTCTTCTCCTCCTCCTCTTCTTCTAAATGGAGCAGTGTGCTCAATGCTTTTTTTTAACTAATTATCCCTCTGTGGGACCTGGCTGCCCAGACCACAGGGCTCTAGACACACAGTGCTGCAGTTTCACTCAGTATTTCAGGAGGAATTCCAAGTCCCTGAACAGCTGGACAACAAACGTAACCGCCAAGTGACATACAGATCTGGACAGAGCTTAGAACCTGTACATCAGCTATGATCTAGGTGCTGTCTTAATCAGTCTGATATGACATCTGACATCTAGGAACAGACCAGGCAAAGACTTCCAGATGGAGTGCTCCAAACTTTAAGACCTCTCAGCTCAAATTAGAGATTCATTTAGAATTTATTTCATATCTCCTCTAATAATTAAGACTTTTAGTTGAAATAAAATGTCTAGTTTGGAAGTGTGCCCTAGTACTCTTCCAATTATAAATTATCTTCAGAATTAGAAAAATGAAATTATGGAGGTTTTTACCTATTTTTAAGCGATTCTTTATATATCTTATATGATCTTTTTTAAAAGCTAAAAAGGAAAACATTCTGATATATTATGATCATGTAAGACAACAGTAATACAGGATTACTCTTTCATGTCGCCTTTTGGCTTATAATTGTTTGATTTCATGTAAAAGTTACTTGTGAATTTTCTTCTTTAGGTGCAGTGTGTCTCTGTGTGTCCATGCATGTGCCTTGCTCCTGTGGCGTGTGTGAGACAGACATGAGGCTGACTTTTAAAAGTCCTCCTCAGTTGCTTCTCCACCTCTGAGACAGTCTCACTGAACCTGGACTTTTTCAGCCAGGCTGGCTGGCCAGGAAGCCCCGGGACCCACTGTCTACCCCACCCCAGCCCTCTCAGTGTTATGGCAAATGCACGCTCAGATCCGGACTCTGACCCTGTGTTTACACAGCAAGCATTTCGCCCACCAGGCCATCTCCCCAGCCCCTACTTGAGAATTTTCTATGGATTTCAGCTAAAGTATGAAATTGCTTGCAACTTAATTTCAAAGGACCTGAAAGAGATAGAAAGCACTGGATTCCTATAGAAACATGAGAAGAAACTGCACACTGGTCTGACAGTCCACCCCCTAATCTGTCTTTCTTAATTGTCCTATGAAAAGTTGGTTCCTACCAGAGTCCCTCCTCAGCACAGAAAACCGGTAGCTGTAGCTATGTAAGTATAGCTATGGTTCGGGTTGAGAAATGAATATCAGTTCTGGTCCTGGTCTTCTTGATTATCTTTTTCAGAAAGAAAAGAGCAGAGTCTACACATTACTAGCAAAGTCTTAGCATAACCTTCAGTAAATGCAGAGTACTCAGGAAGTCACTCCATGCCTGTCTCCTTGTCTACAGCTTTGGATTTTTCCCTGTCTTTTGTTACTTCCCCTTTAAGTCTGCTTTAGCACTCTGATCTCTTTCTTGCCTTTATAGCGCACGCCTTTCCCACCCACTAGCAATGACAGTCTCCATGGTATCCTTCCTACAGGCAGGGCTTGAGATGAGCACCTTGCTCCAGAAGAAGGTAGCAAACTCAGCAGAACTGTGTGTGTGTGTGTGTGTGTGTGTGTGTGTGTGTGTGTGTCTGTGTGCCTGTGTGCCTGTGTCTGTGTCCCTATACCCTCACAAACATTGTTCTGAAATCCTAACTGTTATTCCAGCAAGTAAACTTAAAATATATATCTGTCTGTCTCAGATGTGTGTTTTATTTGTGTTTTTATCTTCTAGCCTCGTTGACTGTGATTTCTGTGAAAGCTGTCTCAGGCATGATCACTCTTTCTGTGACGGGTAACATGCAACTAACCTATGCCATCTTCTATGTCATGCTTGTCATCATGGTAGCCTCCTGTGTTTTCCAAGTCAAGTAAGTCTGTCTATAAACTCCATGGCCTTTCAGACTTCCTGTGCTTCTCTGAGCACTGGCTTAGAAAATAATTGAATTAAAATACAACGGGTTGCTCAAGCTGCAGGACAACCAGCTCGCTCATCCAGAGCCAGAAGTGCTTTCTTCTTCAGGTCATTAGTTTGCACTGAGCGCTGCCCTTGTGTCGTACATTCTAAGTGCAGCCGTGACCCAGCGAAGTGTGCTTGATGCTTCCCTGATGCTCTCCTGCTTGTAATTAATACCCATTGTACACAGGTTGTCATTAGCAATAAATCAACGGGGCAGGTCCACATCCATGGTTTCATTCTAAATATAGAAATACATGAACCTTCACCTCCATCTCTTAGCTCATGCTCATTAATTGCCTAGAGATGGACAAAACCAGACATTTGGCCTAGAGGAAAACCCTTTCCCTGGAACTTTGCATTTTCAGCCAGTTTCCTTCATACCCATGGGATTCCAGAATGATTGTTTCATGTTTCTCTTGGGTCCTAATACTGGTGACATGAAACCTTTTTAATTCCTGTCCCCAGTCTGCTTCACTCTCCCTGCTTGCACGCCAGGCTCTTAAGAGTTAGCCACAAAGTTTACCCCAAACTCCACGCAGAAGCATCACCCCTGTGCCCAGAAGGAAGCCAGAGCTCAAGCTGCTAATGGGGGGTGGGGGTGGGTGGCGGGGGAGGCCAGTCCTACAGATGGCAGCAACCTCTAAGTCTTGTGAGTCCTGGGTCACTTCCTAAGACCGAGCGTGTTTATGATACTTGAGTATTCCTCTTCTGCCACTCTGCCTTCTGAATCCGTGGCACCACACATCGCTTGTGGGATGTGGTTATTAGTCTCATTATCCTTAGACCACATTTCATGACTTCAAAGGCTGAAGGAAGAGTGCATCATGTCAACCTTATTTAACTCTCTCCACTATCACAAAGTGAAAGTGTAGTTCTCCACCTTGAGTCCCATTAAAATTACCTGAGGAGATTTGTTTAGACAAGTGTATTCACACACACACACACACACACACACACACACACACACAGAAACACACACTAGCTTTATCCACAAACCTCTTTTTCTTCCAGTTATTCTAGGCGTCTGCAGCTCCTTGCTGGAGAGTGACCGAGTCACTTGCCCTACCTAACAGCAGTGCTTTTGAAGCCTCCCAGGTGACACCCACGCAAGGCACTGCTTTGTCTCTGCTGGAGCCTGGTCACCGCACAGCCAGGGTGGGGACGTGAGCTCCCACATGTGCTCTGCAGCTGGAGCAGCGAGGACTGCTTTTGAAATGTTAACATTCTTTTGCTTCTCCGTCTCCTTTCTTGGCACGTGGCATGTTAGTGGATAGCTATATGTTCCCAGATATGATATTTAACAGATTCTGGGATCTCTCTTAATGAATCAACCCCAGTGTGATACTGGCCCAGCAGCTTGAATCACTTCCAACTCAAACTTCTGTGGCCTTAGGATGATTAATTGCTTTTCATTGTTCCTGTTGTTGGTTTAAACAGACCATAAAAGCTGACATCTGATCTCTTGCATCAGATGTGTCTAAGCTATGATGGCTGACTGGAGTGCCCTCTCACTACATTTCCTGTCCCTTTGTAGTTGTAGCTGCAGAGCATACGTTTCTTGGAGTTATTGTTAGCCATTGCTGAGCGCTGCTAACAAGCTTTGGTAAATGTCATCCGCCTTCCTTCCATAGGTTCCTGAACCAAGCCACAGAACTCTACACAATGGCCACAGTGGTGCCAGTCAACCACGTCTTCTTTACAACCAGCGCAATCATTGCAGGTGAGTCCTAGCTTTCCACACCCCACCACAAGTACAAGATTCTCTTAGAGTCAAAGAGGAGAACAAGGACGCTTGGGAGCCTCAGCCAGCCTCTGGCCCCTCCACACGCCTCTCCTTTGTGTGAGCGCTCCCTGGCGGTCTCTGATTCCAAGGCAGCTCAGTGCTGTTTTGGGATGACTCTCCTTAAACAAACGCTCGAATGACATTGGGGCTCAAATGAGCTTCCTTATTTATGAGTTCAAGATACTCGCAGTGTTCTGCTTTATCAAGTCCTCTGCTTGCAGCCCCTTCTATTCAAAGTGACTGAAAGGGCCTCACAAGGCTTGCCTTCAGGCCAAACACTCCCAGTTCTGTAAACCCATCCCTCTGTGCCCTCACTCTAAGGAGAGAATGGTGTCCCTGACCTAGTTTACCATCGCGGGGAAGGCATGACAAACTTGCACATTTGCTATGCCCTCTCTTACAGTTCTTGTGCTTTAATGAATACTTTTTACATTGCAGAGATAAAAATGTTACAAAGTACAAACTTAAAATTTGGTCCAAATCAAAATACAATAGATTCAACTAAATCATTTTTAAGTCTGATAATGATAGGTCCTGACTTAGTAGCTTCTTGATGTAGTTGCCATTTTCTCACCAGGCTACTGATATACAGTCAACCTCCTGCCTCTGCATCCCCAGTGCTGGGATCACAGATGTGTACCACCAGGCCCAGCCCAGTGAACAGCTTCTTAAAATAATTCATACAAGCTCTGTTTCCCAAAAAATTGAACCTCGAAGAAATGCTTAAAGAAAAGATTATATCCCAAGACATCTATCTTCTTCTTCTTCTTCTTCTTCTTCTTCTTCTTCTTCTTCTTCTTCTTCTTCTTCTTCTTCTTCCTCTTCCTCTTCCTCTTCCTCTTCCTCTTCCTCTTCCTCTTCCTCTTCCTCTTCCTCTTCTTCTTCTTCTTCTTCTTCTTCTTTTTTTCTTCTTCTCCTCCTCCTCCTCCTCCTCCTCCTCCTCCTCCTCCTCCTCCTCCTCCTTCTTCTTTAGTGTATAGTGCTTTCTGGGGACAGTCAGTGAGAAAAGACTGTATGTTGCTACATCCTAGAATTATCAGAAAATTAAAACAAAAAGTTATAGGCATGACACACAGTTTAATAATCAACATACAGAAAAAATATAAAAATAATGTAGTTCCCTGAACAGAAGGTTTTTCAGCTAATGGGGCTGAATATAATGCTCAGTACATCAAGCAAATGATGATTAGGAGTGCTGGAACCTTCTGGAAATGATAATGTCCATCTGATGTTGTGTGTAGAATGGCGGTAAAGCCTTTCACTGGCCATCTCCTCCCACAACAAAAGGTGTCGCTTAAAGTTGAAACAAACCATTTCCTTCCTGCCGGGTTAGTAAGTGTTGGCTGTATTGCAGCAGTCAGCAAGGGCCGGCTGTATGATCACAGGCACCCTCATGGGCCTGAGGAGGCAGGGCCACTCTCCCAGAACCGAATTTCATTGAATTTATCAAGGACCTTAAAAAAGTTTCTGCTCTGCTTCTACAAGTCAACAGCAAAACCACAAGTGACCTGTTTTTAAAACTGGCAAAGAACCTAAGTGGTTCTGCAAAGAAAATATATAATTTCCAACAAGCAAATGAAAATGTTCAAAATCAGTAATCATCAAGTAAATAAAATGAGATGCCTTTCACATCCATTAGGATGATGGCTATTTAGGGCTTGTTTTGTTTTGATTCTTTTTGTCTTTGTTTGGGGGACAGTTTCTATCTAATCCTGACTGGCCAGAAATCACTTTGTAGACCAGGTTGGCCTAGAAATCACTATGTAAACCAAGCTGGCCTCAAACTGACTGAGATCTGCCTGCCTCCGCCTCCACCTCCGCCTCCGCCTCCGCCTCTGCCTCTGCCTCCTGAGTAGTGGGATTAATGGAATAAGGCATCATGCCGAACCAAAGATTTATTTGTTGATGTGTGCTGTGCATATAAGTGTTTTGTCTGCATATACATCTACACACCAGAAGAAGGAATCACATCCAATGTCTATAACTACAGTTATAGACAGTTGTAAGCAGCCATCTGGGTGTCTGTAATTGAACTTAGGACCTCTAGAAGAGCAGCTCATGCTCTTAACTGGATAGTAATCTCTCCAACCCTAGGGTGGCCACTATTGAAAACAAAAAACCCAAGTATCAGCAAGGATATAAGACATTAGTCCTATACCATTGGTAAAATGAAAATGGTATAATGGTATACCAATCATGGTATGAATGAAAATATAAAATGATACACAATATGCAGTTACTCAAATTTTTTAAATTATTGTACAGCCCACCAATTCAACCCCTATGTATGTACCCCCAAAATTAAAAAAAAAATTGTAGCATTGATCATAGTAGCCAAAATAGACAAACAATCCCAGGATCCATTGTCAGGCGAATGGACAAAAAATGTGTGACGAGTGCATATGATAGAATACTACTCATCCCTGAAAAGGAAAGAGTCTGCTGCCTTCCCCAGTGTCGATGAAACAGGAGGATGTTATTAAGAGAATCAACCCAATCAGAAAGAAAAATAGTGAGCTCATAGAAACAGAAAGAAAACCATGGTGATTACCAGTGAAAGAGTTGAAATGTTGGATCAGAATATAGCTTCAAACTTTCAAAATGAAAGAATCATCAGATAAATGATTGTAAATCATTTGTATCATATTGTAACATATTGTTACAATATGTATATTCTAATGCAGTTTTAAAATAAAAATAAAAAGTCTCTGCTCTTTAGAACAGAAGTTCCACTTCCAGAAACCCATTCTGAGGACACAAAATTTCATAACACTGGGGGAGGTGTGCACCGAGAAGCTCAGTACTGCTTGCATGAAGCGTAGAGATATAGCTTATAGCCCTTAGAGAAATTAACATTAGGGTGCATTGACCTAGATTAACAAAACCTTACAGAGAGGTCCATTACAGTGCAGGTAGTGCTTGGAAAATATTCATCCTGTGGAACTATCCAGCAGGACGGGCACAGTGGCTCATTCTGTAAGTGCAGAGGTCAGGCTGAAACTGGCCAGCCTCTCCTAAGAGCAGGGCTCACCATGATGTCCCCAGCAGCACAGCAGCACCCCCTAAAAGACAGCACGTTTTCTCTGCCCAATAACAAAACTAACAACCCCACCTGCATGCATACAGCTAGTTTAAATTATCCATGGTTTAAAGATTTTCTACTTAATAAAAGCTCTGCACAGTGTTGGAGACTTTAAATGATGGAAGCACTGGGACTCACTGGGAGAGAAGAGAAGCTCATCAAAGCACCTGAGAGATGCCTCTTCCCCTGTGGCCTGCAGGAGAAAACCAGAGGAGCAAATAGCTCCAGGGAGAAAAATGGAGCTAGGGAACACCAAATTGCCAGAGATTTTTCTAGATGCCATCTGGGCATCTGGCCAGACTTACAGAGCACAGGGCACAGCCAAAGGGATAGCGGGGCTGTGGCAGGCAGCCTGGGGTGGGGCTGCCGTGCCAGCGGCCTCGTGACCCACTCAGACCCTCAGACAGGCTTACTAACTCCTGACAGGACGTGCTCCCTGGAGGCTTGCTCTCTTGCAAGTTCCACAAAGAAAACTTAGACCGGAAAAGGCATTTCTGTTTACAGTCCTGGGAATACAGTTCAGGCAGTAAAGTGCTTCCCATGAGAGCTGTGTCTGTGATCCCAGAACTCACTAGCTAGCCAGCCTAGCAAAGTGAGAGACCCTATCCCTGAAGCCAAGGTGGCGGACAGCTCATGAGAAAAGACCCTGAGGTTGGCTCTGCTCTCTGCATACACAGAGATGCATGCACACACAAATGCATGAATATATAAACAAAAATGAAATTTTTCCTTACAAAAATATGTAGGTTTTATAACTGATAATTATATTAAGCCTATAAGCCCACATAACTTAACTTTTGTGTAACTTAAAATGTAAAAATAGCACAGAGTCTTTAGATTAAAATACTGAATGTGCAGTTTTGGAGAAAGCACACATAGAAAAAAAGTATTGAGAATTTTTTTTTAAAAATAATGTGTTGCTTTTATAAATTCTCTTACCCTAAAACTAACTTTGACCTCTGATCTTTTATAGGCATCATATTTTACCAGGAATTCCTTGGTGCTGCTCTTCTCACTGTGTTTATGTATCTCTTTGGGTGAGTACATGTCTCAGAGGTAAGGTATGTGACGTTCTGTTAGTTTTGTATAGCTATATATACCTGAAATATAGAAAATTGGAGCATACTAGAAGAAACATATTTTCAACTTACCACTCTACACAAGACTGTGCCCTTGGCTTTGTAGCTTTTGAATCCCTTTGAGAGTTCTAAAACATTGAGGATTTTCAGTTCCAGCCAAAATCATGATAAATGCATGGATCTCTGTGGTTATTCCTTGGCCTTATAGTACTATATCAGGCCCCCTCTCCCTTGGGAACGCCTAGGTTAATTCTCTATTTGATTAACATGGATACCTTTTGGATCACCCAAAATAAAGGGCCAGGCCTGTGGTGGATCTAATAGCGTCAGTTGGAACCTGCCCTTTCTGTCTAAAAGCACCCAGCTAGGCCTCTTCTAGAGACGTGGTGGACCTCACCACTAACACTGCTGGCAAACAGAGCTGAACCTCGATGATGTGTTGCCAATCAATAGTTGCTTCATTGGCTCCAAGTACACCCCATTAATGCTTAGCTGCTTCTTGATCTGATATTCAGCATGACCATTGTTATGCAAACTGGAGCCTACTCTATTTTCAACATAGGAAACCATCTATCTTAAAAATTCAATTTCATAAGACATCTGGGCGCGGCCAAACTTCTGGGGTCTGGAAACTCTGACTACTCTTATGGCCAAGGACAATGAGATTTCTTAGAAAATTAAAGAATTGCTTGTTTTGCACTCATATTGCATGCCAGCAATGGGTCTGGGCATGCATGGATAGAAAACGAGACTTAATGTCCACCCAAAGGGTTCAGAGCCCGAATTAGCCTCCAGATGGTGAAAACCTGGGGCAGAGAGTTACTGGAAACTGCCCAGCTCTCGGTTCTGGGTATAACTATTTCTGGCTGTAAGAATTACAACTAGTTTGAAGCAGTTTACCATAAGAAATGGTATACACAAAACCAGTGGAATTTATGTCATCATGCAGAAGTTAGAGCTCAGCTGTTTAATACCATGAGCAGTTTCAGTATTCCTGTGTTCTTTATTAATGTGTTTCTTACAGGTGTTTCCTGTCATTCCTTGGAGTATTTTTAGTGACAAGAAATAGAGAAAAGGAACATCTACAACAGTCTTTTGTTGATTTGGGGAATATTCCTGGTAAGAAAATGATATGTATTTTTTTTTCTAATGTACACTGGATTATCCTTGGACCTGAGATGGCTCTGTGGGTAAAAGTGCCACCAAGGCTGATGACATGAGTTTATTCCCTGGGACCCACATGGTGGGAGGAGAGAACCAACTTCCCACAGTGTTCCTACCTCTGTGCACGCGCGCGCGCGCACACACACACACACACACACACACACATACACACACACACACAAATACATGTACTTTTTTGGGGGGGTTAGTTTTTTTGAGTCAGGGTATCTCTGTATATCCCTGGCTGTCCTGGAACTCCCTCTATAGACCAGGCTGGTCTTGAACTCAGAAATCCCCCTGCCTCTGCCTCACAAGTGCTGGGATTAAAGACACCACTGCCTGGCTACATGTACATTTTTAAATTCAAAAAAAGTATCCTTAGAAATTAACCATTGGGGCTGGAGAGATGGCTCAGCGGTTAAGAGCACTGACAGTTCTTCCGAAGGTCCTGAGTTCAAACTCCAGCAACCACATGGTGGCTCACAGCCACTGAGATCTGACTCCCTCTTCTGGTATGTCTGAAGACAGCTACAGTGTACTTACATATAATAAATAAATCTTTTAAAAAGAAGAAATTAATCTTTGTTGAGACTGAAAGAAAGACCATTCAGAGACTGTCCTACCTGGGAATCCGTCCCATATACAGGCACCAAACCCAGACGCTATTGTGGCTGCGGGAAGTGCTAGCTCAGGGAAGCCTGATATGGCTGTGTCCTGAGAGGCTCTGCCAGAGCCTGACAAAGACGGAGGTGGATGCTCACAGCAACCATTGGACTGGGCACAGGGTGCCGGAGGGAGGAGTTGGAGAAGGTCTGGAGGAGCTGAGGGGGGTGCAGCCCCGTGGGGGGAGAACAGTGTCAACTGGCCAACCCCCCCCCACACACACACACAGTGTTCCCGGGGACTGGACCACCAACCAAAGAGTGCACATGATGGGACCCGGCTCCAGCCGCATATGTGGCAGAGGATGGCCTTGTTGGACATCAGTGGGAGGAGTGGCCCTTGGGCCTGAGGGTCTTCAATGCCCCAGTGTAAGGGAATGCCAAGGCGAGAAGTCAGGAATGGGTGGGTGGGTGGAGGCACACCCTCATAGAGGCAGGGGGAGGAGGGATGGATGGGGAGTTTCTGAAGGGGAGACCTGGAAAGGGGAAAACATTTGTAAAGAAAATATCCAGTATTGTTTTTTAAAGAGTAGGGACTGGAGAGATGGCTCAGCAGGTAAGAGTACCGACTGCTCTTCCAAAGGTCCTGAGTTCAAATCCCAGCACCCACGTGGTGGCTCACAACCATCCCTAAAGAGATCTGACGCCCTCTTCTGGTGTGTCTGAAGACAGCTACAGTGTAGCCAACACCAAAAAAGGAAGAAATTAATATTGTCAGCATTATTCTGGGTGTTAATATAAAAACATAATTTTTGCCTCAAGAAGTCCGTTTAGTGATAAAGCTTGAAAGGTGTGGTGTTGGCAGCCTGTCTATGTAACTGTTGAAGAGATGAGCAGGAAAGGGGAAAACATTTGTAAAGAATTTGATGTGGGCCGCCTAGTGGATCTCTTCAGTGGACATGGACGCGTGGGGAATGGCCGGTGTCCATCACCTACAGACCCTTTGATAGGACATCCAGGACTGAGGTTCACTCCTGAGGGAGGCTGAGGCGGCTCTTCTTGCAGCTTGGGTCAGGGGGTAGCATCTGCCCAATGCTCATCTCCGCTGAGAAACAACTCAGTGTGGGCATGTAGCGTGCGCAGCAGAAGCCACGTCAGCCTGTGCTCCTGCCCTCCCAGCCCAGCCTCGAGGGGTTCGAGGTCACCGACAAGTTGCTGTGTAGTAGAAGATAGTTCTGTCTACCATTCTGTTAGCATCGTGCCTGTGAAACAAGAATTGCTTCTGTGACTGACGAATGGAGGCCCGCGGAGTGGGCGTGGTGTTCCCGTGCCGTGAGAGCTGCCTCGTCAACACACGGCGAAGGAACAAACATTTGTAACAGCAATATTTATTATGGCTTGCTTAAAACTGCATTTGGGTGGGAGGAAGAAATAAAAATGCTGGAAAATAAAATGATTATTTTGTTTGGTTTTAAACTATTTTCCACTTCACAAAGCCTCATGTATAGGACCGGCAATGGCTTTAAAGCTCCTGGTCCACAGTGCTCTCCTGGGCTGTTATCTGGACGCGGGAAGACACAGTATCAGTGTCAGGAGAAGAGAGACTAAGTTGTGTGGCTCTCCTGATTGTTCCAACCTGTTCTATGCCAGTACAGGGTGGGCAGATGTCATGCGGACAAGCGTGTGACCACGTGACACGTGCTGTGAGATTTTTGCGGGCCTTTCTTCCTTGACATTTTATCTTTTTCATTGAGAGGATAACCACAGAGTATTTTTTAAAGGCATAAAATGTGGCCAGAACTGAAGAGAAATTATTAGGACATTTTTATCTTTAAGAGCTCAAAAGGTCTTTTACGATTATTGTCTCCACAGGGAAACAAACGTTGGACAGAATACAACCAGATTCAAACGGCTTATCCTATGGAACCTTGCCTGATGGAGGTGCCTCCACAAGGGGCCAGTGTGGAGAGAAGAAAGAGGCCTAGGTTGCCAAGAGGGATGGCTGTTGGGCTGCTATCCAAAACCACCTTTTAAAGGACTGCACATGTTCGCTCAGTGTCGGCAGCTATTTCACGCTGACATGTGCACGCACGTGATTCACTTCCCCCACTGTGGACAGTCAGGCCCTCCTGATCTCGGACAGTCTAATGCTTTCATGGAAGGTAATCGAGTGCTGCCCACACCCTGCATCTCTCCCTGGCGGCCATCGAGCTGGATCTTAACGAGCGCCTGGCAGATGGAGCGAGAGTGTCACACAAAAATGTGCACCGAGATCTGGCCGCGGAGGGTGGAGGCTGCTTCTCCACGTGGCTGGCGGAGCCTGCTCTCAGGCTCAGAACTCACTCCTTTTTCCCTGTTGTATGGCAAGTCATGGCCCCAGCCAATTCTGTTAAAAATCTTCCTTTGAAAATAAAGGACCTCATTACAAAATTGAGTATTCTCTGATGGGATTTACTAAAAACTCGAAGACCTGACAGTGACATTTTTTAACCCTAAGAAATGGGATAATTTAAGACTTTTGACTGTGGTCACCTCTGTGGCATATGCACTAAAATTCACATATTATCACAGCCTCTGTGTAGTTATGGCACACAAATTTGTAAAGTGTTAAAATAGCTAAAACTACTGGTGGCATTTTCTCAAGCCTTATGATCCTCTTATATTTACATTGAAACTCAAGAAAAACTTTATGTCATGTGCCTTAAATTGTTACAGATCCTATACTTTATCAGTGGGTTTCACATCTTCTAATACAAGTCTCAAAATGGCATTTAGTTTCTTAGGATATTCACACTGCACACCATTTCTTCCCCCCAAGTCCTCTAAACTTTGCTGCTTTTTCTAGAAAAAGGAAAACCAGAGTTAGAGAAGTAGGTTTCAGCTCCTTTCATCTGGCCATAGAAATTGCCATGATTGTGTGGCATTTGACTCTCCATGGCCACCAGCCATGTCTAACATTGTGTGGCCTATGACTCTCTGTGGCCACCTGCCATGTCTAACAGAGTCTCAGGTAGATCTGTATAATGATGTCTCCTTATGCTGCACCTAATATTTAAACAACGAGAAGAGGGGACAGATTTATTGTAACCAAATAATAAGGCCCATCCTTTATGATATTTTAAAGCCTCACATTGCTCAAAACATGCCCAGTGCCACTCAAGTTTAGTGCATGGTGCTAAACTCAGAGCTAATGAAATACTAACCTGAACTATTTCTAGTCTTTTAATTTTTCTTATTATAACCTGAACTCCTAACCAAACTGGAATAGCCTAAAGCACATGTATAGTTTCTGAACCCTGGACAGCTGTCAGCAATTCCTGACATCTTGAAAAGTATTCATTGACCTAGATGCTTCAGTCATATAATTAACAATGTTTTACTGAGTGGGTGCAATGTGTTGGCCCTGAGAGACTCAGCTAAGTTATTTATTCAGTGCCTTAAACTATGGTTCCTAGTAAATCTTGATGTTTGTTTCAAAAATTGGGAAAAGGGTTTTACTTGAGACATAGAACCATATTCATAGCTGCAGCACACAGTTCTGACAGCACTGTAGAGTTTTGCACATAGAAGCTTAACAATAATCTGTACACTCTAACACTTGCATTAAAGGTTTTGAGAAAAGAAATTCATTGATGCAATGCAGGGATGCTTTTGAAATCGGGATTACATGTATAATGTATTCAGTTTTACTGAATATGGTGCACCAAACCAAGGTAAATAGAAGTATTAGTCTACTGGCTTATAGGGTATTTTGTTTATCTTCCTCTTTAGTACGGAGTGCCTGACAACCAGAGCTAACCCCTTTGTTCTGTCACTGTAAGCTGGGAACCCTTGGCCGACATTTGGCTCATCTGACTTTGTCTAGACCGAGCAAGCACCTTATTAAAGACTTACAAAGTAAACATTTGCGGGTTTGTATTGTCCATATGGAATCTGTCCCCCGCTACTCAGCTGTTCCATAATATCATAAATGTAGCCATGGACAATATGTAAACAAATAATAATGAATGGACATCAGCAGTTATTAACAAAACAAAACAAAAACTAGTAACTAATCCATGTCTGTAGTTTGCCAAACTCTTTTGACTTTGCTATGCAACTTGTTTTTCTTGTTTCTTGGGCACTGGATAGCTAAATAAAAAAACATTAACACGTCATGGTTTGTGACAAATCAGATACTTGATATTTATATTAAGATCATTTTGCTTATATAAGAAATAAATGTATTTGTTTTGAGTTTATTCTCACAGTCCAATTTTGTCTCTTCAGAAAGCAGTGGTTCTTTTACAGACACCACTAAACATGCTGGAAGAATTTCTCCAGTCTCATGCACCGTGCTGATAATAGCTTTGGGAGCTCTCTCTCTCTCTCTCTCTCTCTCTCTCTCTCTCTCTCTCTCTCTCTCATGCAGTTGACAAATGCACAGAGCTCTTACATCTGACAGCTTAGTTTAAATGTTTGTTTACCCTATGCTACAATACTTTCATTACCAAAATCCCTTCAAAACTAATAAAATAGATTTTTTTCTCAAGCAAAGATTCAGAATGCATTCTTCACAAACACACAGATATACATACAACAACAACAACACATACATGTGTCTAATGTGTCCCATGTCCCTGGAGTTTCTGTTCTGTAGTGGAAAGAGAAAGAAAGGAGGCAGATTGTGTAGGTGAGGACAATCTCATTGCTACTCAAGAGTGATGTGACAGCATCTATGTTTGGCTCCAAAGAAAGCACGTGTGGGGGTGGACATGGCTGAGATGACGAGAAACGTCAAGCAGAGCTCCTCAGGCCACGCTGGCCTCCAGGCACACAGCACACCACAAATACTGACGATACACGCTCAGCCACTGGCCTCCAGGCACACAGCACACCACAAATACTGACGATACACACTCAGCCACTTTGAAGACTGCCTTTGGGATGCCATTTTGATAGTTATATAAAGGATGTAAATATACCAGTTTGCTTTATGCAAACTCTGAGGCATATCATTAGGGCCATCTGTGAACAAGCAACTTCCAAGCCTAATGCACACGTTTGGCACCTGGCAGTACTTCCTTCCCCTCGATCCAATCTGTTACTGTCAAAGTTGTGCCCTTTTTAATGACATGTAGCTGGGACCATAAAGTACGAAGCATTTGAGCCTGACTTCTTTCACTTCTTAGCACACATTTATCTTCCCTCCATGTCCTTCTTGGTTTCATAGTCTTTTAGTAAGATTGCTAGATAAACACCACACATTTTGTAGTGCTAAGAGCTCAAAAATGAACCTTACATGATTGTGTGAGAAATTCTGAGACGGCTTCTAATCATTAGACTCATCAACAGTCTGGATCTTGTTAAGTCATGTAGAAAAAAATCCACAAACACACAGTGTCAAATATAGACCACTCTGGAGCTTTTGAACACAGTGCTTTAAAATAGTGCTTTAGACATTGTGGTAAATAGAAGGAAGAGTCCTCCCACCCAGGAATTCTTGTGCCTGCTGCCTTTCCTACCAGCCTGAGGGTACCACACAACACACTGTCCTGTGCCAGGAAAACAAATCCGTTTCAGGAGCTATGACCCAACTAAGAAAACTCTTTCAATTTGAATCCTTATTGAGAGTTACTGTGTCCCAACCACAGCATAAAAGAGGAATATCAAACCCATTGCAAATAAATGATTCTTCAAGATGCACCCAGTCGAGCAAGCCATTGCTAGAAAGTTCACGGAGTCCCAGGCAAGATGCAAGATAGTCTCCATGTTCTGAGAAAGAATCTCCTTCCAAGGGATCTGGCAAGTCTATAATGGACACAGAGCTGGCTTGTTCCTGTTGGAGCAGCTTTGCGGACCTAAGCCACTTTGCACATTTGAGCTGCTGTCATGAGGCAGTCCTTCCAGCACATATCTACCCCACTTCCAGCACATATGTACCCCACTTCCAGAACCTTCCCTTTCATGGTTCTAATTTTAAAACTGCCTCAGACATTTTCTGAAGTTTGAGCTTTCTGAAGTTTGAAGTTTATGTCCAGAAACCTCATCTAAGCCTTCTGAACACAATGTCCCTACAAGGGAATGAGTCAGCTTAAGAGTGCCTCATCTAGAGATTCAAACCTTAGGATAGTTGCCTGATTATAGACTACTCACCAAATTCCACATGACTCAAATGGGCAAATACTCATGAGGTCACTAGGTCAAAATTGATTGCCTACTATTTAGTATTTGGTTTAGTGGTTTTTTTTCCAGCAGTTTTCATTTTGCTTCTTGAACATTGAGCAGAAGGTACAGAGATTTCTGATATAATCCCAGTCTTCATGCTTGCAAAGCCTCTCCTTTATCGATGAAATTACACTGATGCATCTTTATCATGCCTTGTCCCTTATCTCCACTATGGTACCTGCTCTGGTTTGGGGTTTTGTTGTTGTTTTGCTTTGCTTTGTTTTGTTTTGTTTTGTTTTGTTTTGTTTTGTTTTGGTCTATTGTTCTTGTTGTTGTTTGGGTTTTGGAGTTTTTTGTCAGCTTGCTACAAGCTAGAGTTATCTGTGAGGTGGGAAGCACGGTTGAAATATTTCTCCATAAGATTGGCCTGGAGAGAGCAATAATGACAAAAAAAAACAAACCAAAACAAAAAACAAAAGAATGCATGGTATTAGTACAGTGACAGACATGTAGATGAATGGAATAGAATTGAAGTCCCAGAAATGAACCCACACACCTATGGTCACTTGATCTTTGACAAAGGAGCTACAACCATCCAGTGGAAAAAAGATAGCCTTTTCAATGAATGGTGCTAGTTCAACTGGTGGTTTGCATGCAAAAGCATGCAAATCGATCCATTCTTATCTCCTTGTACAAAGCTCAAGTCCAAGTGGATCAAGGACCTCCACATAAAACCAGACACACTAAAACTAATAGAAAAGAAACTGGGGAAGAGCCTCAAGCACATGGGCACAGGGGAAATTTTTCCTGAACAGAACACTAATAGCTTATACTCTAAGATCAAGAATTGACAAATGGGACCTCATAAAATTACAAAGTTTCTGTAAGGCAAGACTCTGTCAATAGCACAAAATGGCAACCAACAAGTTGGCAAAGGTCTTTACCAACCCTACATCCAACAGAGGGCTAATATCTAATATATACAAAGAACTCAAGAAGTTAGACTCCAGAGAACCAAATAACCCTATTAAAAAATGGGGTACAGATTTGCACCAGGGAACCGGGAGACTCCACAGCCTTCTGTGATCAGTGGAGCAGCTGGGACGGAAGTCTTCCTGCCGCCATTTGCACCAGGAGCCAGGGGACTCCACAGTCTTCTGTGCATAGCCCACCAGAAGAGAGAGATCTCCCAGCAGTGCTTTCACTCTTAATCTCAGAGGAATAAGGACACAAGCTTACAGACCCACAGGAGGAACAAACTTCAGCCAGAGACAAGAATACCAACTAGCACCAGATGGCGAAAGGCAAGCACAAGAACCCTACCAACAGAAACCAAGGCACATGGCAACATCAAAACCCAGTTCTCCCACCACAGCAAGTCCCAGACACCCCAACACACCGGAAAAGCAAGAGTTGGATTTAAAATCGTATCTCATGGTGCTGATAGAGGGCTTCAAGAAAGACTTAAATAACTCCCTTAGAGAAATACAGGAGAACATCAGTCAACAGGTAAAAGCCCTTAAAGAGGAAACACAAAAGTCCCTTAAAGAATTACAGGAAAACACAATCAAGTGAAGAAACTGAACAAAATTATTCAGGATCTAAAAGTAGAAGTAGAAACAATAAAGAAATCACAAAGTAAGGCATCTCTGGAGATAGAAAACCTTGGAAAGAATTCAGGAGTCATAGATGCAAGCATCAATAATACAAGAGATAGAAGAAAGAAACTCAGGTGCTGAAGATTCCATAGAAAACATTGACTCAACAGTCAAAGAAAATGCAAAATGCATAAAGCTGGTAACTCAAAACATCCAGGAACTCCAGGACACAATGAGAAGACCAAACCTAAGGATTATAGGTATAGACTAGAGCGAGGATTTACATCTTAAAGGCCCAGTAAATATCTTCAACAAAATTGTAGAAGAAAACTTCCCTAACCTAGAGAAAGAGATACCCATGAACATACAAGAAGCCTTCAGAACTCCAAATAGACTGGACCAGAACAGAAAATCCTCCTAGCACATAATAATCAAAACACCAAATTCACTAAACAAAGAAAGAATATTAAAAGCAGTAAGGGAAAGGGGGCACATAACTTATTAAGGCAGACATATCAGAATCACACCAGACTTCTCACCAGAGATGATGAAAGCTAGAAGATCCTGGGCAGACCTCATACAGACCCTAAGAGAACACAAATGCCAGCCCAGGCTTCTATACCCAGCAAAAATCTCAATCATAATAGGTGGAGAAACCAAGATATTCCATGATAAAACCCAATTTGCACAATATCTGTCCACAAATCCAGCCCTACAAAAGATAATTGGTGGAAAATGCCAACACAAGGAGGGAAACTACACCCTAGAAAAAGCAAGAAAGAAATCTTCAACAAACCCAAAAGAAGATGCCCACAGAAACATAAAAATAACACCAAAAATAACAGGAAGCAATAATCACTATTCCTTAATATCTCTTAACAACAATGGACTCAACTCTCCAATAAAAAGACACAGACTAATGAAGTTTTTCTCATGTAAATCTTCAATTTTATCAGAAAATGTTTGTAATTCCCCTTCTAATTAATTTAGTAATTTCTTTTATGTCTATCATTTTATCTGCATTATTTTTCATGATAATCTTCAATTTTAATATGTCTTTCTATATACTTTCTCCATTTTATCAGAAATGTGTTTTTTTTGTTGTTGTTGTTGGGTTTTTTTGTTTTGTTTTGTTTTGGTTTTGTTTTTTTTGTTTTTGTTTTTGGTTTTTTGTTTGTTTTTGTTTTTTTTTTTTTGTTTTTTGTTTTTTTGTTTTTTGGTTTTTGGTTTTTGGTTTTTTTGTTTTGTTTTGGTTTTTTTTTTTTTTTTTTGGTATTTTCGAGACAGGGTTTCTCTGTGTAGTCCTGGCTGTCCTGGAACTCACTCTGTAGACCAGGCTGGCCTCGAACTTAGAAATCCGCCTGCCTCTGCCTCCCAAGTGCTGGGATTACAGGCATGCGCCACCACGCCTGGCTAATGTTTTTAATGCAAATCTTTGATTTTATCACGTTTCTAATTCCACATTCAATTAATTTAGAAAGAGTTTTTACATCAATCATGTTTTATGTAAAATTTGCCATGAAATAGTCAATTTTAACCTGTTTGTCTCTTTATTTCTTGAATTTTACCAGAAATATTTTCCACGTAAATCTTCAATGTTATCTGAAAATGTTTATAATTCCACCTTCAATCAACTTAGAATTATATATATGCCTATTATTTTATCTGTATAATTTCCATGATAATCTTTAATTTTAACATGTTTTTCTATATATTTCTGCAATTTTATCAGAAGTAGTTTCCATGTAAATCTTCAAGTTTATCAGGAAATGTTTATAATTCTACTTTTAATCAACTTAGGAATACTTTTATGCCTACCATTATTATAAAAATTTCCATGATAATCTTCAATTTTAACATCTTTTTCTATATTTTTCTACAATTCTATCAGAAATATTTTCCACGTAAATCTTCGATTTTATCATAAAATGTTTCTATCCCATATTTCAATTAATTTAGCAATGTTTTACATATCTACCACTTTATTCCCTAATTTTCTATGAAAATTGTCAATTTTAACGTGTTTATCTGAAATATTTTCCATGTAAATCTTTAATTTTATGATAAAGTGTTTTTACTTTCCTTCACTTCCCTTTTCAATAAATTTAAAAAAATGGGGTACAGAACTAAACAATTTTCAACTGAAGAATATTGAATGGCTGAAAAGCACCTAAAAAAAATGTTCAACATCCTTAGTCATCAGGGAAATCCAAATCAAAACAACCCTGAGATTTCACCTCACACTAGTCAGAATGGCTAAAATCAAAAACTCAGGAGACAGCAGGTGCTGGAGAGGATGTGAAGAAAGAGGAACACTCCTCCACTGCTAGTGGGATTGCAAGCTGGTACAACCATTTTGGAAATCAGGTTGTTGGCTCCTCAGAAAATTGGCCATAGGGCCATCTTTGCTCCTGCGACTGAGCAGACAGGTGGAGCCAGGAACGCAGGGAACACCTGAGTGTTAGATCACTTGGGACATGGTCCACCAGGGCCCCACCTGCACCCAGGAGCTGGGCAGCACCACAGCACTCTGTACCAGGGGAGAGCCCATCACTCAAAGGTGCTGAGACAGGTTGTAGGCACATAGGAGGGACAAGCACCAGCCAGAGACAGCAGGGCCAAATAACACCAGAGATAACCAGATGGCAAAAGGCAAATGTAGGAATGTTGCTAACAGAAATCAAGGAAACATGGCACCATCCAAACCCAATTCTCTCACAACAGCAAGGCCTGGATACCCCAACACACCAGAAAAGCAAGATTTGGATTTAAAATCACAGTTCATGATGCTGATGGAGGGCTTCAAGAAGGACATAAATAACTCCCTTAAAGAAATACAGGAGTACACAAGTATACAGGGAGAAGCCCTTAAAGAACTACAGGAAAACACAACAAAACAAGTGAAGGAATTGAACAAAACCATCCAGGATCTAAAAATGGAGGTAGAAACAATAAAGAAATCACAAAGGGAAACAACTCTGGACATAGAAAACCTAGGAAAGAAGTCAGGAGTCATGGATACAAGTATCAACAGCAGAATACAAGAGATAGAAAAGAGAATCTCAGATGCAGAAGATACCATAGAAAGCATTGACACAACAGCCAAAGAAAATGCAAAATGCAAAAAAACTCCTGACCCAAAACATCTAGGAGATCTAGGACAAAATGAGAAGACCAAACCTTAGGATTATAGGTATAGAAAAGAGTGAAGATTTCCAACTTAAAGGTCCAGTAAATGTCTTCAACAAAATTATAGAAGAAAATTTCCCTAACCTAAAGAAAGAGATGCCCATGAACATACAAGAAGCCTACAGAACTCCAAATAGATTGGTCCAGAAAAGAAATTCCTCCCAAGACATAATAATTAAAACGCCAAATGCACTAAAGAAAGAAAGAATATTAAAAGCAGTAAGGGAAAAGGGTCAAATAACATATAAAGGTAGACCTATCAGAATTACACCAGATTTCATACCAGACATTCTATGAAAGCCAGAAGAGCCTGGGCAGATGTCATACAGACCCTAAGGGAACAGAAATGGCAACCCAGACTACTATACCCAGCAAATCTCTTAATTACCATAGATGGAAAAACCAAGATATTCCATGACAAAAACCAAATTTACACAATATCTTTCCACAAATCCAGCCCTTCACAGGATAATGAATGGAAAACACCAAAAAACTAGAAAAAGCAAGAAAGCAATCTTTAAAAAAAAAAAAAAACCGAAAAGAAGGTAACCACACAAACATAAAAATTCCATCAAAAATAACAGGGAAAAACAATCACTATTCCTTAATATCTCTTAACATCAATGGACTCAATTCCCCAATAAAAAGACATAGGTTAACAGACTGGATATGTAAATAGGACCCAACATTTTGGGACATACAGGAAACTCATCTCAATGTCAAAGACAAACACTACCTCAGAGTAAAAGGCTAGAAAACAATTTTCCAAGTAAATGGTTCCAGGAAACAAACTGGAGTAGCCATTCAAATGTTCAATAAAATAGACTTTCAACCAAAAGTCATCAAAAAAAAAAAAAAAAACCACAGAAGGCCACTTCACACTCATCAAAAGAAAAAATCTACCAAGAAAAACTCTCAATTCTGAACGTCTATGCTCCAAATACAAGGGTACCCTCATTCGTAAAAGAAACTTTACTAAAGCTTAAAGCACACATCACACCACAAAATAATTGTGGGTGACTTCAATACCCCACTCTCCTCAATGGACAGATCAGGGAAACACAAACTAAACAGAGACACAGTGAAACTAACAGAAGTTTTGGACCAAATAGATTTAATAGATATCTACAGAACATTTCCTCCTAAATCAAAAGAATATACCTGCTTCTCAGCACCTCATGGTACATTCTCCAAAACTGACCATATAATTGGTCACAAAACAGACCTCAACAGATATAAGAACCAATCTCATGACCCCTACCTGATCACTATGGAGTAAGGGTGGTCTTCAATTGCAACAAAAACAACACAAAGCTCACATACACATGGAAGCTGAACAATGCTCTACTCAATGACAACTTGGTCAAGGAAGAAATAAGGAAAGAAATCAAAACCTTTTTAGAACTTAATAAAAATGAAGGTACAACATACCCAAATTTATGGGGCACAATGAAAACAGTGCTAAGAAGAAAACTCATAACTCTGAGAGTTATAAACTCATACCTCCAAAAAGAAGCTGGAGAGAGCATACACTAGGAGCTTAACAGCACACCTGAAAGCTCTAGAACAGAAAGAATCTAATACACCCAAGAGGAGTAGATGGCAGGAAATCATCAAACTCAGGGCTGGAATCAACCAAGTAGAACAAAAAGAACTATAAAAAGAATCAACAAAACCAGGAGCTGGTTCTTTGAGAAAATCAACAAGATAGATAAACCCTTAGCCAGTCTAACCAGAGGGCACAGAGACAGTATCCAAATTAACAAAATCAGAAATGAAAAGGGAGATATAACAACAGAAACTGAGGAAATTCAATAAATCATCAGATCCTACTACAAAAGACTGGAAAATCTGGATGAAATGGAAAATTTCCAAAGACAGATACCAAATACCAAAGGTAAAACAGGATCAGATAGACCACCTAAACAGTCCCATAACCCCTAAAGAAATAGAAGCATTCATTGATCTGCTTCTGCCAAAAAAAAAAAAAATCCCCAGGAACAGATGGTTTTAGTGCAGAATTCTATCAGACCTTCAAAGAAGACCTAACACCAATACTCTTCAAACTATTCCACAAAATATAAACAGAAGGAACACTACCCAACTCGTTCTATGAAGCCACAATTTCACTGATACCAAAACCACACAAAGATCCAACAAAAAAAGAGAACTTCAGACCAATTTCCCTTATGAATATCAATGCAAAAATACTCAAAAAAAATTCTTGCCAACCAAATCCAAGAACACATCATTCACCACAATCCAGTAGGATTCATTCAAATAATGCAGGGATGGTTCAATATATGGAAATCCATCAATGTAATCCACTGTATATAAAAACTCAATGAAAAAAAACACATGATCATATCATTAGATGCTGAAAAAGCATCTGACAAAATTCAGCATCCTTTCATGTTAAAAGTCTTGGAAAGAACAGGAATTGAAGGCCCATACATAAACATAGTAAAAGCAATATATAGCAAACCAGCAGCCAACATCAAACTAAATGGAGAGAAACTTGAAACAATTCTCCTAAAATCAGGGAGTAGACAAGGCTGCCCTCTCTCTCCATATTTATTCAATATAGTACTTGAAGTTCTATCTAGGTCAATTAGACAACAAAAGGAGGTCAAAGGAATACAAATTGGAAAGAAAAAATTCAAATTATCACTATTTGCAGATGATATGATCATGTACTTAAACTACCCAAAACTCCACTAGAGAACTCCTACAATGGTTAAACAACTTCAGCAAAGTGGCCAGATATAAAATTAACTCAAACAAATCAGTAGCCTCCCTATACTCAAAGGATAAACAAGCTGAGAAAGAAATTAGGGAAACGAGACACCCTCCACAATAGTCACAAACAATATAAAGTATCTGGGTGTGACTAAACAAACAAGTAAAAGATCTGTATGGCAAGAACTTCAAGTCTTTGAAGAAAGAAATTGAAGACCTAAGAAATGGAAAGATCTCCCATGCTTGTGGATTGTCAGCCAAAAGCAATACACAGATTCAATGCCATCCCAATCAAAATCCCAACTCAATTCTTCATAGAGTTAGAAAGAGCAATTCTCAAATTCTTCTACAATAACAAAAAACAAACAAACAAACAAACAAAACAGGATAGCTAAATCTACTCTTAACAGTAAAAGAGCTTCTGGGGGAATCAGTATCCCAGACCTCAAGCAGTAGTACAAAGCAATAGTGTTTAAAACTGCATGGAATTGGTACAGTGACAGGCAGATAGATCAATGGAATAGAATTGAATACCCAAAAAAGAACCCACACACCTATGGTCACTTGATCTTTGACAAAGGAGCTACAACCATCCAGTGGGAAAAAGGCCTTTTCAATGAATGGTGCTGGTTCAACTGGTGGTTAGCATGCAAAAGAATGCAAATTGATCCATTCTTATCTCCTTGTACTAAGCTCAAGTCCAAGTGGGTCAAGGACCTCCACATAAAACCAGACACACTGAAACTAATAGAAAAGAAATTGATGCCTGTAATCCCAGCACTTGGGAGGCAGAGGCAGGTGGATTTCTGAGTTTGAGGCCAGCCTGGTCTACAGAGTGAGTTCCAGGACAGCCCGGGCTACACAGAGAAACCCTGTCTCAAAAAACAAAACACACACACACAAAAAAAAAAAAAAGAAGAAGAAAGAAAGAAAAAAAGAAAGAAAGAAAGAAAGAAAGAAAGAAAGAAAGAAAGAAAGAGAAAGGAAAGGAAAGAAAAGAAACTGGGGAAGAGCCTTAAGCACATTGGCTTAGGGGGAAAGTTCCTGAACAGAATACTAATAGCTTATACTCTAAGATCAAGAATTGACAAATGGGACCTCATAAAATTACAGTTTCTGTAAGGCAAAAGACTCTGTCAATAGCACAAAATGGCAATCAACAAATTGGGAAAAGGTTTTTACCAACCCTACATCCAACAGAGGGCTAATATCTAATATATACAAAGAACTCAAGAAGTTAGACTCCAGAGAACCAAATAACCCAATTAAAAATGGGGTACAGAATTCTTATCTTCTTGTACTAAGCTCAACTCCAAGTGGATCAAGGATCTCCACATAAAACCAGACACACTGAACCTAATAGAAAAGAAACTGGGGAAGACCCTTGAGGACATGGGCACAGGGGAAAAGTTCCTGAACAGAACACCAATAGTTTATGCTCTAAGATCAAGAATTGATAAATGGGACCTCATAAAATTACAGTTTCTGTAAGGCAAAGAACACTGTCAAAAGGACAAAACGGCAACCAACAAATTGGGAAAAGATCTTTACCAACCCTACATCCAACAGAGGGCTAATATCCAATATATACAAAGAACTCAAGAAAGTAGACTCCATGGAACCAAATAACTCTATTAAAAAATGAGGTACAGAGCTAAACAAAGAATTTTCACCTGAAGAATTTTGAATGGCTGAGAAGCACCTTAAGAAATGTTCAACATCATTCATCATTAGGGAAATGCAAATCAAAACAACCCTGAGATTTCACCTCATACCAGTCAAAATGGCTAAGATCAAAAACTCATGAGACAGCAGGTGTTGGCGAGGATGTGGAGAAAGAACACTCCTACACTGCTGGTGGGATTGCAAGATGGTACAACCACTCTGGAAATCAGTCTGGCGGTTCCTCAGAAAACTGGGCATGATACTTCTGGAGGACCCTGTTATACCACTCCTGGGCAGAGGATTCCCCAGCATGTAATAAGGACACATGCTCCACTATGTTCATAGCAGCCTTGCTTATAATAGCCAGAAACTGGAAAGAACCCAGATGTCCCTCAATGGAGGAATGGATACAGAAAATGTGGTACATTTACACAACGGAGTACTACTCAGCTATTAAAAACAATGAATTTATGAAATTCTTAGGCAAATGGTTGGAACTGGAAAATATCATCCTAAGTGACGTAACCCAATCACAAAAGAACACACATTGTATGTACCCACTGATAAGTGGATATTAGCCCAGAAGCTTGGAATACCCAAGACACAATTTGCATATCAAATGATGCCCAAGAAGAAGGAAGAATAAACTATGCATACTCTGGTCCTACTTAGAAGGGGGAAAAAATTTCCACAGAAGGAGATACAGAGACAAAGTATGGAGCAGAGACTGACGGAAAGACCATCCAGAGACTACTGATCCATCCCATATACAGTTACAAAACCCAGACACTATTATCTATGCCCACAAGTACTTGCTGATAGGAGCCTGATATAGCTTTCATCTGGGGGGCTCTGCTAGTATATGACAAATACAGAGGGGGACACTCTCAGCCAGTCATTGAAATGAGCACGGGGTCCCCAGTGGGGGAGCTAGAGAAAGGACCTAAGGAGCTGAAGGGGTTTGCAGTGCCATAGGAGGAACAACGATATGAGCCACCCAGTACTCCCAGAGCTCCCAGGGATAAAACCATCAACCCACGGCTCCAGACACATAGGCAGCAGAGGATGGCCTTGATGGACATCAAAGTGAGGAGAGGCCTTTGGTCCTGAGAAGGCTCGATGCCCCAGTAATGGGGAATGCCAGGACAGGGAAGTGGGAGTGGGTGGATTGATGAGCAGAGGGAGGGGGAATGGGTTAGGGGATTTTCGGGGGGCGAACCAGGAAAGGGGACAACATTTGAAATGTGAATAAAGAATATATCTAATAAAAACAAAGAAAAAAGATTGGTGTGTAGATAAGCCTGTGGAGCTTCTTGATTAGTGATGAATTTAGAAGGCCCAACCCTTTGTGGGTGGTGCCACCTGGGGCTGGTAGTCCTTGGTGCTGAGGAGGCTGGGGCCAGGCATGGTGGTCCATACTTTCAATCCAAGGACCTGCAGAATCAGGGGGATCTCTGTGAATTTGAGGCCATCCTAATCTACTAATTAAGTTTCAGGGCTGCCAGGGATGTGAGAGAGAGAGAGAGAGAGAGAGAGAGAGAGAGAGAGAGAGAGAGAGAGAGAGAGAGAGAGAGAGAGAGAGAGAGAGAGAGAGACAGAGAGCTGAGAGGCTGAGCACGGCAGGAGTAGCCCGGAAGCAGCTTCTCTCCATGGCTTCTGCTTCAGGTCCTGCCCTGATG
This sequence comes from Apodemus agrarius, assembly GCA_964023405.1. Taxonomy (NCBI): domain Eukaryota; kingdom Metazoa; phylum Chordata; class Mammalia; order Rodentia; family Muridae; genus Apodemus; species Apodemus agrarius. Next base: position 69,676,116 of record OZ030022.1, read on the forward strand.
TTCTTCAGTGATGGGCTGTGATGTGGAAGTTTAACAAAATAAACCCTTTCCTCCCCAGGTTGCTATAGTCATGGTGTTTCATCACAGCAATGGAAACCATAACTAAGTACTCTTTTTTTTTTTTTTTTTGGTTTTTGGTTTTTGGTTTTTTGAGACAGGGTTTCTCTGTGTAGTCCTGGCTGTCCTGGAACTCACTTTGTAGACCAGGCTGGTCTCGAACTCAGAAATCCGCCTGCCTCTGCCTCCCAAGTGCTGGGATTACAGGCGTGCGCCACCAGGCCCGGCACTAAGTACTCTTGAATGCATGAAGTCTGTGATTTGATTAAAGGTCTAAAGACACTCATCCACCATATCAAGAACTCTAAAATGCCGGTGCTCTTGCAACTCTTTCCTCCCCACTTGACCTCTGGTCGTTTTGCTCTTTCTGGAGCCTCATACAGGTTTTCTCATACACTGTGACCTTCGGAGTCTGGCTGCCTTCACCTCTTAGAATTCACCCCCTTCCGTTCGTTCCCCCTCTGCTGCCTGGTACTGAACAAGGTGCCACTCTCTGGATGTACCACAATTTAACCCTTCATCTACCAGAGGACATCTTGCTTGCCTCCCAATCTTGACAGCTTATAGTCCTTAGGAGTGTAAAATGAATGAGACATGAAGACCAGCATCTTGGGAGCTTACCATCTCGTCCCAGAAATAACAGGCCTTGTTCACTGGGCTCCATCTTTGCTCTGAGTGGCTCATTTTACCCTAACAAGTCATGCAGCAGGCTGTCTTCTTTACTCTTTCCATGTTAGAAAACCAGATCAACCCCAACACAGAACATAGTGTCAGATAAGATGAGGGTGATGTCTAGAGCATAAATTTAAGGAAGCCATAAAAATCTTCCTTCTAGGGCTATGAGAAGACCACTCCTGTACTTACAGAACAGCAAGAGTAAGTTAGTCCTTAAGTCAAATCTTATACATGCCCTACTGTGCCCCAGCTCTGCACAGTGACTGGCTGACTTGGTCAGTATTATTCAGCTGTCGAGTAGCACTGCTTAGATTGGCACCAAGACCATATTCTTACCATATTCTGACTATTGCTGCCACAGTCACATGGAAAATCTCTCCCCAGGTATTTGAACAAACAATCTGGGAGCTACATCAAGTAAAAGGTCACTGTAAATTAGGTGATGTTTATAGGAATGGGGATGGGGTCGGTTAGTTGGATAAAATGAATGGTCTCTCTGCAATCCTAAAACTCATGCATATAGCCCTTATTTGGGAAAAGGTTCCTTGCAATAGTTATTAAGATTCCTCTCTCTCTCTCTCTCTCTCTCTCTCTCTCTCTCTCTCTCTGTGTGTGTGTGTGTGTGTGTGTGTGTGTGTGTGTGTGTGTGTGTGTTTGAGTTCACATGTGTGTTCAGGTGCACACATGTTTGTTCATGTGCACACGTGTATTTGGACTGCCCTTGTTGATGGCGGGAGTCTTCCTTGACTGCCCTTACCTTATTACTGAGACAGTGTCTATCACGTGAATCCCGGCAAGCCTGGTCTGCTCATGCAGCTTTCTGTGGAGATTCCCAGAGTTCTAAAATTACCAAATTACACCCAGGACTTATACGGGACCGAGCTCTTTCTCACACGTGTGCAGCAAGAGTTTTAGCAATCTCCCTGGTCCTAACAATTAAGGTTCTTAACATCAACCTGGTTTTCTTGGGTGTCCTCTAAAGGTAGTAGGTATTCTTTAAAAAGGCAGATGAGGGGGAAATCTACCAGCCATGAGCTCCAGGGTCAGTGTGGAATCCTGCCTCCCCCAAATTGAAAAAGACAGCTGATGTTCACCTCTGGCCTCCATGGCACAGCAGGCACAGTGTGGACATTCATACACACATTAGTCATCTTTCTGGTTGGTGTCATCAAGCCCATGGTAGAGACAGCCTAAGAGGAAAGGTTGATTTGGTTCACAACTTCTCAGGTTTTAGTTGAGCAGAGTGGAAGCTATGACGGTGGAGCAGGTCCCCCATGGCCGTGGGGACATAATGGTGCTGCTCATTTGAAAGTAGACAAGGAAGAGGGTGGACCAGAACTAGAAGCATGTCAACTTTTAGAGGCCATATCCAGTAACTTACTTCTTCTAGCAAAGCCAAACTTTTTAAAGATCCTATAGCCTTCTAAACAGTGCCACAAGCTGGGAAGTGGATGTTCAAAACACAGGCCTCTAGAGACACTTCAGAGTCAAACCACAAGGACATTATCGGTATCTTCAGAAATTCACTATCGAAACAGCATGAAACTCCCGTGCTATTCCACATTTCTGTAAGATGGCGTGAGGCGCCCAGGGAAAGGGGGTTTGACTAAAGTGTGCCCTTGCAGCCCGCTTTCCTCTTACCAGAGTGCGGCTGCACTGCAGGCCGGAGAATGACTCCCCAGACGCTCTCATGACAGAACACCCGTGTCCTGGGAGGACATGCAGGGCCAACCGGAACATGGGAGACATGGGGACACACTGTGAAGGGGCGAGGGCCATCAGAGGACTTTGGCCATGCCGAGAGCATCAATAAACTGGAGTTGAGCAGAGGGGATAATGAAACAGAAGAGCTATCAGTCCAGGAGAATGAATGAACACAGCAGGAGAGGAGAAGCAGACTGCAGAGATTGGGTGGGGCAGAGGCCTGTTTTAGGGAGCTCTTGGGGACCTAGCCTGGCTCTGGAGGCCACAGGTATGTGCAGCTCACCCCTCACTTCAGGGGCGAACACACAACAGCACCCACTCGGTCCTCGAGCAGCCAAGAGGGGACCACTGGGCACCAAAAAATGCCCAATATCCTCTACTATATTCACGAGATGGATTTTAGATCTGAATCTTGCTTTTCAGGAATGTTGGGGATCTAGGGCTTGGTGTGGTGGGAGAACTGTGTTCCGACATTGTCAGGTAGCATTGGTTTCCCTTGCTTATGGTCTTGCACTTACCTCTCTCAATCTGGTTATCTCCAGTGTTCCCTGCCCTTGCTGTCTCTAACTGGAGCCTGTCTCTTCTGTGGGCCTAGTTGTGTCAGAATTCCTGGGAGTACAGCTGTCTCTGGGATCCTGGTGTGTCTGAGCTCCTGGGATCCTGTTGTGTCGGAGATCCTGGGAGTCCAGCTTTCTCTGGGTGTTGTAGGATTGGGTGGGGAGACAGCACCCTGGGTTTACTCCAGGCACCGATGCAGACTGGGTGGGGAGGAGAGGTCCCTCCACCCTTGGATCTTTGGGGTCCCAGTTACTTCAGGTGCTGGGGCAGAGATCATGGCCTCACCTGTGATCCTGGGTGTGTCAGAGCACCTGGGAGTCGAGTGGTGACATTTTTCAAGAAACCCTTTTTCTCTGGATGGTAGTGTCCAACAGTGGCCTTAAAACCTTCTGAGAGCTGTGTCGTAAGCAGATGCGCTGGCGTCCAGCTTTGTTGTTTGGTTTGTAGAGCACAGGCAGAGAAGCCGAGAGAGACTCTGGGTCCCGGAAGTTTCGGAATGGCCAATGAGCATTAGCTTCCACGTGAAGTCACTAGAGCCCCGCCCCCATCGTCAACACTTTGAAACCAGGCACGGCTTCTCTTCTCCAGCTCTGAAAGCCTTAATGGCGTCTTCTTCCGGAAGTGGCTGCTTTGACTATTGCTCAGCATAGTTCCCTTCTGGACTTGGCCCCGCGTCTTCATGGACTGAGCACTCTCCTTGCTTCCTACCAGAGACAGGTGCTTTCCTCAGGTGTGGTGAGCCAACTTCTGCTGGCTGCAGGCTTGGCCTCAGCAGCTTCTGGACTTCTGTCAGCCTTCTTGGAACAAACCAGGGCCTGACTCTTGGCTGGAGGGAGAGTCGGCACACAGCATTCCCTTTTAGTCTCCATCGAGAACTCTTGCTTTTCTCTGGTACAACAAAATGGCTGGTTGGCTGGTGCAGCAGGCCCAGCTTTGGGCCATCTCAGCCTTTCCCAAGCCTCCCTCCTCACGGCTCCTGACACTCTTCTTCGCGAGCTTACTTAGGAGAATTCATTGGCCTGCTCCAATATTGTTGTATCTCAGAATGTAAGGGAGTCCAATCGAGGGAGAACGATGGGGAATAGCCGGTCTGTGGGACAGACAAACACCATGGCATGTGCAGGTTAAATCCAGTCAATATGGTGGCATTTGTGGCACCCAAAGCAGTTACAGTAGTAATTTCAGACATCAATGAGAGGAGAGGCCATTGGTCCTGTGAAGGCTCGATTCCCCAGAATAGGGGAATGCCGGGTCAGGAAATTGGAGGGGGGAGGTCAAGCAGGGGAGGGGGGATGGGATATGGAGTTTTCAGTGGGGTAATGTGGAAAGGGGTTAACAATTGAAATGTAAATAAAGCAAATATCTAATAAAAAATTTTTTAAAAAATTCAGTCAATATGTTGGAATTTGTGGCACCCAAAGCAGTTACAGTAGTAATAATAAGGAGAACTGATCTTAGGTCATCATATACAATGCTGAGAACATTGCTAAAGTGTGCTCATGCAGGGCCTTCAAATGCATTTGACTGATGAAAGTGTAATATCTGTGAAGCACAAGAAAGCATCGTATGCTTGGAAATATTTGTTACATAAGTGTGTCTCTGAATTCTGTGTACACAAAGCTACCAGTCACTAAGTTTCCCCATCATCAAATCTTGCCTTGTTTTGTTTTTTGGTTTTTTTTTCCTTAAGCATAATTCCTGGTTGCTTGGTTCCTCTTCCCTCTGCTGTCATGGAAACCAACAGTCCAGAGACAGGTTGCTTTTCATCCAGTTGGGCAACATATATTGCATCCCCTAGAACATAGGGACACAGCCAGAATCCAGGAAATACCAGCCTGCAGTTGAGTATCCTGGAGTCAAATGGCTGTAAGCCTGGCCTTGCCATCCCAGGAGCCTCACACGGTGTGCTGAGGGGCTACCTGGCGACTGGCTGTGTCTGAGGACGCCCACAGAGACCACAAGGCACTTCTCAGGAGACTCAAGCCGTAATGCTCTTAGTGCCTCCTGCTCTCTTATCTTTCTCTACCCCAGCAATCACTAACATAGATAGAGCTCCTACAATGGACAAGCCACGGGATATACAGTCTCTCAAGCTCCACAGAACTGCAAAGCCATAGCTCCCCATTATAGCCAAGAAAACCAAGGCCCGATGAGACAATGGCTTGCCTTAGATGACAGAGCAAGAAGTGAGTTGGTAACACGGAGCTGTGGAGCCCCTGCTGCTCTGCTGCTGGTACACCCTTCTGCTGCTAATGTCTCAGCCAGCCCTGGGCCTGAAAAGGTCAGTAGGGGACATGTTTGGGCAGACAGAAGGCACCATGGAAACCCTAAAGTGTGTACTTCATACACACACACACACACACACACACACACACACACCCCGAGCATAGCCATGAAAACATTATAACCCTGGAGGTGATATTGGAAGGAGACTGAACTCTGAGCTCCAGCCCTCTGAAAGTCTTTAAAGAAATAACAAATAAAAAATAATCCCATCTCTCTGGAATGACGTTGGTGTGGTTATGCCTAAACGTGGAGACTAGCTGACCCCAGTGGTCCTGCTTAGCTTTGTGACTATGATAAACCATCGCTGGCTAGGCAGGCTGACTGCTTAGAGCATTACTAAATCTGCTTTTAATAACACCACCATCCCAAGACCAAGCCCTGACCATCACTGCAATAAAGGTCCATCATTGCTGGAAAGACTGGTCGCAGAGGCGGAGGTGGGAAGTTAGGAAGGCCTGTATGTTCTCCAGCATGGGGCTTCTGAGTCACAGAGTGCCTGGGGAGGGGTGGAGTGCTTGAGAATTTATCTCTGTTGAGTTCTACAGGGTAAAGAAGAAAATAATGAATTCCATATCACTGCAGTAGGACATTAGTCCACCCTGAAAACAACTTTTCAGTGTCACTGGAGGCAGACATGCCATGTATGATCATAATGTAAAATGTAAAAATCACAGAATTTCAGTATGTCCAGTGGGCACCTTAGACTGTTCTTAGAAATGGCACCTATTTGTGACTCCAATGGGGATGTTAAATTGTAGATCCAACGCCGGGCGGTGGTGGCACATGCCTGTAATCCCAGCACTTGGGAGGCAGAGGCAGGCGGATTTCTGAGTTCGAGGCCAGCCTGGTCTACAGAGTGAGTTCCAGGACAGCTAGGGCTACACAGAAAAGCCCTGTCTCAAAAAAACAAACAAACAAAAATAATAATAATAATAATTGTAGATCCACCAGGGCAGGATCCTGCAGGGGCTGAAGCAGCAGAAAGAGCCTAGGAGAGAAGCAGTATCTCAGAGGCACCTGAGGGGCAGCAAACCAACGACAGGGTCAGGAAATGTGACTAGAGTCGATGAGAGAAGATGGGACCTGAGAAAGCAGCTAGAGCAGTGTTCAAATGTGAATGTCCAGAAAATATGGCCAGCTGGCCGGGGCCTTAGCTCCTGCTGGTGATGACAGCACTAGCCAGAATCCAGGCCTTTCTGCATCTGATAAGAAGGGTGGAGCTCACGCTGAGCCAAAGGATTGGGAGAGCGAGCCTGGAAGGCCCTGGCTCCTGAGAGTGGATTGACAAGTGGGACGGAATGCTGCTTACTGGGAAGAGACGGGGTGGCCTGAGTGCCAGAGCAGTGCCTGGGCACAGGTTCCAAAGGCTTCACAGAGTTCTGCCTCGGTGCTCCTGCTAGGGGAGCCATCAGAGTCTCAGTGGGTGGCTCCAGGTGGCCCTGCGGCCTTAAGCAGAATTACACCTAGACCCCGTGTTATCTGCAACCCCTACCAGGACTGCCATATAAATATGCCTGCAGTCCCCTTAGGAAAGGAAGGCTGGGGTCCACGTGAGCAGACACAGCTAGAACTCAGATTCCTGCCTGCATGTGCCAGGGAGCCACGTGGGAAAGAGACCAAGCACACTGTGCTTTGTAACAAGATCCTTAAAGACCCTGTCATGGTGCCCCACTCTATGGAGGTAAAGGCCCGAGATCTTTACCTCCCTCCCCCTCTCCCCGTGGCCGCAGCCTCACTGCTCAGCCACTGGTTCGTGCTGCTCTTCCTGATCCATTAGCACAGTCTCCCTGCTGTCCTCCATGCTTCCGCATCCAGGCCTCTGCACTGATGCCTAATCGGATGCAACATTCTTCCCCGGCAATCAGGACTCGGCCTCCACCCAGCCACCTTAACTGGCCAACAAATCTTTGACTCAGTACAAAGATGGAGATCACCTCCAGATGCTCCTTGTTCCTCACAGTACTTCTGACTGAAAAAAATCAGTGTATTCCACTTCTTCTGTTTATTGTCTGTTTTCCCAACCAGAGTGTCAGCTTCCTGAAAGAGTGGTCATCACTGATATGACCGCCCAGGGCGAGGGTCAGCATGCCTGGGGAAGTTATAGGGATATATTCAACAAAGGCTGCACTCAGTAAACTGCCTGCCTCCCAAGTATGAGGACATGAATCTAATCCTCAGATCCCAGACCATTTGGCAGACCCTGCCTCACCATGACTTAATATATCACCTAAGAAGCAGTTACATATGAGATTATGTTGAACCTTATTATCAACAAAAAGGCTGGAGATGCCAGGTCCAAAGAAAACTCCACTCCCCCAAATTCTGGGGCGCCATTTTCCTCTACCAAAGGAGCCACTTCTTTATCTGACAGAAGGACAAATGGCTATTAGCATACCTACTCACACCGGCTCTGGGCTCTCCCAGCATTGCAAATGCCTATTACAGAGTCTGAGCGAGCATCTAGGTTCTTCTAGACCCTATTCTAAGCTCCTCCCGCTCACAAGATTCCCTCCCCATCTTCTCATAGCCACATAACCCTGCTCTCTCTCTCTCTCTCTCTCTCTCTCTCTCTCTCTCTCCCTCCCTCCCTCCCTCCCTCCCTCCCTCCCTCTCTCTCTCTCTCTCTCTCTCTCTCTCTCTCTCTCTCCTCCTCCTCTCTCACCCCAAACCCCTCCATGATCCAACTCAATATGTTAGTCATGTTCCGTCTACTATTTTCTCTACCTGCTCTGGACGACTCTTCCAGACCCTCTGGCTGGAGTCTCCATCATAGCTGCAATAAACCATTCCCTTCATCCATACCTTGAAGAACAAACTGGGTTCTCCCAGCATTCCTCAGTTGCCTGTACTCCATTGTCAGACTTACAGCGGAGGCCATGAGTGTTAGGAAGAGGGCTCTCAGCAGGAGCCAAGTCTGCTACCATCTTGATCTTCAGCTTCCCGACCTCTGAAACAGGAAGAAATAAGTGTCCGTTAAGCCACCGACCAACCTGTGGAGTTCTTCACAGCAGCCAGAGACAACCAGAGAGCAGCCTCAGAAAGGTCTATTTTAGATGGTGTCGTATCAAGATGGGAGATGGCTGTGCAAGTCCATTACAGGTCTGTCTGTCCTGGCATCCGTGTATCTATCCATCATCCCTGCATCTATAAAGTAATTTCTATAATACCAGGGCACGGGGCTGCTGCTGGGCCTGAGGTAGGTCACAACTGCTAAAAACAACGTGTGTCCTTTTTCCATCCAGTCAGTCAGTTAAATGGAGCAAGCGCCTGGGGGTGCCCTGCCTGCTTGACAGGCTATCGGTGCTGAGCACAGGGAATCTGCCACCCCCTCCCAGTGACATCGCAGTCAGTTCAGTGGGGGCCCTTGTGTAAACTGATGCATTCTGTATAACGTGCTAAATGTACACACAGGAAGTTACAGACAGGAGGGAGAGGCTGGGGGGGGGCATCAATACTGGTAGGAAAGCATGGGCCTGGCAGTGGTATGAAGAAGAACTCTCCCAGGGCAGGTGAGAGGGACTGGTTGTGAATGATGGGATGCCTTAACACAGGAGCCCTGGTCATCAGGGCATTCCTAAAGGCTGAATTCTCTTAATCTCCTTTGCTTTGGGGACAGGTAACTTTGAGGGCAGCCGGGGAAGGCTCGAGGATCTAGGAAAACGGGAGTGTCTCCTTTGATCTTAGTACAGTGGACTCAATTTTTGATTTATTTTTCTAGGTCTAGCATGATGTCCTACTTTCTTCCTCATCATTTGGAAGGAGCCTTCCCACAGGGACAGCGGTTCTGGGGATAGCAGCAAGCCCTCCATCTCCTGCTTCCCTGAGTGGTCAGCAACTGGGGCTCCACAAACAGCTGCTGAATCTGAAGAGGCAGCTGCCCTTCTCACTCTCTCCCGGGACCACCCCCCAGAGCTAGTAGTCCCCTTCGTTTCTGGGGCCTGAGCCTCTGGGAATGTCACTGTTGGTCCACACTGTCACCCTGAGGTTATACTTGGGTACTACATGTTCTTGGTGGACAACGCTGGACATTCTTATAAATGGAGGACCCCAAATGGCCATGTTCAGCCCCACCTCTTTTACCCATAACATCTCAGAATAACTATCTATTTGAGCCTTTGTGTATTAAGTATCCATTTGTGGCCGGGCAGTGGTGGCACATGTCTTTAATCCCAGCACTTGGGAGGCAAAAGCAGCTGGATTTCTGAGTTCGAGGCCAGCCTGGTCTACAGAGTGAGTTCCAGGACAGCCAGGACTATACAGAGAAACCCTGTCTTGGGGGGACAAAAAACAAAAAAACAAAACAAACAAAAAAAAACCTTGTTTTGTGTCCATGAAGGCCTGGAAGCCAGACCTGTGATTATAGGCAAGCTTAGAAGACTACAGGGATCATGGTCCTGGAAGGCCCACCCTGGGCATGAACAGAAGCTCAGCTCCAGGTAGCCCAGGGTTCGGACCGAGCAGCTGGGCGGCCCCTCAGGGTAGGGGTGGCAGTGTGCTATTGTCTTGTGTTTTGACTGATGTTTTCAGCATGAGCAGGCCAATTGAGAGATGTACTCTAGGCCTTTCACACACCCCTAAAAAGGGCAAGATGAATGGTGTGGGTGGTGCTGGAGACATAAATATCACCAGTCTATCAGGGCAAAATGAAAGCAAGGAAAATAAATCTATCAGGATTCTGTGGCCATCCAGAGAAACACCCTGACAGTCTGAGCACCAAACTCCTGAACTGCCTGTCTTCTCTGCCACCAGAGCTTGAGATGTCACGGAACAAGGCTGTGAAGGACACAGGTGGCCAACATGTGCTTCTGAGCACCAACATGACTCTGGTGTAGAAACCTGGTAAATGAGACAATCTCGTAACGTGCTTGTGACTTAGGGCAGCCTGAGTTCTGTTTCCTACCCACCGGCTAGTCAGCAGCCTCTCTCCACGTCGGCTTCCTCATCCAGAAAGGAAAATGGGAGTTTTGATCAGAGTGGTTGCACTCTGTGGATCGCCACAGCCCTGAGGGGATATTACATGCTGGTGTTCCACTTTAGACAAAATAGTGCCGGAGTGGGGTCGACAGAAGCCCACAGGCCTATTCCACACGACACTGGAAGGACTGGTATTTGTTTCCCCACTGAGAATGAGAGAAGCTGAAGAGTCCTGGGGTTCTCTGGAAGAGTCCTCATGCTGGGTTGGGGACTCTTGCTCAAGGCCATGTTTGAGCTTGTTTCTATGGTCACTGCAGTTTGGTGGACACCTCTACCTGACTTACAAAATTGTGCCTAAATTCTACCTGGGAACATAGAGAAGGCTCAGATCGCAGCCACCTCCTCCACAGCCTCTGGGTAGAAGGGGTCAAACAGAGCTGTCTGTGAACGGGGCTGGTGGTGGAAAAGTAAAACTCTCCAGTGGCCGCACAGCTCCTTATGTGGGAGAAAGGACAAATGGGGCGACTAGCACATCAGGAAGCAAGCTCTTCCCCAGGGTAAGAAGTAACTCCTACCTTCCCCCTTTCAAAGAGAGGGCCACAGACAGACCTCGAGGAGTGGGCTCAGGGAAGCTTGGGAGATGACAGGTGAGGCTGCCACCCCCGGAGCGGCTTCTACGGAAACCGTTGTTCTGGTTTGGGGCCTCCTGCTACTTCCTAACTTCGGGCCTGTCAGGACGCCCTGGTGGTCTCCTGTCTTCTTTTCTCCCCCAGCTGATCTACAGCTCTGGCCAGCTGCTGCCTCGCCAACAACACATACACTGTACAGCTCCCCCCACAACACACAACACACATACACTATGAAGACCTGCAACCCCAAGATACTCAACCAAGGGCCCAGGACTGGAGCTTTCTTAGCATCCGCACGGGCTTCCGAGGACACGGACTAACATGACAGGAGTAGTTGGTAAGACCAGAGGCAGCAGACACTGACCTTTGCTCAGTAGCAACCCCAGAGAGTGAAGCAGCTGCAGCTCGGCCCTGAGGACCCTAACATCTGGTGGCCCCCAGCCCACCAGAACTTACTAAGCTGACTCCCCAGTGTGGGAGCCAGGGGAGCTACATGGCAGATACCTGCAAGTGCTGGGGAAAGACCAGACTGTTCAACAGCCGCCAGCTAGAAATCAAGGCCCACTGAGGGTGTGGGAAAAAGGCACACAGTGGTCTAGAAAGTCAGCCTCTGCACGTAAAACAAACAAACAAACATCTTGCCTTGATTTCTAGCACCCCAAGAGTGTCTGTCAATGGCAAAAAATATCAGAATCCCAGAAGTAGAGAACACCCAGAAGATAGTCTAGTCTGGTGATTCTGACAACACCCCACAAAATCATCCCCAGAGCTAATGAAACCACAAACTGCTGGCCACCCACAGGCCTGGTGCAGCTGGGCTCTCTGGGGGCTGATGCTCAGAAATGCATGCTTTTGGCAAGTGCCCAGGAGCTCTGGTGATAGCTGGGTGGTGTGGTAGCAATGTTTGGACACCTGGGCCTCTGCGAACAGCCCTGCAACATTCCTGCTTGTGGGAATCACACTCAAGGATTTTGTCCAGATGCTTGGTTTCCTCCAGGTCTAGGAATGACACCTGAGATTCTAAGTGCCTGTTGCTGAGCCTGCTGATCCCAGGAACATGAGCCTGTCAGATTCTGTTCTCTAATATCCTCCATCTTACCGAGAAACAGAAAAGGCCCACAGAGAAGCAACTGGGCAGGAAGAGAAGACAAGGGGGAGGGGAGAAGCTGCAAGCAGGCTGGGCAGGAATCGCACAGCTCGCCCGGCCAACAGGGAAGCTCCAGCTTGTCTTTGCTGACCAGGTGACCGTCCTGGGGCTTGCTTCCTAATGGCCATTGTGGGTATACAGTGGGGAGTAGCCACAGATGGCACACACAGGTCCCTGGGTCAGCGAGTCTGCTGGACAACGGACAGCTACAGCTCTGCATCTGGCAAAACTGACATTAGAATGCACATGCCAGCCGGGCGTGGTGGCGCACGCCTGTAATCCCAGCACTTGGGAGGCAGAGGCAGGCAGATTTCTGAGTTCGAGGCCAGCCTGGTCTACAAAGTGAGTTCCAGGACAGCCCGAAGTACACAGAGAAACCCTGTCTCGAAAAATCAAAAACAAAAACAAAAACAAAAACACCCAAAAACAAAAACAAACAAACAAACAAACAAAGAATGCACATGCCAGCTGCTCGGGCATATTCCAGAGTCCACCTCAGGGAGTCTCTCACACACACACACACACACACACACACACACATGCACACACATGCACATGCATGCACACACACACACTCAGGTACACTCACATAGCTCTGCAAAAGATGCAGCAGGACACAGTCATCCTGAACTGGAGGCCTTTATCTCCTATTTTCCTGGCCCACTTTTGGGCATCTTTTCCTGTAGCAATGTCTTGGGAATGGGTGAAACGTGCCCTTGGGGCTTCCTTCTGGCCTTCCATAGAAATTGGATGCTAGGGGCCAGAAAATGAGCAGTCCCTGGGGCGACCACGGGCTTGCCCAAGGAGAGCTGGTCAGTGAAGATTTCTCTGCTGAAGGAAAACTAAAGACATAAGGCTAGTTTACCTTAGAGAAAAGAAAGCAAAAGGTTAATAAGTGACTTCAATAAAAGTAGGAGCGGAACGGAGTGGGGGGCTCTGTCACCAAAGCCTTCTGCTCTGATGGCTGGCTGCATCCCGGGAGCAGGTATTATTACACTTTACACAAGACAGTTTCCATTAGTTCTTTTCTAGACACGTCTTCAAAATTCACAGAGCCCACAGGTTAGCAAGATGATCAGTAAAAGCATTTGTGGAGTGGGTCTGAGAGCCTGAGCTCAGCCCCTGCACCCACAGAGAGAAATGACTCCTGAAAGTTGTCTTCTGACATCCACATGTGAGCCACACATACACACACCCTAACACACACACACACACACACACCACACAAACACTCAAAAATGCAAACATACAAACACACATGCACAAACACACATACACATACAAACACTCATAAATACAGACACATATACAAACACATACACGGACACACACACACATACATACATATACACACACAAACACTCATAAATATAGACACATATACAAACACATACATACAAACACAGATGCACAAACACACACAGAAACACACATACACAAACACACATATACAAACACATACAGAGACATGCACAAACACACACAGAAACACACACACACACACACACACACACACACAGAAACACTTCATAGAGCTAGGCTAGGGAGATGGTTCAAGGCATAAGCGCACCTGTTCTGAAGCATACAAACCTGGCTTCGGAGTCCCGGAGCCCAGGGGCATAGCTGTGCAGACCTGTAACCTCAGCATTGAGAACAGAGGTCGCTGGATCCTGGGAGCTGACTGGTCAGCCAGGCTAACCCAAACAAAGAGCCTCTGGTTCAGTGAGAGACCTTATCTCAAGGCAGTATAGTGGACAGAGGTACAGGAAGACACATACCATCTTTCTCTGACCTCTACAATCTGATGCATGGATGCACCCACCTACACACACACACACACACACACACACACACACACACTCCAAATAATGAAATCTTGTCGATTAGGACTCTGCTCAAGTGGCTCTGCCTCTAAAAAGTGAAGTACTGATTAATCTAAGACCACACAAATGCCCTTAGTAACAAGGATGTTACACAACAGAACTGTATTTTAATTTATTTTTTTTTAACCACAGCCTATGCTTACTCGTGAGGTCTTGGCGCCACCTAGTGGCTCATTTGTTCATTTCAACTTTTACCTGACCTCTGATCACTTAAAATTTCAACAAAAAACGTATTAGACTGAAGTGATGAGTTAAGAACCGGGAAGGAAGCTGGGCTGAAACATTAAAGGCACGGTCTCACCTCTCTGAGGCTGATGTGCAAGAGTTACACAAGTACACAAATGCAAACATGATTACACACTGCGACGTCACCAGGAAATAAAATGGTCATGGGCTGGAGGGTGATGTCCGTAGAAGAATGGCTTTGGTTTTGATTTGGGGTTTTGAAACAATATCTCACCAAGTAGCTCTGGCAAATCTTGACCTCTTCATTCTCTGGCTTCAGCCTCCAAAGGGAGGATTGTAGGCATGCACTACCATGAACTATAAAAGTAACGTATTTTAAGCAGAGTGGCAGATAAGGGCACTAAAGTCAAGCACAGGATGAGGTGGAGTCAGACATGGACAGTCTGTGAAGGCACAGCAGGTCTTTGCAAAGGCAAAAGGGGTCAAGGTCTCAAGCGGCTGTGGGAAGAGTACAAAGTCCAGCTTGTCTGGAACACTGTGAACAGGCCCAGGGGACCATGATGGGACTGGACTGTCCTTAAGTGAGTGCACACAGATGGGGAAACAGGGGAGGGAGTGGGGGGCGGGGGTGTCCCTAAGGACAGAATCCGGTTACATTTATACTTCTTTACAACAGATAGGGAGAGGTTCGAGATACTTTGAATTGAGTTTGGCTACTTGCTTGATCCCAGCTGGATCTCGGTCAGGGCCTGGGTCTGTTTGTGGCTGGCTGGCTACCCTGCCCCTTCCCTTAACCGACAGGCACATCCCTAAGGGATTACAGCAGAACCTCGTCTTAAAAGTCAGAACAGTGGCTCTAAACCTGGGGCCTCTTAGGCACCCCTAAGTCCAGTTAGACTGACATCCCGAGGAGTGGGTAGCATGCCTCCAGGGTTTGCCAGCAAAGCTGAGAACATCAGACCTTGGGGCATTCTTACCAGGAGAGGAAAATATCAACACAAAGCCCTTGGTACACTGGGATACCAGAACCACACAAGTGCCAGCAGGCTGGTTTTGGCTTTGATTGGGCCATTGGTTTTGTTATTTAAAATAAGTTTTGTCCCAAGTAGAAGTCCCACTCTGGACCACAATGTCTCGTTAAGTTTCTACCTAGACGTCAACAGCGCAGGAGAGCTGATGTCATAGAGGGGCACCGTTTCTTAGTATAGATGACGTTGCTGGGCAGATGAGTTATGAGACATCTGAGACTTTATTACTCATTCACAAGTCTCTGAAGTCAGAGGGTCCAAAGAGGCAGGCCTCTCAGGCCCCAGCCGGAGTCACATATCACAAGGACTCAGAGAGCAGTTAAATGCTCATGCTTCAGCTCAGCAGGAGAACATCCTGTAGTTCTGGGGAGACCCGCCCAAAACTGTGTAACTGACTTGCTATTCTGACGTCTGCAACTGTGTGTGTGTGTGTGTGTGTGTGTGTGTCTGTGTGTACATGGATATACAAGTGCATGTGTGCATAAGTGTGTTTGTGTGTGTGCAAGTGTATGAATGTGCATGGGTCAGTGTGTGTGTGCAAGCATACTCCTACTATGTGCGCATAGGTTTTCATTTAACCAATTATAAACCCTACATTTCTTTTTCTTAAAAGATGTCCACTAGCCGGGTGGTGGTGGCGCACACCTGTAATCCCAGCACTTGGGAGGCAGAGGCAGGCAGATTTCTGAGTTCGAGGCCAGCCTGGTCTACAGAGTGAGTTCCAGGACAGCCAGGGCTATACAGAGAAACCTTGTCCCGAAAAAAAAAAATCAAACCAAAAAAACAACAAAAAACAAAACAAAACAAAAAGATGCCCACTCATCCATATCTTAACGTCTAAATAGATAGCTCCATAAACTAGCTAGTGGCAGTTCTCATCTGGATGGTGGAAGTTGGGTGGTTTAAATTATGTCGTTCTTACTAGGTACAGCAATACAAGAAATCAAAATACTCTGAAGGCTGAGCCAGGAGTTTGAAGCCAGCCTGGGAAAAGAAATTTTCTGCTAGACACAGCAGTTCATGGCTGAGGTAAGAAAAGATCCTGTCTCAAACCACCAACAAAGACTGGCTGCTGTTGACGTTGCTGATTTTCCTGACGAAAGCAGTCAGCTGGCACTCAAGGTCTGTTTCTTTTCCTGTTGCTGCTGCCACCCTGACAAAAGCAACCCACTACCCTGGCTCAGCGCTCAGGATACACCCCATCGTCGTGAGGAAGGCAGGCACCTGGCGCGAAGCAGCTCACACATCCCGTTCACAATGAGGAGAAAAGAACGATGACCAAGCTGTGGCTCAGATCGGTCCCCACTCGGAGCTCAGGGCCCATCCTGAGGTATCGTGCTATCCACAGCAGCGGGTCTTCCTGCTTCAATTAACCCCACCACATACCTTAGACAATCCTTTACAGGTGTTCCTGCAGGCTTGTCTCTAACAGGTCTCACATTAACACTTCGTATGATATTTTAAAGACTATGACCCAGAAGCTGATGGTGATGTAGCTGGTATAATCCCAGCACCAGCACTCAAAAGCAGAGTCAGCTGGACGTCTGAATTCGAGGCCAGCCTGGTTCTAGAATAGCAAGGATTACACAATGGCCTACACCTTCCCCAAAAACTAAACCAAAATCACCCATCATTCCTTCTGTCTCATGTGGCTCTGTGACCCAAGTGTTCGCCGTGCAGTCTTTGGGACCGCACCTGTCCTTGTGGACCTTGACATCCTCGCCCCTCACTGGGAGGACAGAAGCCATCGTTACTCTCTCCAAGTCTCAATTCCATTGCTACAGAGAACAGGAACCATACCAGTCTTCTTGAGAGATTTGGATCTGACAGACCACCGCGTTTTCAAAAAGATATGTCAAAAAAAAAAAAAAAACCGTATGTTTCCTGGACAATGGGTATGGAGGGCAGTGGGTACGCAGGATTCTGAAAGACAGAATCTTTCTTCCCTGCAGTCTCCACTATGCACATACGCACTAGGAGTCTGCAGCACAGCTCTTCCCAGTCACTTGGTCGAGAGAACGTTCCCAGGACTGTTCCCAGGACTGGTGCTGGCCAATGCTCTCTAACCCACCACAGAGCAGAGCAAGTGCAGAAGTGCTCCCCAGGAGAGCAGCAGGCAGAAGTGCTCCCCAGGAGAGCAGCAGGCAGAGCACTCCCCAGGAGAGCAGCAGGCAGAAGTGCTCCCCAGGAGAGCAGCAGGCAGAAGTGCTCCCCAGGAGAGCAGCAGGCAGAAGTGCTCCCAGGAGAGCAGCAGGCAGAAGTGCTCCCAGGAGAGCAGCAGGCAGAAGTGCTCCCAGGAGAGCAGCAGGCAGAAGTGCTCCCCAGGAGAGCAGCAGGCAGAGCACTCCCCAGGAGAGCAGCAGGCAGAAGTGCTCCCCAGGAGAGCAGCAGGCAGAAGTGCTCCCAGGAGAGCAGCAGGCAGAAGTGCTCCCAGGAGAGCAGCAGGCAGAAGTGCTCCCCAGGAGAGCAGCAGGCAGAAGTGCTCCCCAGGAGAGCAGCAGGCAGAGCACTCCCCAGGAGAGCAGCAGGCAGAAGTGCTCCCCAGGAGAGCAGCAGGCAGAGCACTCCCCAGGAGGCAGCTGGGGAGACTAGCCATGGGGATCACTAAGTGGTGTCCCGCCTACCCCGCAGGTATGTGACATCCAACACCTGCCGCTGACATCGGGTCATATTTTCTGTTCACAGACTGCACTTGCCCTGTTTTTTTCTTCAGCTCATTTGAGTTGAAGAAACTGGAGGTTGGCTTGGCACAAGCCTCAACCATTAAGTCTGTTGTCTTTTTTTCTAACTCGTGTCAAAGATCTCCAAGGAGAAAAAGAGCCCTCACTGGACCACCCAAAGAGCTCTTCCCACCTCCCACCTCCTTCCAAGACCTCCGTGAACCCTGACTGCACTGGTGTGACCTGCTGTTCCCGTCACCCTGCTGAGGGTGCTGTCATGTGTCTCGGCCACACAAACCAGAGCACGTCTTTACTAATTGGTCCTACAAATGTTCATCCAAAAAGGGTAAGATCAAAGAGATAGAAAAACATTATGTACTCCTGTCTACTTCCTGGAGACTCCCAATGTCCAGGGCCACACTGAAATTCCAGAAACTCTTTAATTACAAAAAGAAATTTTTTTAAAGATTTACTTACTTATTATGTATACAATATTCTGCCTGTGTGTATGGCTGCAGGCCAGAAGAGGCTAGATCTCATTACAGATGGTTGTGAGCCGTCATGTGGTTGCTGGGAATTGAACATGGGACCTCTGGAAGAACGTGCAGTTAAGAGCTGAGCCATTTTTCCAGCCCCCCACTAAATGTTTTTGCCTAACCTAAATTATCTTAAATCAACCTGACCTTGGGTTTTGCTCTGTTATCATATGTAACAGAACATATTTTGAAAAATGAACCTTCATGGCCTCTGGAAATTATCTGTAAAAACAAAGTTGTTTGTTTTTTAACCAGATGGGTTTTTTAATTGAAATATTTTCTCTTGTCGCTTCATGGACCTGTGTGTCGCCTCGCGCAGGGGCTGTGCTAATCTCTGTATCTGTACACAACTTTTACATGTGCTCTGTCGCTTACCTAACCAGGCACTCCACTGCACCACTCCTGATGTCACATATGGTGTCATGAGGGTGGCAGGACCCAGGATCTCCTTAATAGTTCCAGAAAGTTCTCTAGCTAAAGATCAGCCAGACAATTTTGACAATCCCATAAAAAGTAGTATTTCCATGGCACTTCTGAAAGATTAAGAAACAACAAAGCCACACCAGGGAGTGCAGCCCACTGCCACACGCCCAGCCCACCTGACAACACGCAGACTGGTGATTTCTTTATGGCACAGGATGTTAGTTCAGCTCACAAGGCCTGGGCGTCAGATGCAGGGCCAGGCCTGTTTCTTTAGCTCTCTGAGGCTAGCCTCAAACCCAGGTCTTCATGCATTTAAGAGCTTGACCCCAGGACCCTACGCTCTCTTCCTTAGGAAAAAAATCAACAGTTATTATTGTACGTCATGGGACTGTAAAATTTTAATATAAAGTGTTCAGCTAGCATGTTAAACAATTAAGCATATTCCCAGGACAGGAAAAGATGGAAAAGATTCAGAGTTTAAACAGATCATCATCCACATAATTCTATAATTTTAATTCTTGTTTTCCAAGCAGTTCCACAGTATATTTTAAATCATATGATGACAGAGGGATCATCTCTCTGTGAGATTTGACAAAAATTTAAGACCAGGCTGTAAAGTCAAATTCACACCTCGATGGAAATCCTTGCAAACCGATACTGCAGCGAGGCTGGAGGCCTCAGCAGCACCAGGCCCCTCGTGGCTGCTGACTGGCTGGACAACATTTCCAGCAAGCCCGTCACACTAACAAACCCTAGGGCTTCTCCACAGCCAACAGCCATAGAAAAGTCTCCCTGTGTTACAAAGCCTAGGAGGACCCTGGAGCAGTGTGAAGTTAGTCCTGGAAGGGGGCCTGACCACAGCCCCTGAGTCAGAGCTTCCTGCCCAGCTGTGGGCGCCCCTGCTGCCAGGCCCTTGGAGGCCCCGTGTTCCCTGTTCTGCCTCTTCTCCTTTTTCTTCTTTTCTTTCTCCTTCAGAATCAGGCTTTTAAATGGGTCGCTGTGTCTGGACTCCCAGGGTCCATGGTAACACTGGTCCTGACTGAGCTGGAGCAGGTCCTCCTTGGATGGGACACAGATCATGGTGCGTGGCTCTGGGCTGCCCTTCCTGAGCAGGGACAAGCTGACCCACACCAGGGCTCTGGGGAAATCATCCAGAATGGACAAGCAGGCCTTTCTAGTCAGTTCTTGCTGGCCTCTGCAGGGAGCCCTCCTGACCTCAGAACTGGGCCCGCACCACGAAGAGAGCTGCTTCAGTAGTTCCCTGCTCCTACATAAAGGGAGACACACAACATCAAAAACCACTTAAAGCATAACATACATTCAGTGCTAATCATCATCTTTTCATGTCTGTCATCTCAAACTAAGAGTAAAGATTATAGAATTGGGGCAGAGAAAAGAATAAGGCATTCAGAAAAATAAGATAGATAGTAGTTATAATTAAAGCAAGTAAAGCAAGAGGATGAGAGTTTGAGAAGAAAGAGGGATATAAAAACCTTAGGATAAATACAGTGAATGGAGAGCCTACTCAGGAGGAGAGTGTGCTACCGGGGGCTGAGTGGCCAGTGTCCACTGCACGTGGGGGCCGAAGCTTCCCCACCCGGCCACCGGCTCATCCCACACCCACACAGTTCACAAGAAACGGGCAGGCTGGCTCAGAACAGAAGCTCGTCCCCAGTCAGGCTGCCTGGATGAGGACAGCATTTTTAACCACTTCATAAGTCTCAAGTCATGTATTACTGTCTCCCTAGGCCCTCGATGAGACATCAAAGGAGCAGCTCCCCTTTTCAGTCACAAGTCAGCACACAGGAACCATGGGAACGCTGACACCCAGCGCATGATCAATATGGAAAACTATTCAGAATGTACCTGGCAGCTGCCTACACTTACCGGACAACACAGAGCTGGCTGCCTGTGGTCGCCTCGAGGTCCTCGCTGGCATTCCATTCCAGGCCCACTCTGGTCCCCGCCTGTGCCTGACAGCCTGTGACTTCTGGCCCCCTGGGTGGGCTTGCAGCTACGCCTGCCTCATCAGAGAGTTGGCAGATCTCTCTGGGGAGATAAGGCACTCCAAGTCTTGGGTCATTCTCCCGAGCACCAGGCACTGAAGCTGTAATAGCTGCCTCTTGGGCATGAACCCTGGACTCCCAGTCCCGAGTCAGCTGTTCCCAGGGACAGCAGAAAGGAGCCAGCGTGCCAAACTTAACATAGTTGGGCCTTTTAGCAGGAGGACGTCTAATGAAAAAAAGAAATAAATTTTAAACTATTGGAGAGTAGAGAATTAAAATAGCCATGATCATTATAAAATATCTCCAAATAACACAAACATACACACACACACACACACACACGCACATGCACGCGCACACACGTGCCTTCCCACTTTGCCTCCCTAGTGCTAGGTTTAAAGGTGCATACCACCATGTTCAGTTCTTTGTGGGATTTTTTGTATTTCTGTCTGCTTGATGTATATGAGTATGCTATCATTGACATACCAGAAGAGGGCATCAGATCCCATTACAGATGGTTGTGAGCCACCATGCGGTTGCTGGGAATTGAACTCGGGACCTCTTCACTGCTGAGTCATCTCTCCAGCCCAGATCTTTGGTTGTTTTTTATTTTTACTTTTTAAAAAGATAGCACATCTACAAATGTGTGCGGCACTTCAGTACTGATCCTGAGAGCACCAAGGACTTGGTCTCCTGGGACTGGGCGTGCTGTCCCTGCAGATTCCAAAGGCTCTGAGTCAAGGATACAGTGAAGTTTCGCCCTCACTCCTGACCCGACAACACGAAAATCAGAAAGAGTAAGAACAAGTGTGCGCCTGCAAAACTATGTGTGCCAACACTGCATGCGGAAGGACATGGAGGAAGGGACCGCGGTGTCGGGCTTCGGAGGGTGGCAGATACTCCGGGGCACAAGTGAGGGAAAAACGTCACAGTGAACCAGTCTCTTGGGCAGAATCAAACGACTTATGCTCTGCTAAATTCTGAGGCCGCACTGCCTTCTCAGGCTTTGTGCCTATGCTCTCAGGCAGTGCGGCACCCAGCTGTGATCAGAGAAGCTTCTTTTTGCATTGGTTGACAATTAATGCAGCCTTATAACTTGCCAAAGTCCCGAGAATCAGTGACCACTGGGTGCTTGGCCGTAAGCGCGTACATCATCCCCTCCCATGTCGGGGAACGGTGGGGCAGAAAGGCAGAACTGAAGGAGCGGGTGCATGCTATCCAAAACCCATGCAAGTCTCAGACATGCAGAGGCCACCTGCAAAGACCCAGCCAGGCAAAACCCAGGGGGTGGGGGCGGGGTGCGTGGGGACGGGGTGAGGATGTGCTTTATGCTTTTAAGCCAGGCAGTGGTGGCACACACCTTTAACCCTAGCACTTTGGAGGCGGAGGCCAGCCTGGTCTACTGAGTGAGCTCCAGGACAGGCGGGGCAGGAACGGGCAGAGTGGTAAGAGAGGACCATGGGGCAGTAAACACAATCACAGCACACTGTGCGGGTATGCGATATGATCAAATAAAGAAGAAACTAACACCAGTTCACTCGTGCCTGTCAGGGCCAGAGCACCTAGGTGGCGTTGGACACAACAGCAGGCTTGAAATAAATATGTGCTGGATGAATGAATGATCCAGACAAATACAGAAATGGGTTTAGGGAAAAGTTCCCCAAAGCACAGGACAAGAGAACAGAGGCTCCCTACCCAGCCCTGATGAGGTGGTGTACACCGTGCCGCAGCCTTCCAGGGCCGCCCAGAACTCCAGCCTGCACCCCTGGCGGCTGAGCCACCTGGGCCAGCCTGGCCTGTGACCTGCCTTCACACGACCCATGAGCTAAGAACGGTTTTCGTATTTCTAGTCATTGGAGAAGGAAGATGATCCTATTTTATGACTGAAAGTTCTATGACTTCCATAAGTGAACGACCTGGAAATAAGCCATGGTTGGAACTCCAGAACACTGTTTTTGTCACCTGTGGCTGCTTCCCTGTCCCAGTGGCAGAGCTGAGACCTTGTCACAGAGACCAAAGGGTCTACAGTCAGAAGTGCCCATCATTTGGCCCTCTACAAAAAAATCCGCCAACATTTGGTGTATGATCATTATTTATTGATATTGGGAAACTCACACACTGGTTAAATGAAAGGGTCAGGTTTCAAATGGATAACACCATTCTTTTATTTGAAAGGTTTTTTACCTGTAGAGAATATACATGAAAGTCTAAATAGTGAATAATAAACATTCTCAGTCACAGGACTCTCAGCCACACAGCATGGGTGGCACACAGGTGACGTGTGGCACACACAGAACTGCTGGGAAGCTGACCCAGGACCAGGTCACAACTTACCCACGAGCATCTGTCTGTCATTCAACAAATGGCTAGAGAGCCAGCCAACCCTACATCACACAGACACACACTGACACACACACACACCGCCTCCGCCTGTGGTTGTGGGAACAGGAACTGCCAGCAAAACCACTGCACCCTTCAATTATCAAACAACAAATGTTAGAGAGGCCCAGTGTACACCACCCACGGCTAGACCCACAAACACAAGAGTTTCTGTGTTTCCAAAAGCCTACAATCTAATGGGAACATGGGTCCCTACAGTTCACATGGACTTCTCTATACAACAGAAATAAAGGTCCTCATTCACTCATTTCCAATGACAGCTCTAGAAGAAGAAAGGCTACAAGGATAATACTAAAGCATTACAAACAGGGTGCATCTCTTTGGATGGCAGAGCTGTGCCAGTTTAAAGTGTTTTACCTACTTCTATGGTTCCGTTAACTTTAATAAATTGGTACTATTCCAAAACCAAGCTTTTTAAAAGTTTGATTTCTGTAAGGATAGGGATACAGGCAGGGTAGAATGATATCCACAGCAAGTGCCTGACGTCTGTAGTTCAGACGTCCATCACTCGGGTCAGAAAGTAACTGAGACCAGGGCTGGACCAGATGGGCCTGGCTCGACGCTCTTCCTGGTGACAGAAACGCAGGGAAAGGCCTTACACTATCCACGGTCGCCAAGCCATCAGGCAACTCCAGCTGCCGTCGCTGAGACCGGGCCAGAGCAGTTCCTTCCTTACCTTCTGTACTTCTCCAGAAGGTCCTTAGCTTCATCTTCAGCAAACAGAACCCCGGCTTGGCAGTCTGGGAAATCGCCTGGGATGTTCGGTGACCGTCTGTACTGAGAATGCACCGCAGCCTCTTTCAATCCGCCCACTCTCGCACCTCGGTAGATCTAACAGAAAAGCCAAGAAGCCCTGTCAGTCCACTAGCTTGAATCAAAACTGCTTAACGTCCATAGAGGAGAATGAGAAATCAAGCTTAAAGCCCAGCACACACGGAAACTTGATAAACACAAGGTAAGAGACTCCTACGACCAAACATCAGACAACAGTAAAACCGAATGAATGAAACTGCAGTCGACATGGGGAAAACTCAACACTCAGTAACTACAGCGGTCGCACACCCATACACACCATAGGCGTATAGATTAAACACACACACAGAGATACGAGCACCTGACAGAGATCTGAGAACGTGCACGCGGGTAACGAACACCGAACAACACTGGTGCTGCCTCAGGAGGAGAGCTGAGGTGTGCGGGCCGTGGAGCACGGCCAGTGAGGCTGCACGCGTCGCTCCGAGCGAGACACGGGCACACACTGAAGCGCGCCTGGCTGTCTGGGGACGCGGCGCAGTGACAGGGCTCTGTGGACTGCCTAAGACCCGCAGTTCAAGACTCAGTACAGAAGAAAAACCTAACAAAGCTTTGCCAATAAAACAGTTCCTTGCACTGGGCGTAAAAATTCTAACAACATAATTATCTGTACAAACCTAGCCATCTACACTGACACAGATCTCTTACCATCTATCTCTAGCAGAGTATGCTTAAATTAACCAGAAGATGCTCAGACAACAGGCTTTAATAAAAATTTTAGCTACAGTTAAAAAATAGGAACAGTATACGGTTATAGTTAGGACTTAAAATCACAACAGTATGCTCTATACTACTGTAAAAGCTAAGCTACTAAACTTATTCAAGTTAAAATACAACATTATTGTTGCCTATTTTTAAAAAAAAAAAATAGGGCAGGAGAGATGGCTTAGCGTTAAGAACATTGACTGCCCTTCCAGAAGTCCTGAGTTCAATTCCCAGTAACCACGTGGTCTCATAACCATCTGCAATGGGATCTGATGCCCTCTTCCGGTATGTCCAAAGACAGCTACAGTGTACTCATATACATAAAATAGATAAATAAATAAATATTTTTTTGAGTTCCATTTCAAAACCTTCAAATATTGTTCCTTATAGTATGGGAAGGTGCCTGGGGAGGAGATGGTAGGACACGGACAGACAGATGGACGGTTGTCATGCAAAGCATGTATAGAAACATCACAGAGTAGCTGTACAGTTAGTAATCACAGTAAGAAAACGAAAAATAAAATGTGTGAGGGAAAAATGTACAATATGAGCCAGACACTGTGTTTAAACCTGCAATCCTGCCTGAGCAGGAGGATAACAAATCCCAGGCCAGCTGAGCCGCAGAGAAAGGCTGTCTTCCGAGGAAGAGGGCTATACTACTGGCCTTTTCTATTATGCAACTTTCTTTACTCTATGTACGTGTGCATGAACACGGGCACATGTGTTATGGCACACGTGTGGAGGGCAGAGGACAACCTGAGAGAGCTGGCTCTTTCCTTCCACCATATGGTACTGAGAAGCAAACTTGGTTGCCAGACTTGGTGACAAGCACCCTAACCTGCTGGCCCACAGGTTATCCACGAGAATCTGGCTCCAGGAACCACATTATAAATATTCTATATTTTTATATCCACTATTTCACCTCTAAAGACAGAAGTACACTACTCAGTTCCTAAACTGTGCATAATGCCCAGAACATTTAACATCTATTATCAATTAAGATTGTGTTTTAAATATTGCAATTATTAGCTGAAATCAAAAGGAGACTTACGAATGGAATCCAAAACGCCATGCCCCAGCCCTTGGGAAGGAGGATGTCCCAGCCGCTGCCCCAGCCCAGTCTGTCTCCGCCAGTCACTTTTCCCGGCTGCTGAATCAGAAGTACAGGGATCTTGGACTCACGGGCCCCTAAATCAAGCTGCGACCCGGGCACCAGCAATTCACTTCGCATCCGGTTTAAATCCTAAGGGAAGAAAACAAGTCAGTACAAACAGTCACAATCTTCAGGAGATCCTGCTGGGCCTCCCCAGGAGCAACCTTAAAAGTTAAATGTTCATTTAAAAGAGAAAGCTCTGAAATAGTAAGCACAAGCCAGGAGAAGTACAAATATACTTCCTACAAAGACCTTCCTGTATGGACAGGCTTGCAGCGGACTGACATGCTCACTCTGCTAATCTCATCAACCAGTCCACGTGTGCACGCCATCCCTTTTACTTTGATTATCCTCTGTCCTCATTAAGTAAGGCAGTACACAAATTAACCACAACTTCTCAAAGGTGGGCAGGTGGGGGGAAACGCTGAATGATTAGAACAGACAGTGCTGTGAGGCGCTGTGAACGGAAGGCTGGGCCAGCAGAGCGAACGGCACCCTCTCAAGGCTTGCCTCGTCTGCTGGGGGAAGGAAAAGCCCTGTGCTGAGATCAGAGCTGCCAGCCCCGTCTCCATGCCAGGGGCAGAGCACTCCTCCATGCTCGGGTGTGGCTGTGGCCTCCCGACGCCCCTCAAGCCTTGGCCCTTTCAGTCTTGCCAAGCCTGCCTGTGTGTTTACTGTCCATTCCAATACATCCCTTTAGCCCCAAACTTCCCGCCTGGAATTTAAACCTGTCTCTTAAGATATCCATTCTCAGCTGGGCGGTGGTGGTACACGCCTTTAATCCCAGCACTTGGGAGGCAGAGGCAGGCAGATTTCTGAGTTCGAGGCCAGTCGGGACTACAGAGCGAGTTCCAGGACAGCAAGGGCTACACAGAGAAACCCTGTCTCGAAAAAACAAAACAAAACAAAACAAAACAAAACAAAACAAAACAAACAAAAAAAAGATATCCATTCTCAAGAGGCTCATGGCCTGTCAAATGGCTCACCTTTCCATGGTCCTCTTCCAAATCCTCCCCTAACTTAATAATCCCACAAATCCCAGAGTTCACTGTCCATTTGCAGTGAACAAGTCAACATGACTGTGGCTCTGTCAGCTGACACCACCTTGTTAGGAGCTAGCCCACAGATGCCCTTCTCATCTACCAAGTGCCATGTTAGGAGCTAGCCCACAGATGCCCTTCTCATCTACCAAGTGCCATGTTAGGAGCTAGCCCACAGATGCCCTTCTCATCTACCAGGTCCCATGTTAGGAGCTAGCCCACAGATGCCCTTCTCATCTACCAAGTCCCATCATCTTACCCTCTGGACCCCAGCCCCTTTGCTCCAGCTACTGCACAATTCCGACCACACCATGTCTCATGTGGTGTACTTCTTTCTTTCTTTACATTCAGCTATTTTATAGACATGTTTCTTTTAAGGCTATCTGACCTGGAGGCCTTTACCCAGCTCTCTCCTAAGCAGAACCCCAGGCTAACCTTCCCCCCACATACTGCTACAACCAATCTCGAAACCCTCAGAGGACCGCAGAGCTGGCCCGCACCTTGATGCCCTGGGGTCCTCTACACTCTAGCCTGTGTCCCTTCGGAACTCTCCCTTGTCCCACTACCAACTCCAGCTCTTCTGCGGATTAAGAACAGGGCCACTGGGCCACTGCAAAGGCCGCGTTTGCTTCCTGACCCTTTCTCCACCTCAGCCTTGACCCTGCCTCCACGAAGTCCAGCTCCCACCTGAGAGTAATTCACACAGGAGCTCCTCACACAGGAACAGCCTCGGTGTCCCTCGGCTTTTCTTAGGCTTCCTAACACCCCAGTCATCTATTAGGATCTGACACAATGCCAGACTCTGGTGGGGACTCAATCATTGTGAATTTACAGACAGAATATTTAAAGGAAATAAGATCAAAGAAAAATTTATTTAAACCACAAGATGTTACACTTCAGGAAAAGGTATGTTACTAGAAAACATTCTTAAAAGAAAAGAAACCAATGTATCACAATAGAGAATATATAAGTACACAGGACATAGAATCACCATGTAGGGTCTCTACTACAGTGAGTCTCCCTGGCACATTACTTACCTGATCCAAGATTTTGTTCTCTGTGACACTCCTACAGATATCCCGGTTCCAGATGAAGCTGTGTGCGCACTCCACAGGCACACCCTCCAGAAGCAGCTGCTGAACTTGATCATTATCTAAGAGGGAAAAGAAACATCCTTCAAACCACACTGTCACCCTTCGCCTAATGCGGAAGACGGAGGAAGGTGAAAGGGTTTCACTCAGTGAATAGCCATTTACTGAACTAGAAGGCTTTCCTTGGCAAAACCTTATTCTTAAGATTGGCTTCCTAGACCATGAAATAACAAGGCTAATGAAGACTTTTCCTTGATATTTACTTCTGTGCAGACATACAACGCTAACGCCGATAAGCTGCCCCTCTCACTTAGGATCATCAGACTCTCAACGGCACCTTCGGTTACCCTGAGTCTCAGATCTCATAACTACCATTTACTAAGCTATTCACTCCTGTCTGTGAAACAGTCTCCATTCCTTTAAAGCGAGCAATGTTTGTGAATCTTGAGAAACAGTTTAAGACAGAAAAAAAAAAATCTTTCAAATCTAATTTTGTTAGACTGAAGAATTAAAAAACAAAAACAAGAGCCGGGTGGTGGTGGTGCATGCCTGTAATCCCAGCACTTGGGAGGCAGAGGCAGGCGGATTTCTGAGTTCAAGGCCAGCCTGGTCTACAGAGTGAGTTCCAGGACAGCCAGGGCTACACAGAGAAACCCTGTCTCGAAAAACAAAAAAAAACAAAAAAAATCAAAAAAAAAAAAATTGAGGATGGAGGGAGGCTATTGTCCCAAAATACCAACACAGAAATTCACTCAAAAGTGCACACCTGGGCTGGAGAGATGGCTTCGTGGTTAAGAGCACTGACTTCTCTTGCAAAAGTCATGAGTTCAAATCCCAGCAGCCACATGGTGGCTCACAACCATCTGTAATGAGATCTGATTCCCTCTCCTGGTGTGTCTGAAGAGAGTGACTGTACTTATAATAAATAAATCTTTTTTAAGAAGCGCATACCTGTGTGGGTCTGCTGGCTGGGGAAATAACTAGGGTAAGGTGTGACAGATCTCAGGGGAGATCAAAGCCAGAGAAAATTTAACCGAACAGACATGAGAAGAAAGCTGGAGAGAAGCAGCACTGGCATCTGTTAACTGTCCTACTGCATGGAAGAGGTCTAACCTTGTGGAAGAGGTCTAACTTCAAGAAAAAGGTCTAACCTCATGAATGAGGTCTAACCCCGTGGATATGTCTAACTTCATGGATGAGGACTAACCTCGTAGAGACTAGCCAATACGGTCGTAGGTGTAGTGCTGAGTGCCAGTGAGGGCCACATTGCCCAGGAAGGACCAGCCCCATCCCCAACAGCCCTGACTGACCCAGAATGCTGCCCTGTGGCGCTCACACAGACCTGAGGGCAGATCTGAGTTGTAAACAAGAGAGAATTCTCAACGCAAAGACACAGGAAAGCACCAGCTCATCTTCAAATATTCTAAATGATGGAAACTCCCAGAGGACAGGAGACTCCTGTCACTAAGGGGAAGAGCCGGTTTACAAACACTGCCCACAGTATGGTCAGCCATGGACATCTAGACAGGCTAAACTAGTCACAGTGAAAGCACAGGGGGCGGCAGGAGGAAAGCTGTCGCCTTTGCCTCAGGCACGGACAGGCAGCTCCTAGCTCTCCCAGAAGGAGAAGCGCAGCTGTATCAGGTGAACTGAGCTCCCGGACGGCACTGCTGCCCGTGCTGTAGGAGTGCTCACGGGCACCACAGCTGAAGCCACCAGACAGCACTTCACGGCTCTGGCGCTTCGGCAAGGACATACAGCCAGACTATTTCAAGAGAAGATCTTAAAATGAGCCCACACATGCAGTGTAGCTCAGTATCGTCTTCCTTTCTCGTCTTGGTTGGCTGGACGCTGAGGGCACGTGCAGATGCCGCTGAGCAGCTCCCAATCCCTCAGCCAGGGTTAAAGCCAGCTCCTGCCGGCCGGCCCGGCCCCGCTCAGATCACCTCTGACAGTGCGGCAGCAGCTGCTAAGGCAGCGGATGAGCAGGCCACACAACACTAACTCGGTGTGGGGTTTTTTTTCCGCTTCCCCAGGGTTGAGACTTGGACCTGGGCCGCATGGTGTTAGGCAAGAGCTGTTATCAGCAAGCTTACGCCAACATCTCACCTCAAAGCTACTTACATAGTAAACTATTCTGTTAAAGAACGTAAAAAGTGTTTCTAAAAACGTGTTAATAATTAACTTTTACTTAAGAGGTAAATGGTTCAAGGCATGAGAACACAGCGGTCAGGTTCCTAGGTCCCTTTTTCTTTAAAAGCTGCCAGAAATCCAGTTTATACAAGAAAAGAAGGAGCTTGTTACCCAAGGCAGGCAAACTCTTCTTTACGGATTGGCACATGTGAACTGATTTACTATCGCTGTTCGAGAATCCTCTAAGAACTGACTTTTTAAACACCCAGTCCACCAAAGTACATTTCCACCCGCCGTTCTGACTTACCGCTCCAGGTTAGGTATGAAAAGTACTGATATAGAACTAATTCAACTAATTCATGTGAAGAGGGTCCTTGTCAGGCATATGGACTCTTGCCTACAATCATGTACTCAAGACTCAAAACCGTGTATGAGGGAGCCAGAGAGGCAGAGGGCTCGCCACGGCTTTACGGCACTACTGCTCCACACGCCATTGCAGCAGACACTCCGACTTCTGGTCACGCTGGACCATACCCACTGTAGGAGAAGGCACAAGGCTCCACGACTAACTTACCTATGGGTCTTCAAATCCTCCCAGCCACCTTTTATGTGGCGCTCTCATGGGGCTGTTTATTGGTCCCTAATAAGCTAGCTAACTACATGCAGAGAGGTTAAAAACAAAATGTGAAGTTGTCATGACACATTCTTAAAAGCTTCTCTCCCAAGGCTCACAAGCTACTTTAAACTACTCTCCTAACTAACGTTTAAATGGCAGTAAATCCAACACAACGTCATCACAACTGCAGCAAAACCCTGAAGTCCCAGCCAGTCCAGACCCGCCTTCCCACATGCCCAGCCAAAGGGCTCCCAGGCACCGCTGTCC
This sequence comes from Apodemus agrarius, assembly GCA_964023405.1. Lineage (NCBI taxonomy): Eukaryota > Metazoa > Chordata > Mammalia > Rodentia > Muridae > Apodemus > Apodemus agrarius. The sequence goes on from OZ030022.1 coordinate 69,707,026, forward strand.
TGTGAAAACCATGCGCTCTGATACTTCAGCACCTGGGGTGGCCTTGCCAGGATTCGAACCTGGATCATCTGTATGGTCAGACAGAGGCTTCCAATGAGCACAAGACCAGCTGCCGGTGCACATCCCTTCCTCACAGGAAAATTCCAAAACTTACTAGACACTAAAAACGGAGAACTCAGGAAAAAATAAAGAACAACTTTAAGGCTCTGGTTTACATCTCCCATGTAAAGAGGCTTCAGGCCCTGTCCTCTACGCGCCAGAGAGCTACTACGTAAGTGACAGAGAGTGCGTCTCGACAGCTCGACAAGGAGCACGGCAAGCACCTTACCTTGGTATCTTTCTGGATCAGGCAAAGCTCTGGATCGCTGTGGGGGCAAATCTACTCTCGGGTCCCTAACTGTCAGTCCCAGAATCGTACCTGCTGGAATCTCTCCTGGTGACGATATCCCTTCAACAGAACAGAGACAGAATGAATGCATAAAAGCAAGTTTACGGGAAGGCGCCAGGACCTGTGACGTGGCGTGTTGAGCAGGGCCTGTGGCTGCCCAGTCTGACAACCTGAGTTCAGTCCCTGTGAGGAGAGAGGACTGACTGGCTCCGTACGCACACATGTACATGGACACAAAGCAAAATAATAAAGGTAATAAAAATGTGTTATAAACACAATCTTGTTTGTATTTTGAAATCTTTCAGATTTTTACAATGAAATGTTTTTCCTTAGGATAATTGTTTTAAAATACCTATCACCTTTTGCCTACTAATACCTTCAGAAAACAAATTAATACTTTAAAAATTAAGTTTCTTGAAAAATAAAATGAAAAGACCATAAAGTTAACCTTACAGCACGTCTGTCTGCCAGCCATGCGCATGGTGCAGCCTGCAGACATTAGGCCAACACCTACTGCTGGCTTCCTCTCACTTCAGAAAGCTAGTTCTTTAAATACGAACAGACTCACTACTTCATAAGCAAGCATGAATGCTTTCATCTTTAACTCTGGGGTTCTTATTCAATTCTCTTGTTATATCACAACAAATAACAGCAGGATCAAAGCAAGGCTACTTCTCAGGGGCCACCTGCAAACTGCTCTCCTGACCTCTTCCCACTCCTCCCTTCCCTCCTCCCCACACCCGGTCCTCCCTCCTTGTACCTCCCAACAACTGAAACACCGCTTCTTGTCTTTGGTGAAGAGAAAGGCCATCAGGACTCCTGCAAGTGTCAGTCCACCAGTGATGGGGTGTCTCCTCTGCACCCTCTTCTCCCTGGAAAACAAGGACACCTCCTCAGCAGAAAAACCATGAGCCGGGCCTAGTACCCGCTGCAGCTGTAGCACGGCTGTAACATGGCTCTGCTCGCTCTGTTTCTGTGTGTGAGAACAATGTTTGCACAAAGAGCAGCAGGGAAGATGTCAGAATATCTAAGACAGCAACTGTCCTAGACTAAACACTCTAATTCGCAATCTCACATACGCAGGATACAACCATGCTTTTCAGACACAGCTTAGGCAAGCACTGTCACTCTCTTTCCCTAAGGGAGCCTCTCCCATCCGGCCACCTTCATCCTCTCTAATTTAAGCAGTAAACTGTTCCTTTTTCACCAAACCAATGAAACCCTCAAGGAAACCACTCCGCCATTCTCACAACAAACAGACGAGATGGTAAGTACTTCACGCACATCTCTCTCGGCACGCCTGGGATTTAGCTAGGCTGCCACAGCATTTCCAGTATGGAAGTGTGACGGCCAAGAGCCGCTATTCCTGCTCAAAGCCTCCTCCAGACCCTAAAGTGGTAACTTGCCGGCCACTCCCCTAGCGGAGCTAAGTGGTTTGGAGTCCAGGCGCTAGAAGCAAGCCTTCTGGATTCAGATCTTCACTCCATCATGTGTGAGCACACACAAGGTCTTCTCCATATGCAAGGCACTATGCTAAGGCCTGGGGACAGGGTAGAGGGCAGGGCCAGCACTGCCTGCCCCAGGAACCGCAGACATCAAGGAGAGGTAATGGACGTTAACATAGAGCAGACTGAACTAGTAAACTGAGGAAATGTGCAGGTTCTACAGAAACAACAGGCAAGCGAGCTAACCAGAGCACAGGGAAGGTTCCGGGGGCTACAGAGCGCAGGGAAGGTTCCGGGGGGGCTACAGAGCGCAGGGAAGGTTCCGGGGGCTACAGAGCGCAGGGAAGGTTCCGGGGGCTACAGAGCGCAGGAGACAGACCGAACCTTGAAAGATGAGGAACATTTAGCCCAACCAAGAGAGCTCAGCAGAGTGCTCAACAGGTAGAAAGAAAGCAGGTCTGAGTCGTGACAGAAATGAGAAGTAACACATTCTGGAAGATGAGGGCCAACATGGCCAAAAGCCAAAGGTTAGGTGAGAACTGCAGGTACAAGATGGCCCAGGCCTCAAAGAGCTACCTGACCTGACCTTAACCCTTAGCTACAGTTAAATAAAGGTACAAATCAGCAACTCAGCCACTCAGTCACGGAAGTGATCAATACTGTCACGTGACTGGAGGCTACAGATCCTGAGAACACAAAGGATGTCAGCCCTGCTTTCGATCTGAAGTGCCAGGACACATGTTGCTCATAACTTCCCAGAAAATCAAGTCAGATAAGCCAAACTAAAAGAAAGCAAAAACTAAAGGAAAGGGGGGGGAAACTGACATAAAATGTCAGAGATGTTAGCGACATCCCACTGCCCATCTGTGGAGCAGGGATTACTTTCTACAGACCCATGAAAGCAAGTGGGGGATACAGGAATTAAATATCCAATTGACTGCCACACCCACTGAAATTCTACCTTCTAGAAGTAAAAGATTAAAAAATATATATTAGCAAAAATGAGCTGGGAAACATACGTCACAAGGCAACCCAACTGGATCTGAGTGTGTGTGTGAGGCTTCACACATCTGCCTGTTTACTCACTGTGTGTACAGGAGCGGCTCTCAGTGCTGAGGTCAGGATACAGTGCGAAAGAGGACCTATCAGCCGGAACCTGTTCATCTCCATTGTCAAGTCACTGAGAGAAGACCACAAAACAGAAACGTCCATCACATGGGATGTCTGTACCACTGGCAAAAATTGGACAAGTCATAGCAGACATGGTAGCATACAGCACAAGGTATAACCAGGCAGGGTGGCATATACCTTTAATTCCAACACTTGGGAGGCAGAGGCAAGCAGCCTGATTTGAGGCCAGCTTGGTGTACACAGTGAGTTCTAAAGACACCCACAGAAACCCTCTATTGAAAAAAACAACAACAAAAAACCAAAGGCATTGGGGTGGGAGGTGGGGGCTGGGGTGGGGTGATGTTCCTAGTGTAGTCACCACAACCCAGTCTCACACTGAAACTCCTCCTACCTGACTACAATCCCTGTAGTGGGGGAGAGCCACGAGCGTGGCTGGCAGGGCTCTCCTGTCCTGTCACCAACAGTCTTCCGAGCTGGGCTAACACTATCCCCATCATCTCTTTTTCTTTTCTTGACAATTTTGTCACCAGCTAGTCCTGCTTGACTGTCTTCCTGGGCTGGTGTCAGGAGTGCGTCAGGCATGCAGACACTTGACTTGAGGGGCTCTGAGCACTGGCACGCTGTCTTTATTTCCTCTAGGATGGCCTAAGGAAGTAAACATTTACTTTAACCTTCAAAATTCAAACACAGAGGGCCCAAGAGACATATCTTAGTGGTTAAAACTACCTCTTCTGGCCCCCGTGGGTACCAGGCAAACACATAAAATAGAAAGAAATAAATCCTTACAAACTGCTTTTTAAGTTAATTGCAGTGTCACAAGTTACATTGATAGAGGCGGGCGTGTTCATGGTACTAAATGTTACAGAATGCATAAATACTTATCAAATCACGGCAAAGCTAAATATGTCCATCTGTGCTCAAGTGTTAGATAAAAAAATTAAATTAAAAAAAATCAGTCAGGCATGATGACACATAGGTTTTTGGGAGACAGACACAGGCAGATCACCTTGAGTTTGAGGCCAGATTGGTCTACAAAGCATATACGAGATAGGCAGGGCTGCACAGACCCTATTTTAAAGAATGAGAAAGAGAAAGAGATAGAGGGAGAGAAGGAGAGAGAGAGGGAGGGAGGGAGGGAGGAAGGGAGGGAGGGAGGGAGGGAAGGAGGGAGGGAGGAAGGAAGGAAGGAAGGAAGGAAGGAAGGAAGGAAGGAAGGAAGGAAAGAAGGAAGGAAGGAAGGAAGGGAAAGGAGAAAGGGAAAGGAAAGCAAAGGAAGAGAAAGGGAAGGATAGAAACTAACATTTTAATTGATTCTGTATCACATCAAACTGTCAGCCAAACTTTTATACCACTGAAATTTCTACAATACTGTCTTCCAATGGAAATTAAGAATGTAACAATAAGCAGGTCCACGCGGTGGAAGAAAAGAGCAGAGTCCCACATGGCCAAATCCCTCCACACACTGTAACTAAAGAGATGGACTGCAACAGGAAGACATACCAGTTTAAGAGCTGGGTGGACCCAGATCCACAGCTGCCTGTCCTCAGAAGCGTCCTCTGGGGTCTGCCTGGACTTCCAGATGAAGGTGGCCGGCCCAAGCGTCTCCCTGGGATACTTATTTGCCCGGTAGAGCATCAGGCTCCCCTGCCGCTTCCCAGACAAGCAGTGAACAGCGGCAAACGTCAGGCCTGGCACAAGCACAAACGAGGCAGTGTGACTGCGGGGCTCACAACGGCATCGCTGACTCTCAGAGCCAAACGTGAGCAACTGTCAGAGTCCGAGAGAAGCTTTGGTTCTGGACACAACTAAAAAGAAAACTGGGCACACAGTAAGTTCTCAAAAAAATATTTGTTAAATCAAAGATTTAGTGAGTTTCAAGGTGTTTTGCCTAAGTTTACTCCACAGAGCAATGGCTCACTTTACACATAAGAATGTTATTAAAGATTTAAATATCAACTCAACCTTTCTTAAATTAACATACTCACTGGGAATAAGAATATCTCACATTTCCATATTAAAACTGAAATGCTTAGTAGTGCTTATAATAGACATTCATTTACAAATGAACAGATACAAAAGATTAACACAGCAGAGCTGTAGAAGAAATTACCTGTGTCTACGCTACACACCAGAGAGAGCGCTTTCAGCAGTTCTTCCTCTTTGCCCTTCAACTCCAAACAGCAGTAATATGATAAATCCTGAACGAAGGAGAGACATGATTAAATATTCTAGGATCTGCTATGGGGTAAAAAATGCTAAGAAACCAGTGCTGTATCAGAAAACCTGTTGAGGAACACAGGAGAGATGGCTCAGAGGTTAAGAGCACAAACTATGCTTGCAGAGGACCCAAGTTCAATTCCCAGCACCCACTCTGGGTGGTTCACAACTGCCTGTAACTCCAGGTCCAGCGGGGATCTGATCAAACATCTCTGGCAACCAGAAAATCTGTTCTAAAAACAAAGTCAATTACCTGAAGTCAGCTTTCAACAACTCAAAATCGAAAGCCTGCCTACTGCTATTACATTAGCAAACAGTCTTAAAGCAATCTGAGTCCAAAAATCAAAACTCATCTTCATTTACCATATACAGTATCTATCATATACAGAATCCTACATTTTTGCAAACATACTGTACTTTACTCTGACACGCAAGTCCAAAACAGGTTCTAAACACCGCTGCTTCTACATAAAGGACTATGCACCATTCCTCGGATCTACAGAGGGCAAGAAGCCACAGCAAAGGGGGGGACAAGAGGAACGCCAGCAAAGGGGGGGGAGACAAGAGGAACGCCAGCAAAGGGGGGGGGACAAGAGGAACGCCAGCAAAGGGGGGGGGACAAGAGGAACGCCAGCAAGGGGGGGGGGAACAAGAGGAACGCCAGCAAAGGGGGGGACAAGAGGAACGCCAGCAAGGGGGGGGGAGACAAGAGGAACGCCAGCAAAGGGGGGGACAAGAGGAACGCCAGCAAAGGGGGGGGGGACAAGAGGAACGCCAGCAAAGGGGGGGGAGACAAGAGGAACGCCAGCAAAGGGGGGGGGACAAGAGGAACGCCAGCAAAGGGGGGGACAAGAGGAACGCCAGCAAAGGGGGGGGGGACAAGAGGAACGCCAGCAAAGGGGGGGGGGACAAGAGGAACGCCAGCAAACGGGGGGACAAGAGGAACGCCAGCAAAGGGGGGGACAAGAGGAACGCCAGCAAAGGGGGGGAGACAAGAGGAACGCCAGCAAAGGGGGGGGGGACAAGAGGAACGCCAGCAAAGGGGGGGACAAGAGGAACGCCAGCAAAGGGGGGGGGACAAGAGGAACGCCAGCAAAGGGGGGGGGGACAAGAGGAACGCCAGCCAAGGGGGGGGGACAAGAGGAACGCCAGCCAAGGGGGGGACAAGAGGAACGCCAGCAAAGGGGGGACAAGAGGAACGCCGCAGAATTACGCTAACTCTGCTCGCCTTGGCTAGCCAGTGCAGCACCTCCATGCACAGTGCGGAGTCGGGACATAAAGGATTAATCTGTCCATCTCCCTCCCATGAGTCTGAGTAAGCAATGCACAGGGCCAACTGACAGGAAGTTGAGGAGAGACTGACTGAGTATGAAGACTCCTCGGGAACTGTGCCGATGGCTGTAGATACTGAAGTTAACAATCAGTCCGACTGTTCTTTATGTCCCAGGAGAGGGCACCAAAACAGACACAGTGATCTGGGCACTCTAGCCAGGACCAGTTCCCAAAGCAACCGTCTCCACAGCACCTTGAAGCAAGTCCAGTCTACTAAGCAGTTATAACTGGAAATGACAGCGGTGATTTGAACAAGTCCCTATCAAGCACGTCCATCATGGACAGAGAAACGTTCCTGCCAAGGGTGGCTCTCTCTCAGTCATCAGGGTGACCAGATGAAGCTCACCCAAATGGTCTAAAATCATACGGCCTGGGCCTCCAGCTCAGAGGTGACTTAGTCGCCACATCTATAAAACAGGAACTGACTTCCTAGGCTGCTGTTGTAAGGACTACAGACGAATGAACACATGTGAGGAACTTAAAACAACAGTTCTAGTCCAGCACTGCCTGATGTGAGACTCTGTCTCAAAAACAAGAATGGCATCCTGTCCCTCACACCCATCTATCTGACTAACAATTTGACAGATGTGTCTCTGGCTTCATCTCCAGCATCCAGCAGGGTCCTTGTCTTCACCTGTAAGATGTGTCACCATGAACACCATGAACAAGTCTAAGACTCGGCACAGGTAGGTTCTAAGTCCAGTAGCATGGTGTACCTGCAGGAGGCAGAGGTCTGTCATGGCTCGATAGCAGGCTCGGTGGCTCTTGGCCGTGGGCCTCTCCCCAAGGCAGTAGCCCCACCTCTTCACCATATGAAACCGTTTAGCGTGCCAGATGTGAGTCTCTAACCATATGTTCTTCTGTTGTCTGCGGGTAAACTCCAGCGTGCGGTTTTTGTGACACCTTCGGGCTCTGTGGCACTTACTTCTTGAGTGTTCTTTTTTCTGATGAGCAGCTTTCTCGGCCTATAGTTTAAAGAGGAAAGGCTAAAGCTGAACCTTCTCTGTAAGCATCTCAGAACACGGCTGAGCATCAGGATTCGATGACTCAGTATACAGGGATGGGGAGGACACCTGACAGGCAGGCCACTGTTTAGCTAGCTGGTTTAGAGTCTTCCCTCCCACTGACCAAGGAGGGAGACAATGGAAAGTGTTAAGATCTCAGAGGCAGGCGAGCCTAGAAAGAACTTGAATTCCCAGCACCCACATAGTGACTCAAAACCATCTGTAGCTTCTGGTGCCCTTTTCTGACTCCGTGAAAAACAGTGCACATATATACATGCAGGCAAAGCCCTCACACACACAGTACACAGTAAACAAAAAAAAGAAAAAATGTTCAGCACACAATAACATAAGCTTTATGTGGCTATTAGCAGATAACAAGATAAATAAAACACCAACTTTTGTTTTAATCTTCACTTAAGATTGGAAATACAGCCGGGCGTGGTGGCGCACGCCTGTAATCCCAGCACTTGGGAGGCAGAAGCAGGCAGATTTCTGAGTTCGAGGCCAGCCTAGTCACAGAGTGAGTTCCAAAACAGCCAGCGCTACACAGAAAAACTCTGTCTCAAAAAAAAAAAAAAAAAAAAAAAAAAGAGAGATTGGAAATACAGAAATGGAAACACCAATTCATTCATTTCATTATACTACAGACATATAAATGCTAAATTTTGCTAGAAAAGAGACCTCACATTAAATCTAAAAAATAAAAAATTTGCAAGGGGGAAGGGGTGGTGCAGCACACACCTTTGATGCCAGTACTCAGGAAGCAGAGGCTAGCCTCGTCTACTGAGTAAGTTCCAGGACAGCTAAGACTATACAGAAAAACCCTGTCTCAAAAAAACAAAACAAAACAAAGAGGATGTTTTACTCAGTATGCGGTCCACGCCTATAATCCAAGGCCAGGAGATCAGTTTGAGGTCATCCTTAGTTACAAGTCAAACCTGAGCACCAGGATTAAAGGTCTACTAAAAGCAGCTATAATATCTAACAGCCCGCCTGCTAAAGCAGCTGTAGAAGCAGACAGGGCTACATCATGATCAAACTAAAAATGTTCAAGAAGAAAAAAAGAATGCCACTGGAAGAATGCGGACTTCCCTAAACTCTCCTGGGTTAGTACTCGCTCGGACCCACTGATGTAAACACTTACACTGGTGAGGCGCCTGACTTCCCTAAACTCTCCTGGGTTAGTTAGTACTTGTTACTTGTAGGACCCACTGATGTAAACATTTACCCCGGTGAAGCGCCTGACTTCCCTAAACTCTCCTGGGTTAGTACTCTTACTGCTCGGACCCACTGATGTAAACACTTACCCTGGGAAAGCGCCTACCTCTTTTTTGGCCATCTCCTGCAACCGTCTAGGAAGGCGTTTGACGTTGTGGCTCATGGCTCGACGCCGCATGTGCCGTGGGAGAGTCTGGAAAACCAGTGAGTTAGACGACTTCTGGGTCACCGCTTTGAGCATGGCACTGATTTCGGCAGCTCGAGCCTGAGCAAAAGTAGAAGCTGTGGAAGGAAATTGCAAATGGGAAGGTCACCAACAACAAGTGTGACGTCAGCAGTCGCGCTGCTGGGCTTCGGGGGTGGCTAGATCTGAAACAGGAGCTTATAGTCAGGCACTATGACTCCCGGAGGGAAGCTCTAACACTGGCCACTTCTCTGGTCCTTTCCCCTGAGAAGACTCTTCAATGTTAACATTTTCTAAAAGAATTCTATTTCTAATTAGAAAAAAATTCGAGGGCTGGAGAGATGGCTCAGCGGGTAAGGGCATCGACTGCTCTTCCAAAGGTCCTGAGTTCAAATCCCCACACCCACATGGTGGCTCACAACCATCCGAGGACAGATCTGACACCCTCTTCTGGTGTCTGAAGACAGCTACAGTGTACTTAATTATAATAAATAAATAAATAAATCTTTAAAAAAAAAAAAAGAAAAAAACTCGAGCTTCCTAACTATTCTAGTCAGTAAAAGGGATTAGCCAACTTTAAGAGTTTTCATCTAAAAGCACTATATAGTCACCTAACATAATCACAATTGTTGTTTCCTATTCTTTTTAGTTGTGTATGTGTGCTGTATGTTTACATGTGAGATGTGGCTACTGGTGGCCAGGCTCACACATGCAGAGGCCAGAGGAAGATCTGTCTTCCTCTATCTTCCTCTGATTTCTTCCTTTGAGATGGGTCTCTTAGATGAACTGGGAGCTTTCTGGTTTGGCAGGACTGGCCGGCCACAAGCTCAGGGCTCGTGTTTGCACAGCAAGTGCTGTGACCACTGAGCCACCTTGCCAGCTCCTAATCATAACCGTTCTTAAGTACAAATTCACAAGTGAAAAAAACAGAGAAAAAGATTCTCAAGAGTTTTGATTTCAAGGGGATTTTCCTTTACTATTTTGTTTTTTCAAAACTTATAATTATTATTATTGGTTTCCTTCATTAAAAAACAGAATCAAGCCGGGCGGTGGTGGCGCACGCCTGTAATCCCAGCACTTGGGAGGCAGAGGCAGGTGGATCTCTGAGTTCGAGGCCAGCCTGGTCTACAAAGTGAGTTCCAGGACAGCCAGAGCTACAAAGAGAGACCCTGACTCAAAAAATCAAAAAAAAAAAAAAAAAAAAAAAAAAAAACAGAATCAGCCGGGCGGTGGTGGCGCACGCCTTTAATCCCAGCACTTGGGAGGCAGAGGCAGGCGGATTTCTGAGTTTGAGGCCAGCCTGGTCTACAGAGTGAGTTCCAGGACAGCCAGAGCTACACAGAGAAACCCTGTCTCAAAATACCAAAACCAACTAAACAAACAAAAATCAGTCTCAAAGCGTGCTTACTCGCTTTCTCTCTCTCTCTCTCTCTCTCTCAATAAGCAGGATGCTAGAGAGGAACAATCAAATTCGTCTGAGAAGTAACACAGATATCGGAAAGCACACCTAGGCCATGTTTAAGGGACACAGAATTTAGGTTAGAGTGGGGGCAGAGGACATGCAGCACTGAACGTGAGGCTGGCAGGAGCCCAGAGCCAAGCTCTAAACCTCGGTGTCTACAAGATCTACTCTGCATCTGCAGAGCATCACGCTAACGAGTGTGGGGTGCCTTCAGAGGGGCGGGAAGTGACGGGAACAGCCGTCCTCAGAGTCAGAGAAGGGAGCGTAGCGGGTTTCAGGACACAAAGGTCAAAGCCTCGGAGAGGTGAGCGGGTGGTTGCGGGGGGGGAGAGGGCAGGGAAGCAGAGCAGCCCTGACACTGTGTACACAGCGCACACACTTCCCGACAAGCACCTACCTGTTATGTATTTGGGGATCTCCTGAGAAGTGCCTTCAGGACCGGCTTTCCAGCCCCCCTTTTTCTTAAACATGGTGTTGGAGGAGGACTGCTCGTGCGCGTCAGACTCGGGAAGGAAGTGGGTGCTCATCTTGATCTGCCACTGCCGTGAGGGTCCAGAAGGAAGCTCTAGTACATTTTCAAAAACAAAACAAAAAGAAATACATCACCCATGCCAAAGACAGGATTACAGCGCAGAATTAACCTGTTAACCCTAGAACCGACCTGTAAGGTATTACTTGTACACATGCGCGTGCCCACGCATAGATTCTGAGGACTAAACTCAGGTCTCCAGGCTCATCCAGCAGGGGCTTTCCCCCTCTGGGTCATCTCACAGGACCTACTATCTTTTTTAAAAGAGCAATCTTGGGTAGAAAGAAGACTTTCCCAAGGAAAAGCCCAAGGTCACAAGTGAGTAAGCAGTTCAACAGCAATCACACCAGTGTGACATACTGACACACACAACAGCAATCACACCAGTGTGACATACTGACACACACAACAGCGATCACACTAGTGTGACATACTGACACACACAACAGCGATCACACCAGTGTGACATACTGACACACACAACAGCGATCACACCAGTGTGACATACTGACACACACAACAGCGATCACACCAGTGTGACATACTGACACACACAACAGCGATCACACCAGTGTGACATACTGACACACACAACAGCGATCACACCAGTATACTGACACACACAACAGCAATCACACCAGTGTGACATACTGACACACACAACAGCGATCACACCAGTGTGACATACTGACACACACAACAGCGATCACACCAGTGTGACATATAAACACACACAACAGCGATCACACCAGTATACTGACACACACAACAGCAATCACACCAGTGTGACATATAAACACACACAACAGCAATCACACTAGTGTGACATACTGACACACACAACAGCAATCACACCAGTGTGACATACTGACACACACAACAGCAATCACACCAGTGTGACATACTGACACACACAACAGCAATCACATCAGTGAAATTAACAGGTACAAGGAAATTTTTTCCTTTGAGATTTCCAATGCAACATGAATTGTTAATCAAAGCCCCTTGCTATGGCCTGAACATTTATGAACGTAAGAGAGGTCAATGGAGACTTTTACAGGGTTCTTGTTTATTCCATTGTGATGTTAATTATTCAGTCACTATAATCTTAAAACATGTTAAAAGGTTTGTCACTGTTAGGTTTAAATAAGATAATATTTGGGAAAGGTGCCAAACCATAATCCTCTACTTCTAGATCTAAATCTAGAGCTTAAGAGTTTATATCTAACATTTATTTAAATGGGGCTAAAGCAGGCTGTGTTTTAAACCAGCTTTCCTAACCGACATTCTCCACAGCTGTCCCAGAGAACATCTCACCCTATCAGTTCACAAGGATGTGAAATTACCACAGTAGTTAAATACTGATATGCTGACTGTATTTCTCATAGGAAACAGAAGTATACCTTCGATCAAACATATCAGCTCTAAGGTGTGCATAATCATTCTACAACAGCATGTCTGTCTCACAAAGTCAAGTGAACACTGAATGAATAGCAAACCTCTGCTCCCTCTTCTCTTCTCTTCATAGCCCCCTACACACACACACACACACACACACACACTGACTCGAAGAGAGAACTCAATCTCACACAGTAATTTTATGTATCAACAGCACATGAACTCAGAGGGAATGGAACTCAGGTGGTCAGGCATGGGTGGGCACCTTACTCACTGAGCACCGTATCAGCCTGTAATTCTGAAGTCTAGAAACAACTCATACCCACAGTTGAGACTCAAACCCCAGGCTGAGCTGGTGCTCACAGCACCCTGTACTTCCACGGTCTCCACGGTGCGGCAAAGGCTGAGGCAGGAAGCCACTGGGACACACTGGCTTCTCCTGCTCTCTCCGTGTCCAGGGACATGGACTGGAGCAGCTCCGTAAGTGCTAATGTGGGGGTTATAATTGAAATTTAACAAGAAGGTAGACTTATAAGTGCAAATTTTGACAAGGGGAGTTTTCTGTATCTCTCTTTAAATGAACCTGTTTATGTCTGAGATGATGGCGAGAAACAAAACTGGCAAAAGCAGTTAATCCAAATGAAGAGACAAGAGCAGTGTGTGCATTTACCTTGTTTCTGAGATGGGGAAGGCTTCCCTCTTCCAAAATGACGCTTTCCATCTCTCTCAGTCACAAAGCCAGAGGACAGAGTCACGTTACTGGGCTGGTTTCTCATTTTCTTAGCATGCTTTCTTTCCTTTGCATTAGACATTTCTGGAAAGAGAACAATACACTTAATAGAGGGAAAGAAAACTCACTTTAAAAAAAAATGAATTGCCAGGTGTGGCTGCGCACATCAGCATCTGGAAGGCAGAGGCAGGAGGCTCTTGAGTTCAAGGTAATCCTAGAGCTACACAGCATGAGGTCAGTCAGAACCACCGGGAGACCCTATTTCAAAACACAACAAAGAATACAAGTTTAAACCGGAGGTAGTGGCTAGTGGTGCACGCCTTTAATCCCAGCACTTGGGAGGCAGAGGCAGGTGGATATCTGAGTTCGAGGCTAGCCTGGTCTACAGAGTGAGTTCCAGGACAGCCAGGGCTACACAGAGAAACCCTGTCTCAAAAAAACAAAAAAAAAAAAAAAAAAAAAAAAGGATACAAGTTTAAAACGAGCCAGTAATATGACTCAGCAGGTAAAGGCAATTGCCACTAAACCTGATTGTCTGAGATCAATCCTGAGGCCTACACAACGCAGGGAGAGAGCCTACTCCCCAAAATTGTCTTCTGACTACATGCCCACCAAGATATGCCCCGAACCCCAACACAAATAAGAAAGGTTAAAAAATAATAACAATAACTTTAATAAATACTTATATAACTCAAAGTTTGATGATACCAAAATGTTACCATATTAATATATAGCCGGGATCCCAAAAAATATTTCAATAAAGCCACTCATCTCAACAGAACGTGCTGCTGCATGCTTACAAAGCCAGCACTCAGGGCAGAGGTGCGGGCTGGACAGAAGGACAGCTTGAGGTTGAAGCCAACCTGGGCTACACAGCAAGCACCAGGTCATCCTGGGCTTCACAGTTTTTGTCTCAAAAAACAAAGAAACAGAGCTTCTTCCTGGAACTGTCCCAACTGGCATATTTTGCATTGCCAAATAGTTAAACTACATATAGTCGCTAATGATGCATAAAATGAGGTAAGCTTAAGTCCACTAAAATTAAATTACTTATAACACTGTATCTTGGTTCTTGGCTGAAATAAAAAGACTGGAATAAACAATAATTAAAATATTTGAGTCCAAACTGAAGATAAATCACTGGTATTTTTCACTCAGACTTCACTTCAAGTGAACCACATGAAGGGTGACTGCGGAGAGAACCTGATGAGCTTACTCAGTGTCCCCGCGGCTGGACCAACCCTCCTTCATTCATTGAGTCAACGTAAAACACTTGGTTTTTCTCTTTTTTGAAATAAAATTCATAACATGGCTGACTAGAGATGTAACTTTTAACAGTACCCTACACTGTGTAACAAAGACTTGAGAGGTCATTTTAATAAAACAATATGTACTTCTGTATGTATTTTTCCACAACTACACTAGATAACAGTCTGAAATGGAGATTTTGAACCTAATGGATATTCATGTCAACAAAGAGACCAACATAGGCGCTTGGCAAAATTCCTAAAGCCGGAGGCAGGCCCTGGAGGCCTTCCCCCATACAACAGCATTCTTTTGCTGATGGAGTGAATGTGCACTGTGCAGTTACTGACACAAGGAAACCTGAGAGCAGCAGTTACCAAGCCTGCATTTCAACTTTTTAATATTAGAACTTACTTCTACCAACACAGAAACTTCACGTAGACAGCAGCAAAGAAAGTGTGTTATTCTTGTGCCTCAAAGAGCAGGTAACCAAGCCACTAGTGATATCATTTTCCAAGCTGTCGAACCTTCTGAGACTCAATCCAGGCATGCTAGCTCCATTCACTATTCCAAAAACGCAAAACAATTGGAGACTGAGAACACATATGAAATATTCTATCTAGGGAAACTGTGCAACCTCAGGGAAAAACCAGTAAGAAAATGTCAGCTGTAATTTCTGTTCAGCAATCTACCGTGGGAACACAGGAGTCTGAACTCAGGAGGACTAGACGAGGAACATGGGTAGAAGGTGGAGTCAAACAGGCTGTGTAGTCCAAGCAGGAAGCTCACTCATCCCAGCATGGAGCCCAGAACCAAGAAAAAGGATCTCACGGTTCTTAAGCAGGAAGCAGCCCCTCAGCATTACGTAGGACACGATGACAGGGAATGAAGAGGATTTTCTTACAGTGCATACTGACAGGGCTGTGGGTCTGACCTTCCTCACTGTCACGCCGCACAATCAGCAGACTACCATAAACAAAGTACGGGATCAAAGCAGCACAGGTATTGGATATGCACATGCACATATAAATGAAGCACGACTATAAAGCACACGGTAAGAAACATTTAGCTGTGACTACATTCCTTCTGACACAGCATGAGAACTGTATGTCGCCTCAGAGCTTCTTCAGCCGTGGGTCATGTAGCTGAATGTGGGGTGATGAAAAATCTAGCAAGAACAATTCAAAAGTCAAGAGTGTGGTGAATCCACCGTGTTTCTGGCCGTGTTGAGCTGTGCTCCAGCTTGACTTCACTACAGCTCCGCTCAGCAGTGACAGTCCATGCTTACACACCACACAACACCAACAAATACTGCCTGAAACATCTCAGCCAAGATGCCAGGCAAAGTATAAACCCAGTGTTTTTACTGTACATACAGGTTTGTGCTCTTAAGAAACAATGTTATTTGGGCTGAAGAGATGGTTCAGCAGCTAAGAGCACTGGTTGCTCTTCCAGAGGTCATGAGTTCAATTCCCAGCAACCACACGGTGGCTTACAACCATCTGTAATGGGATCTGATGCCCTCATACATTAAATAAATAAAATTAAATTTAAAAAAAGAAACATAAAAAACAGGCCTAAATTTCTCTTAAAATTGTTCTCATCATGTACCAAATTAGCACATCTTTGGATTGTGCTGGGTTGCATTGTTTGATTTCAAAAACTACTGTTTGAGTTGCTGACTTAAGTTTTCCTCTTTTATGTTTGTTTGGGTTTTTTGTTTTGTTTTGTTTTGTTTTGTTTCCCCAAGACAGGGTCTCTGTGTAGTCCTGGCTGTCCTGGAACTCACTCTGTAGACCAGGCTGGCCTCGAACTCAGAAATCCGCCTGCCTCTGCCTCCCAAGTGCTGGGATTAAAGGCGTACACCACCACCGCCAGCCTAGTTTTACTTTTTAAAATCATTAATTTTGGTTTGGGGTTGAGACAGACTTTTCCAACAACTGGCCCTAATCATCGTTCCAATTGTACTACATATTTAGGCAAAATAGCATCTCAGCACTGACTTTAATAAAATCAAACAACAGATCAGCTCTGAAAAAAACACTTAGGATGCTTTATGTCCTGCAGTATCAAATACTCGCCAAAACTCGTCTCTATGAAAAAACAAACATACACACATCTCTTAGAGAGTGCAAATTAGTTTTTATCTTTATCAAAAGGCAAAATTACACCAACTACACTAAAGAACTGCTTTAAAATACACTTCTTTATATTATTGGTTACTAATTAGTACATCTTCTTAATATACCCAGGTTCGTGAGTGGGAATAGCTAAAGTCGTGAGCTAGAGGAAGATGCGTCTCCTCCGGAAAGCAGACCCCGTCACTAGGGCTCTGCTCAAATCTTGAGGCAATCGTCCATAGAAAGGAAGCATGGGATGGCGAAAGGCGGACAACGCCACACCTCTGCTTGGCTCCCCCGAATGACCCATCCCGATCCTTTACCTTACCCGGAAAGGGATACAAGCGCATTCCCAGGGGAGATTCCGCCTGGCAGGGCAACGACAAGCATAAAACGAGCGCAGGAGCCAGAGGCTCTGGACTGCAAGAGGGCCCGCCCGGGCAGCATGGACCTCCCCAAGTGAAAGATGCCGCAAGCCGACCCGCAAGCCCCACACGCAGCCCCCGCGAGCTGGCGGCCCCCGCTAAGCACTAGCACCTCGCCACCAACCTGCCAGATGCTCCGAGGGCTTCGCCGGTCAAAATGACAAGGTTCTGAGACCCCCTAGAAGCTCCCACCACTGCTGGTACGCGAGCGAGCGGAGGGCGCACGCGCAGCACAGCTTCTTCCTCCACGTGTCCCGGAGTCGCGTGTGAACTACAATTCCCATCGGGTCCTGCGAATTCGCCCCGGGCCATCTCTAAACCAAACCCCTTTTACCGAGGGCTGTCTGGTCAGTGGCAAAAAGAGTGAGTGTAGCTACCATCGTTTCTTCTTCTGGAGGGTCTTCAGGAGGGAAGGATTAGCATGTCGTCCATAATCAGAAAGGTGATCAGCACCACAAAAGCCCCGGCAGCCATTGGTGCCTACAGGTAATGTTTGTAATGTTTCTTCCCGCAGTGCTCCAGGACCAGGTGGGTATGGGGTTGCGTGTTTGGAGCTCCGGCCTCCGCAGGTCCGAGCGAAAGAGAGTCTCAGAACTACACTCTTAGAACGCGCGAAGACACTGAGTTCAGAAAGAGTACAGTGCGTCCAAATCCCTCGGGGAATGGAGGACCCCTGGTGTGACCAGAAGCTCGCACTCCGGGGAGCTTACCCTCCTCTGGAGCTGCCCGGCTCCGAGGGTGAGCTTGCTAGAAACTTTATCTGGTTGTCTGGTTTGAAGTGGTATCATCCCACTCACCCTTGCCTTTCGTCTTGTGGCTTCTAGTTTTGATTTTCGTAACAACTTTATTAAAATAGAATAAACAGCCCACAGAATTCTCATTCCATTAGTGGGTTCAATTCAGTGGCTTTTACTATGCCCAAAAGCTGTGTAGCCATCACCACTTTCTACTCTCAAAAACATTTACATCCATCCTGAAATAAGGTTTATGCCATTATTCCGCATGACGTCTTCCCCCAGCTCCTTACAACCAACCATCTATTTCCTCTCCATCACTATAGGGTCTGTTAAAGACTTTTGCTATAAAAAGTATAATACTGTTTGGTCCTCTGTAACAGGCTTCTTTTACTAGCATGAAGTTCAATCTAACCCCTTCTTAATTTTCAAGATATGTTTGTCTCATTTGAACAGCAATACTCAGCAAATGCCTGTATGTCTGTCCAAGTTTCTTGTTTCTACAACGTGTAGGAATACTATAATGCTTATGAATAGTTTATCCATGCCTTTTTACCACTAATATCAAATGCAAGTGACACCAAAGGTGATCTTCTGAGATTACCCTATATATTAGAGCTAATCATATATGCACTGGACACTTTCCAGAAGTGCTTTTAAATAGGAACGGTACTTTATTTCCCTTCTGTGGGTGCTGTGAAGGACAGGGTCTCGCTTTGTAGCTCAGACTAACCTAGAACCTGCCGTTCTCCTGTTTGAGTATCCTTAGTGCTGGTAGGAGGACCAGCACACCTAACTTAAAACCTTATTTCTCAGCCGGGCGTGGTGGTACACGCCTGTAATCCCAGCACTTGGGAGGCAGAGGCAGGTGGGTTTCTGAGTTCGAGGCCAGCCTGGTCTACAGAGTGAGTTCCAGGACAGCCAGGACTACACAGAGAAACCCTGTCTCGGAAAAAAAAAAAAAAAAAAAAAAACTTATTTTTCAAAACTCAGCTTCAAAAATCACTGGATTGTATCTTATATAACTTTCTCCCCTCTAATTTCTAAGTTTTCACTAAAATGTATCTAGAGCCAATTCCTTTTGAAAAGGTAATTTCTGACATAGTTTTTCTCTTTGCTGTCAATCAAAATTGAAGATTTTCTTCAGCTGCAGCATTACTAGTGTAGAAGATGTGAGGTGCATGCCAAGTATTTAACCGATGCAAAAATGTGTAAGAAGTAATCCAACATGTTATACACAGGCCTTCACCTAGATAAGAAAAAGGGAAGAAGCATTCGTTTAGCAAGTGTTGTGTGACTGGCACTGTGACTGCCACCTTCAGGTTGTCTCTCCATTTTACAAAAGGACAAACTCAAGGTCAACCTTTTCAAAGAAATAGAGTCTGCAAGTGGCATCTTGGCTTGAACTCAAACTCTAGCTCCCTTAATATCAAGAGAAATAACAGTCCCATGTGGCAAAGCAGTAATTATTATAATAGGATTGGAAATGGAACTTACTGGGACAAAAAAACAAATGAAAGGGAGGAAAACTGATTCTGATTTGGAGCAGAAAAAGAAAACAAGTTTTGGAGAAGCTTCCTGTAAAAGGTAGTCAGGTTAAACTTTAAATGTTGGGGTTTTTTTTGTTTTTCCATTTTTGATAGTGTCATGAAGTTTGACTCGTTTAAAGTTAATTATTTACAGACTGACATCCCTACCAGAGGACATAGCGTAAGTGAGGACACAGACGTAAAAGAATACAGAATGTAGAAATTTGGGGGAGATGGTTTTTCAATTGAACTTTTTTTTTCCTCCCAAACCGTATACCTGGTGTTTTATAACATTTTTTTTGAAATGGCTTACTTTCATTAAATTAATTTTAAAAGAAAATGTTATTAAAATACTCTAAATTGAAAACAATACAACAGAAAGTAACTATTTAAAAAACTCAAATATAAAGTATTAGTAAGTTCCAAAATTCTATGTGCATATTGCAGTTGGCTCAGAACCTTGAGTCTGCTCTTTCTTTCTTAAAGTGTTCTTGACTGGGGCTGGAGAGATGACTCAGTTAAGAGCATTTTCTATTCTCCAGGGAGCCAAGTTTGGTTCCCAGCACCCACGTCAGTCCGTTCACCACCATCTGTTAACTCCAGCTTCCGAGGATCTTCTGGCCTCCATGGGTATGTGCACAGGTGTGTACATATACACGTGCACATAAATAATCAACAATAACGCCAATGTCTTTCTAGCAGAGGATGGGTAGAGCTCAGTAAAAGACCATGCTGAACATGTATGAAGCCCCGGGTGGGCACCGCCCCCGCCCCGCTGCGACTCCACCTTTCGGATGTGACAGCTGGCATATACTAGGTTGAATAATTTGCCAAGGTCACTCCACTAAGTAGTTTAATACAGTTTGAAAGTGCAGTGAACTCCAAGGCTCAGTCTGAATCGTGTCATTTGTTGTCCCCAGCTTAGAAGAGTTGAAAGAAAACTAAAAAATGAAGATATGATTCCCTGTCTGTGGGTGACTTTCTGGGAAAAAAATTTTTTCAAAAATTGGTATTAAGAGTTGGACGTTACCAGACAGTGGTGGCGCACGCCTTTAATCCCAGCACTTGGGAGGCAGAGGCAGGCGGATTTCTAAGTTCAAGGCTAGCCTGGTCTCCAGAGTGAGTTCCAGGACAGCCAGGGCTACACAGAGAAACTCTGTCTCAACACCCCTCCTCCCACCAAAAAAAGAGTTGGACATTGTCAGGAGAGGAGAGTTGGACTTTGGATTTAAGTTCTCAGTTGGCTTCTTTTTAATGGTGTGAGCTTACAGAGAAACTTTGTTTCCTAGTTTGCCTCTTTATCTTCTAAGTGAACATAAACAGTAACTCTAGTTCTTAACCTTAAATAAGGAAGGGATCTGTCCAACAAATCCCCCTTTTTTAATATTTTTTACTGGATATTTTCTTTTTTTACATATCAAATGTTATCCCCCAAATCCCTTTTAAGAAAAGAATTCTGATAGAAATTTGAAGCAGAGTGAAAACAGGAGATATTATGTAATTAAATTTTAGTGCCAGGCAACAGTGGTACATGCTTTTAATCCCAGCACTCAGGAAGCAGAGGCAGGAGATAGCTATGAATTGAAGCCAGCCAGGTGTCCAGAGTGAGTTCTAGGATAGCAAGGGCCGTTACACAGAAAAACTATCTTGAAAAACAAACCAAAAAAAAAAAAAAAAGTAGCAATTTTTGTTGTTGTTGTTCTTTGGCCTAATCCTGCTCTTTTAACTATCGGTGATAGTTGCAGGAGAATAATTTCTTCACTTCAGAACAATAGAACAATAGACATCTATAGCAAAAGAGACACTTTGTCCCGAAGCCTGGTGACCAAAGTGAGTCTTCCAACAGATAACTATTGAGCTTGTTAACATGTGAGCTCTTCTCAGAGCCCCTAGTCCTGTTTAGAGCTGCCCTACATGGAGACCAGAGTCTCATCCCTACCGAGCACCTACATAAACAGTCTGTGGCGGCCCTCCTGTGATAACCGGATATGAGAGGCAGAGACAGAAACTCCCCAGGGCAAGCGGACCAGATAGACTAGTCAAATCAACATGTTCTGGTTCACGTGAGAGACCCTGCCTCCATATAATATATAAGGTAGAGAGGGACTGAAGGTGCCTTCTGGCCTCCGTATGTACATGTGCTTTGGGAACTATTTCCCAAAAATAAAGTCTTTAGTGTATAAGTTTTGTGATGAGTACACTTTTCGAAATTCTAGCTTCTCTCGAGAGAATTCTAATGTGCTGGGCTTTTCAGTCCTCAGCCTTGGGATGAACGGTACTGGGGGCAGACCCGGAGGGATTGCAACACCAGTGCTATTGAGTGGCTTTCTGTTTTATTAGCACTGCCGTAATGTGGCACAGATCATGACTTGAAACTTAACTGGAATGTTTCTGAAGATTTTACCACCCCTGGTTTGGGGCTTGGTTTGCTTTCACTTAGGTGTTTTCTCTGTGTGGTTTTTGTTTATTTGTTTTTCAAGCAATCTCACTGTGGTCCCAGACAGCCCAGAATTCACTACACATCCCAGGCTGGCACCCAACAGCCTCCTGAGTACTGGGGTTTTAGGTTTACACCATCATCCCCAGTGTATTTCTGGACAGGAAGTAGAGTAAAAAGGCTTTTAAAGTTCTGGAGCCTGCATGGGTGAAATGGTTCTGCAGGTAAAAGCATCAGTGTCCCAAAACCCAGTGTCCTGAGTTTGGTAGCTTCATGGCAGAAGGAGAGACCTGACTCCAGCAATTTGTCCTTTGACCTCCACATGTCCACTACAGTGAGCAAGAGCACGTACATGTACATACACACACACACACACACACACACACACACACAATATAATGCATTAAAAAAAATTAGGAGCTGAAGAGATGACTCAGCTGTTCAGAGTACTTCCTGCTCTTGCACGGGACCCAAGTGTGGTTCCCTGAACCCACATCAGGTGGTTCACAGCCAGCTGT
This sequence comes from Apodemus agrarius, assembly GCA_964023405.1. Lineage (NCBI taxonomy): Eukaryota > Metazoa > Chordata > Mammalia > Rodentia > Muridae > Apodemus > Apodemus agrarius. Next base: position 69,729,072 of record OZ030022.1, read on the forward strand.
AACTCCAGTCAGGGGACTCTGATGCCCTCTTCTGGCCTCGGGGTACCCATACACAAAATGTGGCATATACTCATGAAAACACACATACATAAATACACATAAATAAAAATAAAGTCTATTTGTAAGATGTATTTATTATTTTGTGTATATGAAGGTTTTGCTTGTATGCATATATGTACACTATATATCTGAGGAGGTGAGAAGGGAGTACCAGACCCCCCAGGCCTGGAGTTATGTATAATTGTGAGCCACAGTGTTGATCACTAGGATTGAACCTTAGTCCCCTGAGGAGCAGGAAGTGCTCTTAACAACTGAACCAACTCTCCAGCCCCAAAACAATAAAAAAAAAAAAAAATTACAAAATAATTTCTGGAACCTAGAACTGAAGGAGTAGGATTCTTAGGTCCAGGAAGTATCAAGCAGTCAATTGGTTCTTTGTAACTAAACGTCTTTAAATCCTTGGGAGTTTAAATTTTAAATGCAGATAGTCTCAGCTCTAATAACTACTTTTGATATCCTAAAAATAAATGGATTTCTTTTTACTATCATAAAGTTTTTTATTATTGATAATGCATTCGAGCTTAAACGTTCAGATGGTCTCTATTAAAAGAATTTAAAAGAAAGGGAAGTCCGCAGTAAGCACTGTGCAGAAGGATGAGCTCTCAGAGCTGAATCTGTAGGTATGCAGCAAGCAGTGACTAACCTGATTCTTCCACGGGGCAGCTCTTTGTAAGGGCTCCTGTCAGTTTTTGCTTCATTGAAATGTAAGTGACTTATTAAAATCACTCATTTTAAGAGTAAAGTTAAGTTGGGTGGTGGTGGCACACGCCTGTAATCCCAGCACTCTGGGAGGCAGAGGCAGGCGGATTTCTGAGTTCGAGGCCAGCCTGGTCTACAGAGTAAGTTCCAGGACAGCCAGGGCTACACAGAGAAACCCTGTCTCGAAAAAAACCAAATAATAATAATAATAATAATAATAATAATAATAATACAAAATAAACATTTTCTGATAAAGTTGAAGATTTACATGGAAAATATTTCTGATAAAATTGAAGAAGGCTGGGCGGTGGTGGCACACGCCTGTAATCCCAGCACTCTGGGAGGCAGAGGCAGGCAGATTTCTGAGTTTGAGGCCAGCCTGGTCTACAGAGTGAGTTCCAGGACAGCCAGGGCCTCACAGAGAAACCCTGTCTCAAAAAAACAAAAAACAAAACAAAAAAAAATTGAAGAAATATATAGAAAAACATGTTAAAATTGAAGATTATCGTGGAAAATTATAGAAATAAAATGGTAGGCGTAAAAATAATTCTAAGATTGAAAGTGGAATTATAAACATTTTCAGTTAAAATTGAAGATTTACATGGAAAATATTTCTAATAAGATTGTTTAAATTGACTATTTCATGGAAAATTATGAAATGGTAGACATAAAAAACCTTTCTAAATTAATTGAAGGTGGAATTAAAAGCGTTTTGTGATAAAATCAGAGATTTACATGGAAAACATTTCAGATAAAATAGAAGAAATATACAGAAAAACATGTTAAAATGGAAGATTATCCTACAGAGTGAGTTCCAGGACAGCCAGGGCTACACAGAGAAACCCTGTATCAAAAAACAAAAATAAACAACAACAAAAAAAAAAAACAAAAAAAAGGAAGATTGTCATGAAAAATAATGCAGATAAAATGGTAGACATAAAAAATTACTAAATTAATTGAAAGAGGAATTACAAACATTTTCTGATAAAATTGAAGATTTATATGAAAAATATTTCTGTTAGTCTATGTCTTTTTATTGGGTAATTGATGTTAAGAGATATTAAGGAGTAGTGATTGTTGCTTCCTGTTATTTTTTTATGTTATTTTTATGTTTGTGTGGTTACCTTCTTTTGGGTTTGTTGGAAAATTACTTTCTTGCTTTTACTAGGGTGTAGTTTCCCTCCTTGTGTTGGCGGTTTTTCATCAATTATCCTTTATAGAGCTGGATTTGTGGAAAGATATTGTGTAAACTTGGTTTTATCATGGAATATCTTGGTTTCTCCACTTATGGTGGTTGAGAGTTTTGCTGGGTATAGTAGTCTGGGCTGGCATTTGTCTTCTCGTAGGGTCTGTATGAGATCTGCCCAGGATCTTCTAGCTTTCATCATCTCTGGTGAGAAGTCTGGTGTAATTCTGATAGGTCTGCCTTTATAAGTTACTTGCTCTTTTTCCCTTACTGTTTGTTTGTTTGTTTGTTTGTTTGTTTGTTTTTTCAAGACAGGGTTTCTCTGTGTAGCTCCGGCTGTCCTGGAACTCACTCTGTAGACCAGACTGGCCTCGAACTCAGAAATCCACCTGCCTCTGCCTCCCAAGTGCTGGGATTACAGGCTTGCGCCACCACCGCCTGGCTTCCCTTACTACTTTTAATATTCTTTCTTTGTTTAGTGCATTTGGTGTTTTGATTATTATGTGATGGGAGGAGTTTCTGTTCTGGTACAGTCTGTTTGGAGTTCTGAAGGCTTCTTGTATGTTCATGAGCATCTCTTTCTCTATGTTAGGGAAGTTTTCTTCTTTAATTTGAAGATATTTACTGGCCCTTTAAGTTGGAAATCTTTGCTCTCTTCTATACCTATAATCCTTAGGTTTGGTCTTCTCATTGTGTCCTGGATTTCATGGATATTTTGGGTTACAAGCTTTATGCATTTTGCATTTTCTTTGACTGTTGAGTCAATGTTTTCTATGGTATCTTCAGCACCTGAGATTCTTTCTTCTATTTCTTGACACCTGAATTCTTTCCAAGGTTTTCTATCTCCAGAGATGTCTCACTTTGTGATTTCTTTATTGTTTCTACTTCCACTTTTAGATCCTGGATGGTTTTGTTCAGTTCCTTCACTTGATTGTGTTTTCCTATAATCAAGGGATTTTTGTGTTTCCTCTTTAAGGGCTTCAGCCTGTTGATCCATGATCTCCTGTATTTCTTTAAGGGATTTTTGTGTTTCCTCTTTAAGGGCTTTTACCTGTTGATCTGTGTTCTCTTGTATTTCTTTAAGAGAGTTATTTAAGTCCTTCTTGAAGCCCTCTATCAGCATCATGAGATATGATTTTAAATCCAACTCTTGCTTTTCTGGTGTGTTGGGGTATCCAGGACTTGCTGTGGTGGGAGAACTGGGTTCTGATGTTGCCAAGTAGCCTTGGTTTCTGTTGGTAGGGTTCTTGTGCTTGCCTTTTGCCATCTGGTTATCTCTGGTGCTGGTTGGTCTTGCTGTCTCTGGCTGGAGCTTGTCCCTCCTGTGGGCCTGTAAGCCTCTGTCCGTACTCTTGGGAGACCAACTCTCTTCTGGCAGGGTCTGTGCACAGAAGGCTGTGGAGCCACCTGGCTCCCTGGTGTAAATGGCGGCCTGAAGACCTCTATCCCAGCTACTCCACTGATCGTATGCCCTGTGCACTCCTAGCTGTTCCCCTCCAGAGAGAAGGTGGAGATCTCACTTCCATGCTCAGAATTGAAAGTGCTGCTGGGAGATCACTCTTTCCTGGCAGGCTGTGCACAAAAGGCTGTGGAGCTGCCCTGCTCCCTGCTGCAAATGGCGGTGGGCAAGAAAACTCTTATAAGGACAGCATTCATTTGAGGCTGGCTTACAGGTTAAGAGGTTCAGTCCATTATCATCATGGCAGGAAATATGGCAGAGTCCAGGCAGACATGGTGCAGGAGGAGCTGAGAGCTCTACATCTTCATCTGAAGGCCAATAGAAGACTGACTTCCAGGCAGCTAGGAAGAGGGTCTTAAAGCCCAAGACCACAGTGACACACCTATTGCAACAAGGCCATGCCTCCTAATAGTACCACTCCCTGGGCTAAGCATGTATATCACATTGGGTAATATGTTGAAATTTTAAGAAACAGCCCCATGTTTCCTAGAGTGTGTCCTTTTAACCGTGTGTGAAGGGCTTAGTCACTGCATTTCCCACTAGCTTTGTGTTCACTAGTGCGATGTGCTACTGGCAATGAACCTTGCAGTTTTGATTTGCACATCTCTAATAACTAATAAAGTACAGCATCTTTCCTAAGCTCCTTAGTTGTTTGTATGTCTTACTAAGTAACCAACAACATCACCTGCCTGTATTTTATTAGGCATTGTATTGTCTGTCTTAATATATTTAGTTACTAGTTCTACACATATTCTGGGTGCAAGTCCTTTGTTAGAGAGATGTTGTAAATATACTCTCCCAACCTGTGACCATTTTACATTCTTAACAATGTCTTGCCAGTAAACAAAATTTTAATGTATTAAATGTCAGATTTATCAGGGTTTTTTTTTTATTTTACAAACTTTACTTTTTGTATCTTATTAAATTACTATTTTAGCATTGACTTTTATGTTAATATATATATATATATATATATATATATATATATATATATATATATTGGCTTTTGTTTATTTCAGCCAAGCTGTGCTAGTGGACAGGACCATTTACGTTTCTGGACAGGTGGGCATGGATCCTTCCAGTGGACAGCTTGTGCCAGGAGGGGTAGTAGAAGAAGCTAAACAAGTAAGTCATCCTCCACATGAGAGGGTCCCGTTTCCACTGCATTGTAATATTGAATAGTATAGACAGTCTGTGACCCTGAGTAGCGATGTGTTCTCAGCTACTCACTACTCAATTTAAGACTTTAATAAAAACCTTTTTAGATGTATTTATTTAACGTGTATAAATGTTTTACCTGCATGCATGTATGTTTAGCACATGTGTGCCTGTTGGGTTCCCTCACCTGGGGTTACCAGTGGTCATAAAGCACCACATGGATACTGGGAATTCAGCAGTGTCCTCTGTGAGAGCAGCAGGTTCTCAGCAGGGCCCTCGCTGCAGCCCCGTAAGGTGGCTTAGCAACAGAGAAAACCACCTCCTTATCACCCGTGTTCTCAAATCAAAAGCTGATATGTCCAGATGGGTTAGAAAGCTTATTTTCAGGGCCATTGGCCTCCCTCCTCCCCCCAAAGTCTGTATACATGTAATTCATTACTGATGATTTTATTATTTGAGGTTTTATTTTGATTGGGGTTAGGGGTTTTACTTTTTGAGACAGGGTCTCATGTAGCCTAGGCGGCTTTGAACTCAATGTTCAGTCGTAGGTGACCTTGGGCTTCCCATCCTCTTGCCTTAACCTCCCGAGTCCAGCGCCTCATCCATCCCAGTGTCCCTACAACACCATATCCAAGTACAGCCCCACATCCATCCCAGTGTCCCTACAACACCATATCCAAGTACAGCCCCACATCCATCCCAGTGTCCCTACAACACCATATCCAAGTACAGCCCCACATCCATCCCAGTGTCCCTACAAAAAAACCTTTCACTGAAATTTAGAGAAATTTAGTCCACTAACAGAAAGCCAGTCCATAACTGACTTGTGTGAAAACATCAGGTAAGGTGATCACACAGCGTCATCTTTGTCCTCTCTTGACTTGATCCACAGGCCCTTAAAAACCTGGGTGAGATTCTGAAAGCTGCAGGCTGTGATTTCAGTAATGGTGAGCACCTGGGTCGTTCTTCCCTGTTTATTGGTGGGTTCTGTGGTCTGTGTGCTGTTCACAGCACTCAGGATCCAACTCGGCCTCATGCGTGCCAGGCAAGTGTTCCTCCGCTGAGCCACAGCCCCAACACTGTTAATGTGTTTTGATATGTTCTTGGTCTCTGTGGAGGACATATAATATCCAGTAATCTGGTTATCCATGTCTTTTTTGCTAAAGGTTGTGGGGTTCTCTGTTTTTATTATGTATACAGTATCCTGCCTGCACATATTCCTGCACCAGAAGAGGGCACCAAATCTCATTATAGATGTTTGTGAGTCCCCATGTGGTTGCTAGGAACCTCTAAAAGAGCAGCCAGGTGCTCTTAACCCCTAAGACATCTCCAGCCCTAAGGGTTGTGGTTTTAATGGTCTAAAAACAACACCATCTCCTTACTTTAGTCTTGATTTCATCAAGATACTCATAAAAATCATACACTGGAATTTTGTTTTTTGTTTTGCTCTGTTTGTTTTGGGGATGTTGTTTTGGTTTGGTATTTATTTATTTATTTATTTATTTATTTATTTATTTTTGAGACAGGGTTTCTCTGAGTAGCTTTAGATGTCCTAAAACTCACTCTGTAGACCAGGCTGGCCTCTAACTCATAGAGATCCACCTGCTTTTGCCTCCTGAGTGATGAAATTAAAGGCATTCACGCATTCACCACTGCCCAGATATACACTGTTTTTCTAAGTTCTATTTTGAGTTTGATGAAATGGCTAAAACGAATGAAGAAAAAAATTATGTATATATAACTGTCTTCTAGTGGTGAAAACAACTGTTTTACTGGCTGATATAAATGATTTTGGCACTGTCAATGAGATCTACAAAACATGTAAGTGATTTAACTTTATTCCCACTTACTTTCAAAGGGAAATAAATCTGCTGATATAAACATAGCATTGTCAAGTAAACATGACAGAGATGTTAAAATGATATTTTGTCCCGATACAATCCATTATCTGGTTGGAAACACAGTAGTAGTATGCCCTCATGAGAAATGTCTCTATTTCTGTCACAGTTCTTAAAACTCTAATATGCATGAGCACTGCATATTCATATTTCTAAAACTTAACTTTATTATTTGTTTCTTTGGCTTTTTAAGTCTCCCCTAAATCTTTTTAGACATACATTCTTACTATTATTGCTATGATATGGTCTAGCTTCCGTCTTGTGGCTCTCAGAATCACTACTCAACATTTCCATCCTGGTTTTTAGTATGTAAAGTGAGGACAGGATTCTGCTACTTTAGGGGGTTGTTGGAATGGTTACATTGATTACCCTGTACAGCACTTAGAACATGCTGGCAGGGCTAAGCTCTGAGCAGATGCTCCTGTTGCTGTCATTGCTGAAGTGTGGAAAGTGAGTCCCTGTCTCCTGGTGGGATGAAATGAAGGTGTAATGTGGAAACACTCCGATGTTATTCTCTGCAGAAGAAATGACCAGAGAAAGGTAAAGTTCACAGGAACGTCCTTGCTGAGGATACGGAGCCATTCCCAGTTTTGATAACTGGTTCATAGGAATCATTTTAAAGGCCAAACCCATGCTCATCACAAGACAAAGGTGCCAGATTATGTGTTTCATGGTTTATAAAATACTTAGAAAAGTACTAAAGTTCATAAAATCATGTGGCAGAATATCTTGTCAGACAATCTAAATGCAAGCTTTTCTGTCATTTGTGTGTGGGAATGGGCCAGGCCAAGAGACAGTTCCCAGATTCTTGCTTCTCTTGCTGAGTAAGGGCCCATGTCTGGAGGTTAACCTAACACTGCTCTACATTCAGATTTCCAGGGTAGCCTTCCTGCCAGGGCTGCTTACCAAGTTGCTGCTTTACCCAAAGTAAGTACCTGGTACAATGTGGTGCACACACAGCACGTGAGACCTGTTGCTTTGAATGGAAACTTAAAATTAATATAGTTCCCGTTTCTCAGAAATAGAGAGTCTAAAAGTCAATACCTGATCACTGCTGTGATCTGGAAAAAGCTAAGAAATTGTACAAAGCAGCAAAGACCTGATCTGTCGGACACAATCTGATGACTTACATTATAAGAAAATCCTTAAGAGCACTTGTGTTATGATGTTACTGAAGGAAGGAAATGTGTTCTGGGGTTTTAGTTCCTTGGAGGGGTGTGGATTGCTGGGTCCCACTGTGTGTCCCCCTAAAGTCTGACTTCATGCAAGAGTCTCCCTTTCAGTAAGGACTTCTGAAAATGGAGCACAGTGTAGAATTATGTGGAGACTTCCGTATAGCCTTTGTCCTCACTGAAGGAAGCTCTACATACCAGCAAGGGTGTGAAACTAACACTCTTGCTAGTTCCTACTGTATTTTAGAGTATTGGCCAGAGAATTTGGATGGTATTAGCACTTATCTTAATAAAAACAAATTCACCTGGCGCTCATAGCATGAAGAATCTAGACCATTCACTGGAGAGATGCTCTCCATCCTGGTTCTGGGGTTCCCTCCCTGGGCCTCTTTGTCTACACCTTCTGCCCACACTGTACCCCCTGCAGGGTGTACCTGTACCACCAGGGAGTGTCGTTTGCTCTTGCTTTAGTTTGTTCCTGGGAAGGGAAACTGAAGGTACTGAGTATATTAGAAAGAACTTACACTTGGAAGCAGAGGACATGGGTTTGATGATCCACTGCTAGTCTTTGTGGTGTGGGACCACTTTTCCAGCCTGTGGGAGGTCAGTGCCTTGTTTTACCACCAGGACTGTGTGAGAATCACGTGAGCTAGTGTATGAATGGTAGCCTGACAGTGAATTCTCTCTCGTCCCTGCTTTCTGTGAAGGGATTAACGGCAAGAACACATGTTGCCATTAGCTGCATGCGGTGTTGAACCTTGATGTGCATTAAAGGATCCTGAGAGTGACTTTGTTTTCCTTACAGGGAAGTCGAATTGAAATCGAAGCAATCGCTGTCCAGGGGCCTTTCACCACAGCATCACTATAAGTAGCCATGCTGCTGTTGACTCCAGAGTTTTTAGAATGGCTTTCACACTAAATTTTTACAAATGATGCTGGGAAACATGACCGGAGGGGTTGAAGTTATCGTGGAAATGACCCAATACGTGGAGATTTGACAGTAATTGGAGATCATCCAGTCCCGTGACTGATGCTCTAATCTCACTTAGTTGCTGGGTGTGAGAGAAGCAGCACACAGGCCCTGAGCTGGGGATCAGAAGGGAAGATGAGCTGCTCTTCATGACAATAGGAAAGGGCACGCCTACTTAAATCATATTAATTTGCTCATGTGAAATACTTAGTTCTCATGTTAGATATAAGAAATTAAATTAAAATATTCAAACTTGAATAATACCAGGAGAAAAAAAGTGGACCAAAATCTTACACAGATAATATTGCTTTAATGGAAATAAAAAATAGATGTGTGACTTTCCCTTGGTTTTTAATTTTGTTCTCTCTCTCTCTCTCTCTCTCTCTCTCTCTCTCTCTCTTTTTGTTTTTGTTTTTGTTTTTGTTTTTTTTGTTTTTTTTGTTTTTTTTTTTTTTTTTGGTTTTTCAAGACAGGGTTTCTCTGTGTAGCCCTGGCTGTCCTGGAACTCACTCTGTAGACCAGGCTGGCTTTGAACTCAGAAATCCACCTGCCTCTGCCTCCCAAGTGCTGGGATTACAGGCGTGCACCACCACCGCCCATCTGTTCTCTTACTTTTTTTTAACAGTTTAATTATACATTAAAACTACTACCTAGTAAAGTGTGAATAGAAATTCTGAAGTTAGGGGCTGGAGAGATGACTCAGAGGTTAAGAGCACTGACTGCTCTTCCAGAGGTCCTGAGTTCTATTCCCAGGAACCATATGGTGGCTGTCAACCATCTATAAGATCTTATGCCCTCTTCTGGCAGGTAGGTATACATGCAGATAGATCACTTAATAAAATCTTAAGAAAAATCTCCAACTATTTCAAGTTTATTTCTGGCTTTCAAGTTATTTCAGTTGTAATAATTGCATATTATCATATGTTTATGCTGGAAAGCCTTACTTTTTGTGTATGAGTACTTTCCCATTTTTTTTGGGGGGGGTGGGTTTTTTTTGTTGTTGTTGGTTTGGTTTGGTTTGGTTTAGTTTGGTTTTTGGTTTTTTGAGACAGGGTTTCTCTATTTAGCCCTGGCTGTTCTGGAACTCACTCTGTAGACCAGGCTGGCCTCGAACTCAGAAATCTGCCTGCCTCTTCCTCCCAAGTGCTGGGATTAAAGTTATTCGCCACCACTGCCCGGCTTGAGTATTTTTCCTACATGTCTGTACACATGTGTGCAATGCCTGCTAAGGCCATAAGAGAGCATCAGATCATCCTTGACTGGAGATAGAAGGTTGAGCCACTATGTAAGTGCTAGGAATTGAACCCAAGTCCCCTGGAAAGCCTGTCAGCATTTTTATCTGCTGTACCATCTCTCTATCTCCACTTTAAGGTCTTTGTTTGTTGGATTTTGAGATATGGATGCTGTGGTGGTTTGAATATTCTTGGCCCAAAGAGTGGCACTATTAGGAAGTTTGGCCTTGTTGGAGGAAGTGTGTCACTGTGGGTTTGGGTTTTTAGGCCCTCCTATCTGGAAGGCAGTCTTCTCCTGTTTGCCTTCAGAACAAAATGTAGAACTCTCAGCTCCTCCCTCACCATGCCTGCCTGGACGCTGCCATGCTTCCCGCCATGATGATAATGGACTGAACCTCTGAACCTGTAGGCAAGCCCCATTTAAATGTTGTCCTTATAGGAGTTGCCTTGGCCCTGGTGTCCGTCCACAGCAGTGAAACCCTAACCGAGACAGAGGCCTTGCTGTGTGTCTAGCCTGGGCTTCCTCCCAGGCTCAGGCAGGCCTCTTGCCTCAGCCACTGGGATAACCAGACTTCCGGTATACTGAGCCCTTCAGCCCTTCAGTGTTCTTTGACAACTGCATGAATAATTTCTCCTGGTAGTAAACCCTAGCATAGAATAACATAAATTAGAAAGGAACTTTCTGGGTCGCATTCCTTTCCACTTACCTCCCAGAGAGTGAGCACTGCCAGGTGCTTTCCAGATGCCCTTTTTTTTTTTTTTTTTTTTTTTTTTTTTTTGGTTTTTTCGAGACAGGGTTTCTCTATTTAGCCCTGGCTGTCCTGGAACTCACTCTGTAGACCAGGCTGGCCTCGAACTCAGAAATCCACCTGCCTCTGCCTCCCAAGTGCTGGGATTACAGGCGTGCGCCACCATGCCCAGCTTCCAGATGCCCTTTGACACACTCCATTATCTGCTTTTGTTTTGCCAATTTATATAAATGAACAGTCACCATATACATTATACTACAGATGCTTCCATATACAGGTATAGATTTTAAAACTATAGTCAATTTCTAAAACTATGTTTTAAAAACTTATAACGTTTTAAAACTACAATAGACTATTATTTTGTGTAGATTTTAGGTGATTGTACAAACCAGTGTTTTCAAAATTAATGTTTTACCTCAGTGCTACTGTGGTATTTATTGGGTGACTTTTTGCAGAAGATATGGACATATGTCTGTTTACTCCAGATAGGACACCAACAACATGCCAAAGAATTGACCCCACCCCGGTCTCCCTCAGTGAAACTGTGAGTGTGTGGGGTGACCTCTGTGACTGTGTGGGGTGACCTCTGTGAGTGTATTGGGGTGACCTCTGTGACTGTGTGGGGTGACCTCTGTGAGTGTATTGGGGTGACCTCTGTTGAGTGTGTGGGGTGACCTCTGTGAGTGTATTGGGGTGACCTCTGTGACTGTGTGGGGTGACCTCTGTGAGTGTATTGGGGTGACCTCTGTGAGTATGTGGGGTGACCTCTGTGAGTGTGTGGGGTGACCTCTGTGAGTGTATTGGGGTGACCTCTGTGAGTGTATTGGGGTGACCTCTGTGACTGTGTGGGGTGACCTCTGTGACTGTGTGGGGTGACCTCTGTGAGTATGTGGGGTGACCTCTGTGACTGTGTGGGGTGACCTCTGTGAGTGTATTGGGGTGACCTCTGTGACTGTGTGGGGTGACCTCTGTGAGTGTATTGGGGTGACCTCTGTGACTGTGTGGGGTGACCTCTGTGACTGTGTGGGGTGACCTCTGTGAGTGTGTGGGGTGACCTCTGTGAGTATGTGGGGTGACCTCTGTGAGTGTATTGGGGTGACCTCTGTGAGTGTGTGGGGTGACCTCTGTGAGTGTATTGGGGTGACCTCTGTGACTGTGTGGGGTGACCTCTGTGAGTGTATTGGGGTGACCTCTGTTGAGTGTGTGGGGTGACCTCTGTGAGTGTATTGGGGTGACCTCTGTGACTGTGTGGGGTGACCTCTGTGAGTGTATTGGGGTGACCTCTGTGAGTATGTGGGGTGACCTCTGTGAGTGTGTGGGGTGACCTCTGTGAGTGTATTGGGGTGACCTCTGTGAGTGTGTGGGGTGACCTCTGAGAGTGTGTGGGGTGACCTCTGTGAGTGTATTGGGGTGACCTCTGTGAGTGTGTGGGGTGACCTCTGAGTGTGTGGGGTGACCTCTGTGAGTGTGTGGGGTGACCTCTGTGAGTGTGTGGGGTGACCTCTGTGAGTGTGTAGGGTGACCTCTGTGACTGTGTGGGGTGACCTCTGTGAGTGTGTGGGGTGACCTCTGTGAGTGTGTGGGGTGACCTCTGTGCATGTATTGGGGTGACCTCTGTGAGTGTGTGGGGTGACCTCTGTGAGTGTATTGGGGTGACCTCTGTGAGTGTGTGGGGTGACCTCTGTGAGTGTGTGGGGTGACCTCTGTGAGTGTATTGGGGTGACCTCTGTGAGTGCATTGGGGTGACCTCTGTGAGTGCATTGGGGTGACCTCTGATGGCAGTGTCGGCCTCTCACCCGCGGCTGCAGTAAACCAGGCGAATGCCCAGAATGAGCACTCAGGAGTGGAGGCAGGAAATAGAAGTCGAGGATCAGTGGCTACATATGTAAGTCCCACAACACCAACCTAAGCTGCATGAGACCCTGGTTTGTTTGTTTGTTTTTTGTTTGTTTGGTTGGTTGGTTTTTGGTTTTTCAAGGCAGGGTTTCTCTGTGTAGCTTCAGCAGTCCTGGGACTTACTCTGTAGACCAGGCTGGCCTCGAACTCAGAAATCCACCTGCCTCTGCCTCCCAAGTGCTGGGATTACAGGCATGCGCCACCACTGCCCGGCAGAGACCCTGTCTTAAACAAATAAATAAAAGATAAACATACTAATAATGCCTAAAAACAAGTCACCCATATTTCTTTACTATTATCATAATCTTTTTTATTTTATTTTTGAAACAGGGTCTTGCTTTGTGGCCTTGGCTGGCCTGGAACTCACTTTGTAGACCAGACTGGCTCCAACACAGAGAGATTCACCTACCCCAACCTTCTATATGCTGGTATTACAGGCAGCACCACCACGCCCAGCCGAATGTCATACTCTTTCCCTCAGAGTAAATAGAATCTGCTGTTCTTCTGAAGGGAATAATAGATCAAAAGAAACTTGTGACTGTGTACCACAGTTCAAACAAATACACCAGAGTAAGTTTTCAAATACTTTATTAGTTATAGTAACACATATTTGTTTAATCAAAGTTATAAGTGTTGAGCCAATGGTACAAAATAATTGTATAAAAACTTTGGCCATAATTCTCCTGCAGCCAGTTATTCATAAGGCGCTGCCATGGTTACACGGTTGTAAGGAACGGTTGCCATAGACCGGTGCTCATAGAGTGCCCTGTGGAGAAAAACCAGGAGGAGCCAGACCCCGAAGAGACAGCCTCCTAACTAACGCCATTTGACAGGCAAGAGCAGCCCTTCAGGCTTCTTAATTAATTTTTAAAAAGAATTCCAAGCTGAAGATGTAGCTCATGGTAGACTACTTACTTGCCTTGCAAGTATAAGGCCCTCTCTGACACTAACTGACAGCGACTGCTGTGCCGAGTCGTCTTGGAGCCTTCTCTCACCGTTCTCTCTAGCGAAGAGACTTCAGAAGAGCTGTGCTCAGTCAGAAGACTCGAGATTCCAATAAGAATTGTGTTTTGACCAGCTTCTTATAACAAGTTTTGAAAACAAAAGGAAAATATTCCCTCATATACATACATGTTAAAAACAATGATTTTTAGTTGATTATATCATGAGTAACATTTATCTTCTAAAGTTTATACTTTAAGTTTCTACAATGAACATATTCATTTGTTACTAAGAAAAAATGTTTTAATAAAGTTTTCTCTACAATTATTGACTTAAGTAATCCACATGTATCTAGAGTACCTAGGTAGAAAGCTATTTTTACACCCCCTCACCTCAAATGATTATCACTTCTGATATTCAGGAAACTTAAAACAAATCCATAAAATAATTACCAATTAAACTATTAATTAAAATAATAATTACTAATTAAACCAACTCCTTCTTCATCCTCCTGCTGAGCTACTGGGGTGAGCTGATGGTTGAAAAGGTCTCCCCTGGGCCTGAGATGCTACTGAGAGCTAGAACCCGACTGTCTTTATAGAAACCATGTGCTTGAAGTCTCTACAGGGTAGACCTGACCACACTCATTTGACCATGCCATCCAACATTTTCTGATCCTTTAAATGTGGAGAAAGTATTTCCCCTTAAAAGCACCACTTAATTCAAGGCCAAGTTTGTAATAAAACGTGTGAATGGTAGATGGGTGTCTTGATTGCTTCAAAACCTATGAACTACACTTACCATATAAAAGTCAAATGGAAAAGAACACCATGGGGGTGTGTTGTGGTTGGTCACAGAGGTCAGCCACACAGGCTGTCCTGAGCCCTCCCACTTTTGGCCAACAGTTTTAAGGTCTGGCCTGGTATTTGCTAGATTTGAGGCTGGTAAAAAAAAAAAAAAAAAAAAAAAGATTGCCTACTGCAGAAAACATTTATTCACTATTTCCTTCCAAGTTAGATACAAATATAATAAAGTTATCTTAAGATTTATTTTTTATTTGTATGAGTGGTGTTGCTTGCGTGTGTGTATTTGCATTGCATGTATGCCTGGTGCCTCAGGGCAATGGATCCCTCAGAACCAGGATTGCAGCCAGTTGTGAGCAGCTGTGTGGTTACTGGGTACCAAGCTCAGGACTTCTCCAAGAGCAGCTAGTGTTCTTAACTGCTGAGCCATCTCTGCAGTCCCTGCAGCTGTATAGAACATAAACTGGGCTACAAAATGGCCATACATGTTTTTAATCTAAAAGAACAAACAAGTTTCAAGCTAAAGAGATGGATCGGTGGTTTAGGACTCTTAATACTTTTGCAGAGGACCAGAATTCAATTCCAAGAACTCATGTCAGGTGCCTCACAACCTCTCTTAACTCCATCTTCAGGGACTCTAATACCCTCTTCTGGCCTCTGTGGGTACCTGTATCCATGTGTACAGAAACACACACACACACACACACACACACACACACACACACACACGCTCGCATGCACTCAGAGACATCATTTAAAAATAAAACCTTGCTGGCTGGTGGTGACGCAGAGTCAGGTGGATATTTGTGTGTTGTGTTTTGTGTTTTAGGCCAGTCTGGTCTACACAGTGAGTTCCAGGACTACCAGGCTACACTGATAAACCCTGTCTCAACATAAATAAGTAAATCCTTAAATTTTTTAAAGTTTTCCAATATCTTAGTAGCCACATTAAAGGTAAAAGTATAGAAAGCACAAAAAATGTATACAAATTTCTAAAGGTAGGAAAGTAATTGGATGGGTAATAGAAAGTAGAGCATTAGTAGGCAGTCGGTAAACTTTTATATTAGAGCTGTAGTATATATACACTTTGAGAGAGCGTTCTTTCGAGGATGGCTGTTGAAGAAACCCACTATGGTATTACGCAGCTGTGACCTCAGTGCTCAGGAAATGGAGGCAGAAGGACCAGGAGCTCAGGGTCGTCCTGCAGGACACCCTGTCTCAAAACAAAATTTTAAGGAAGAAAGGAGTTTTGAGCTGGGAATGGTAGAAGAGACCTATAATTCCAGCATTCAGGAGGCAGAGGCAGGTGGATATCTGTGAGTTCAAAGGCCAGCCTGGTCTACATAGTAAGTTCAAGGTTAGCCAAGACTACTACACAGTGAGACCCTGTCACATAGACACAAAAAGATAGGCCACCCAATGAAGAATGGACGTTTGTGCCTGTGCCTATCAATTAAATTTGCCCACCTGAGTGCTTGCTATAAAGAAAGATTCAGCTGTTAAAATAATCTCTCATAGCTGGATCTGGGGGAACATACCCTTAGTCTCAGCACTGGAGACCTGAGTCCAGGATAGCCAGAATTACATGTGAGATCCTGTCTCAAAAAATAAACAAAAACGAGTGATCACAGATATTTTACACTAAGTCCTTACATTTAACTTTTTAATTTTTAATTGTCAACTATTAAGTACAATATGTTATAGTGATTAGATATAGATATAGATATATTCTGGAATAGGTATGTCAAAAGTATCACCACACACACCTGCACACACCTTTCCTGATTCTCTTAATCAGGAAAAACTAAACAAATGTAACTTGACATGTATGTTGTATAAAGTCTCTACTGAGTTTCTGAGCTAAAAATCTTGTTTGGGGAACTACTCTGAACATTGAGCTTGAGTGATTTTGACAGGAAAATGGATTTTCCCATTTATGAGATAGAACTGAGATAGTGTCACACAAATTTATATTTCCAATATATTGTTTCTTGGTCCTCATACATTGACTCAATAGATATATAGAGGATCTGTAGCAGGCTATTGAGGGAACCAAATAACTGAATTCAAGGTTACATAGAACTGCTTGCTCTTAATGGGAGCAGTCTAGCCTCTACTTTGCAGTAGGATGCTGTCATCTGTTAGGAACTGATCTTAGTTATCTGGGTGTGATGCAGAGGCAGGAAGTAACTGAGGTCAGAACACTGATAACACACTCCCCTCCACAGTGACGCTTCATCTCCGCTCGCCTTAGGAGGTTTTATTTTAATGTAGACTCTAAAGCAAAAGATGCTAGTTGGTACATCTAAGTGGTTACCTTAAAACTGTGTATTCCCAAAATAGTACATTTTCCCATAAACCTACCTTGATATTCATAGACAAAAGCACTTAATAAAGAGCAAATTAACTGCCATATTGTAACACACACAATCATCAGCAGAATTCCTCCCCTGCTTTGGAAGAATTCTGAAAAAATGACTTTCTGTGGTACATAAATGTTTTAAAAACCTTGACTTCTTAGCTCTTTTTCACATCTGAAACCTAATGCTAATTTGCAGTCACTTAAAAGAAAGCAGGCTCAGGAAGGTTGCATACAAACACTGAAGCTAAGTGAGGGGCTGGTTTTCTTGGGGTTTTGTTTTGTCTTACCTTTTTTTCTCCTAATGTGTGTGTGTGCTTTGTGGTAGTAGATAGATTTCAGGAGAGAAAGTAATTAGAATACAGGCTCCCTGAGGTTCCTTTCAGCCTAATTTCTATTTCAGGACAGAAATATTAGGTATAGTTCAACCTGTGTTCTAGGGGAATTTAATCTTGTTCCATCACTATTATAACTGCATAATTCTCTTATCATGAGTTCCTTAAAGTTTGCTAGTTCCTCTCTCCAACCACCTACATTTAAAGGTCTCAGTTTATCCTGAGGCTCCACAGCACATGGGTGAAAACTGCCTTTGCTCTCTGAAGTGATCTTATAGTTTTGATTGGCTCTGGCTATTGTCACTTTGAATTCATAATTATCCTAAGTACCTAAGAAAACTGGCTTAACAGTTTTATGGCGTAAACAATAAAAAACAGCATCGTTCTCTTGGTTCCTACAGTTGTTCTAAAGCTATACTCCTTGCATAAACCACAAGGCCACAGAAAGGTGATGCCCACCCTCCCCGCCTCAAATATCCCTTCCCTTGGGTGTAACACTGTGCGCATTAAGCCGTCTGTCAGCGGGCCCTGCTGCTCCAAGATCCACAGCTTCTCCTGTTTCTTTTTCTTTGGTTTCAGCTTCTTCACTCTCTTTCTCATTTTTCATCTCTGCTTCCACCTTTTCTCCTGTCTCACCTAGAAAAAGCAACAAAGGAGATGATAAGAGACCCTTGCTTAGCTGTGTGTCCTGGCTAGTTTTTTGTCAACCTGACACAATCGAGCATTATTTAAAAGGAGGGAGCTTCAGTTGAGAAAATGCTTCCAGAAGGTACAGTTCAATGCATTTTCTTAATTAGTGATCAATGGAGGAGGGCCCAGGCCGTTGTAGGTGGAGCCATCCCTGGGTTGGTGGTCCTGGGCTCTATAAGAAAGCAGGCTGAGCAAGCCATGAGGAGCAAGCCAGTCAGCAGCACCCCTCCATGGCCTCTGCATCAGCTCCTGCTCCAGGTTCTGCCCTGCTTGAGTTCCTGTGCGGACCTCCTTCAGTGGTGGGCATTAAGTATGGAAGTGTGAGCCGAATAAATAAACTCTTTCCTCCCCAACCTGCTTTTGGCCAGGGTGTTTCATTACAGCAGTAATAACCCTGACTACAACATACTGAACACATAGAACCCACTGGCGACCATTTTTGCCCTTTAGGTCAACACATTAGGTTTCTTCTGTGCTGTGCTGAGCTGTGGAGAGGCCAATGTCATGTCGCTTAACTTCCCTGGGTCCTGGCCTGCTTGTAACACCAAGATACACAATTCCCTAAGAAACAGAAGTTTTTGAAGAGTTTTGTGTGGGGATGAAGAGATGCCTTGGTGAATAAGAGCACTCGTAACACAAACTGAGGACCTACGTCCAGATCCCGCACCTCTGTAAGAAGCGGTTACACAGAGCATGTCTGTGATGCAGTAAACCAGGCAGATCCCAGAGCCCCTGAGCCAGAGGACTCTCCGTTTAGTTAGTTACAACTAGTTACACCTAAAGCAATGTGCTACAATTGCAGGCTACTGCAGACAGGCAGGAGGGAGAACCACCAAGGAAGACAGCTGATGTCGAACTCTGGCGTGCACACATCTGCACCCTGTGCACACCCACATGGACATGGGCATCCAGGCTGAGACACTAATAAGTAAAATTTTAAAATTTTGACACAGCTTGTGTTTTAGAAATGATTTGCTGGGAGCTGAACTGAGCCGTGATAGAATGTTTCCCAACTAAACGGAAGTCACCTGTGTGTGGATCAAGTGAACTCCAACCAGCCAGCAGCCCTGCCAGCAGCCCTGCCAGCGCCTCTGGCCCCACAGCTGGCCTTCATCCCCTGGGAGCTGGGAGCCCCCCCCCCCCCCCCCCGCAATGGGGCCGCGATTGGCCTCCATTTACCTTCAATGCGTTGCTCCTCTCTATCAGGGTGGACTCCTCTGGCCACTTCCACCTTGGCTGCTGCCTCTCCAGTTCCAGCCGACTGTACCCTGTTTCCACCTGTTACCTGAGGTTGAGACTCATGGGCACTTCTGAGACCATCAGTAGCTTCACAGGGTGACTTGTCCATCACAGGCGTTGGCACCGGCTGGCTTCTGTCTGGCAGCTGTGGCGTTTCATTCTCTCTGAGAACTATCCCTAGAACTTGGGGCTGCTCAGCGTCACCTTGTGCTTCTGAAGGTGGCTGCTTTTCCCTGATTTCCGCAGATTGGCTCCCTTCCGGTATTTCTGGAGCACTGTTCTCTTTGGGGGTGGCTTCTAGAGTCTGGGGCTGTGTGTCCTTTCCCGTTGCTTCCTCAGGTGGCATCCCCGGAGCTGTCTCCAGAGGCAGAATGTTCTGGGCCGTTTGGAGAAACGTCATCGTTCCGGCCTGTGGAAGCCTGGTGTCGTCCTCTGCTCCAGGAGAGTCCCTCTCTGAGGAGGTCCCCAGTGGCTCAGTCTCAGCACTTCCCTTTAAGGACTGGGCCTCTGTCCTTGCGTCTGTGTCCTCCTTCACTGCCTTCGTCCCCAGCGTGTCGTCTTGGCCTCCTGGCTGAAGTAGCTCACGTTCTCCCCCTTGCACTAGAGGCTCAATCTTCTTCGTGGGTCTCGAGTGGTCTGTGGCTTGCTTTCCAGGGGTCCCATCGTTTGCCAGAGACGGTTGGTGGTAGGGTTGAACACCATTGGCCGTAGGCACCACTGAGGCCTTGGGCCTCTCTAGGGAAGGATGGCTTTGCCTCTGTGCGTTGCCATGAAAGGCAGCTTCTCCTCCTGGTGTACATGGTTTAGGTTGGGCTACACAGAACTTGTTTTGTTCTGCAGTGGAAGAATTCTCATTTGAAGGTACTTTTGACCATTTGAAAAATAAGTAGAAAAGAGAACAGGATTGTTATTTAGCTATCGTGGGAAAGTTAGTTGATACCAAGTAGATTTAATGGTTCAATCAAACCATAGCCCTCTCCTCAGATCACAGCCCTTTAATACCATCAGCCCGAACTCCTCACCCTGAGCGTCAGAGTCCTCGAACCTGGCTTACTCCTGTGCACCCTGTCAGGGCGTCTGTCCCATACACTAACTTGTCACCAGTACATGCTTCCCTTGCCCGCACCCTCTCAGACTCTGGCTTTCCATGTGTGGTTCTTGGGATGGCCCCATTCCCAGTACACACTGTATCATCTTTCAGTTTAGTAATTGTGTACTGATGATCATGTAGCCACTTGTCATAATATAGAGAACACAAAATGAAGGCCACGTTCTCAATCTGACCTCACCTCAACAGACACTCTAATGAGTGGAAAAGAATTTTTTTCTATTTAAACACCCAAGTAGTGGTATGAAGGCAGTTTCTGAGCAAACATGAAAAACCATACCCTCTGGTATGACAGAAACATGTGAAGTCCTGTGAGCATTCATATACACAGTGGGGAGAGATCTGGCAAGCACTAAACTGTATGCAACAGCTTTTTTGTAGTTCCCGAAGAATGCACACAGAGGTCTGGCGGCTTCCGGAAGCCTAGCTGGAGTTCAAGGCTGGAGTTGGCGTGGAGGAGCCTGTAGGTGGCGCTGATGAGCTCAGCGTGAAGCATGAAGAACAAGAGGCGTGAACAGGCGATAGTAAAAAGTTGACTACTCGGAATAGAGCACAGCTCAGAAGTATTGCATGTGTTTAGACCACACGAGTCCCTGGGCTCAGTTATCAGCACCAAAGTCAATACACATAAAGTCAGTAGAGCAAGACATTTGTCTCTTATTTTGCCAGGAGAAAACAGTAGGGAAATGTATCCATAAATGTTACATTTTCATCAGAAGATCAATGGGCATACTGAAGTATATTCACACAGTGGAATGTTACACCAAACACAGTGGCACACCCTGGAATCTCAACAATCAGGACACAGAGGCAGGAGGGTCACAAGTTTGAGGCCAACCTGCTGTACATAATGAGTTCCAGGCCAGCCAGGGCTCACAGTGGGACCTGATTCAAACAGATAAAAATAGCCATTGATGAGTGCAACCGCCGGATAATTCACTAATTTTTAAAATTAAATTTCAAAAAAATTTTAAAGGTTCATGAAAGAAGAAGAACATATACTGTATGATCACATGTTTTATAAACTAGAAAATGTTCCAGGCTGCTTGGCAGCGATAGGTGCACAGGAATGCTTGAGGCCTGGACAGGACAGGCTAGGACAGGAGACTTCCAGGAGGCATGAGGAAACATTTGGAAAACAGAAACTGTCCCAATCTAGATTGCTGATTGCTGTGGTGTGTTTGTGGGTGCACACATGTGCAAAGCTTGCTGAAATGTCATGGTAAATGTGCAGGAAATATCAATATATCAACAATACTCCCCAACCTGCTAAATTTTTTTTCCTTTCTTTCTTTTTCTTTTTCTTTTTCTTTTTCTTTTTTTTTTTTTTTTTTTTTTTGACACAGGGTTTCTCTGTGTAGCCCTGGCTGTCCTGGAACTCACTCTGTAGACCAGACTGGCCTCAAACTCAGAAATCTGCCTGCCTCTGCCTCTGCCTTCCAAGTGCTGGGATCAAAGGCGTGCGCCACCACTGCCCGGCCAACCTGCTAATTTTAACATAATAAAATAATGTGGAAAAAACACTAAACCTAGGAATGGGTAGATCAGATACGGATTTTGAAAAGCCTCCTTCTTAGGGGTAGGGGCTTAGTTTAGTGCTCTAGAACCCAGAAAGGAGGGATAAAAGCTGGATTTAATTACTGTACAAGGAAGAATCTTGGCTACCACCTAGTAATTGTGTGGATCCTGAAGACAGAAAATATGGGTAAAAGATTTGGCTTGAAAGAGAAAGAGACCTGCATAGTTTTACCTGATGCATGTGGTGGAGGCAGGTATAGGTTGTGAATAGGGAGGTAACATCTGGGGAACAGCCAGATCTTGACCAGAAATGCATGTTGCCTGTGTCTAGAAAAGGGTGGTTTTGGCCTAAAGGCAAAAAGAAGGTGCAGGGATAGGGTGAGGTGGGGTGAGGTGCACAGAGAGACAGATCATATGTCTCTCCACCTTGCTCTACAGACTGAGTGTGATTCTCACAGGAAGGACCAGAGAGGAAAAAGCACAACAGTAACAATTTCCTGTGCAGCTAGGAACAGGCCGTCAGTGTTAAGGGCTCATGACCACACTCTCTTCCTCTCCCTTTGCTACCTCATTCAGCATGAATGAGACTTTCAAAACAACAGCGAGAGGCAACATAAAGACTGTGCTTTCTCAGGACCAAAAAGAAACCCATCATGATAAAACAACTCACTTTGTTCCCACATAAGGCAGTCCTGGCAAGAACTGCCTTCAAGAGTGAGCACAACAGAACATTACGGTATTAACCACAGATGTTTGCCCAGTGACATTTCCTGATTAAATAGTTACTATGGTGATTAGTGCTCTCAGTGAAATGAAGCACACTGAGTTTACCCACCCGTGGCAGCTGGGTGTGTTTCTAAGGTGTCACCCTTCTAGAGGGAGGGACAGTGCAGCCACACCCAAAACACAGGTACGGATTTTTATGCAGATTTTTTTTTTTTTTTTTGGTTTTTCTGAGACAGGGTTTCTCTGTGTAGCCCTGGCTGTCCTGGAACTCACTCTGTAGACCAGGCTGGCCTCAAACTCAGAAATCTGCCTGCCTCTGCCTCCCAAGTGCTGGGATTACAGGCGTGCGCCACCACGCCCGGCTTTACGCAGAATTTTTAACAGCAAATACACTTCACGAAAAGTTAAATGTGTAGATTTTACTCAGTTTGCTGAGTAAGATTATCAGAAGCACCTGCTAATCCATCGTACGAGGCGAGGGTTAAGGACCTGGATGATATCTGAATGAGATCAGCGCTCACCCGAGGAACCTAGTGAGCTTAAATACAACCGTTACTCTGTACTACTTAAATCTGTTCTTGGACCATTGCAACAGAAAGAATGACGTGCAGCATGAGAGGGTTTTGTGCGCCGTCCCTTGAACACGGAGTTGTCAATACTGACCTATCAAAGTGTAGCGTTCTCAAGGTGGGCGTGGAAGCATGATCAGGGACGGAGAACGGAACTACAGTCACAGTGGCAGCAACAATGTGACCAGACTTGACTGACCTCAAAACGTGCTACTGGTAACTTCTACACAGAAAAAAACAATAACAACCCCACCCCCCAAACAAAACCAGAAACAAGACGGAGATGGCTCAGAGGTTCTGAGCATGCACCAGGTGGATCGCAAACCTCCTGCGACTCCAGCTCCCAAGCCAGACTCTGCAGACAGCGACACTCGCATGCCAGTTCCCACACAGTCACACATCCACATGTGTAACTGAAAAGAATAAAAATGATTTTCAGCTGGGCGGTGGTGGCGCACGCCTTTAATTCCAGCACTTGGGAGGCAGAGGCAGGTGGAGTTCTGAGTTCAAGGCCAGCCTGGTCTAACAGAGTGATTTCCAGGACAGCCAGGGCTACACAGAGAAACCCTGTCTCAAAAAACAAAAACAACAACAACAAAAAAAGATTTTCAAATTGCACATAAAATTTGTTTCATTCCACTTGCTTCAATTTCATTTTCTTTCTTTTCTTTTTTTAAAAGTTCCACCTGAGGTTTATTGACAGAGAAAACGGCAAGGTGGCGGCAGAAAGAGAAATGGGGGAAGAGACTCCATTTTTTTTTTTCCGAGACAGAGTTTCTCTGTGTTTCTCTGTGGCTGTCCTGGAACTCACTCTGTAGACCAGGCTGGCCTTGAACTCAGAAATCCGCCTGCCTCTGCCTCCCAGAGTGCAGGGATTACAGGCGTGCGCCACCACCGCCTGTTGAGACTCCATTTTCTATTAAGTCTTCTTCAGCATCAGTCAGGCAGGCTGTGGACCGGGCATGGGGATTGTAGCAGGCTACAAGGAAGGGCTTTTCCCTGCTATCTTAGGGCTCTCTGTCTGTAGGGAACTCAAACAATACCTACGTCCTCACCAATCACAACTCGGTATTCGTACAGTACCCGGCACCCCAGCATCTCCATAGCCTCCACAAGAACCCCATCATCAACGCAGCTAAAACAGTGTGTGTCCTCGGGCGCCCTACCTTGAACCAGTACCTGGGCTACATCCTTCTGTAGTAAGTGCTGGAAAGATGCATTGATGCCACACCCAGAACTGGCTAAAGATGTGTCTGCTCCCTGAGCCCTCTGTTCCATCTGCTCTGGCCTAATCCCCCGACGCCCATTATCTCTGTTCTACACTGGCCCATGCACAAATGTGTTGTGACAGCTGAGTCAACAGAACCCTTGTAGCAAGCAGGGTTATGATAGGCACACAAAGAAACGAGATACCAGGCCACATTCCTAGAAGGATTAGAACCGCAGCTAACATACCTGAAATTCACATTATGGTAGAAGCGTTCAATCAAGTTCATTGCCCTGATTAGAAATGAAAACTTTCTACCCAGCAAGGAGAAACACAGGAGGTCAATGTTTCCTACGCCACACAGGACCCTGAAGGCCTCAGCCAGTCTTCATAGATCTCTACTGTATTCCAAGGAAATGCTCTTGGTATGTTCTGTGCTGCTACTGTGGAGGCTTTGGGTTCTGGAAACTTTTACTTTGATTCTTCTACAGAGAGGCCTTCCCTCTCAGGTCATGGTACCTTTTGTCTCATAAGCATAGTCACCAAAATCTACTGTTAGACTACTTTGAAAAATAGTGGTACAGTATGAGTCTGCCCAGCAGAGTGGTCTACTGCACTCATTCTTTCCCGGCTTTCTTCCCAGTCTTATTCTGGGAAGAATATGCCCCATCCCAGCAACGCCAGGGAGCTACTCTGGGTGGTTCTACCCTTCCCTGCCCTCCTTCAGCACAGCGTGTGACTGTGCTGTCCTGCTACCGCGACTCCAATTCCACCCCAAGTGCGATGTACTCTACCTCACAGTAACAGGGCCCTCTACTTTGAGCAGAGGTGAATGTAAGCAATATTTTATGTAATTGAACAGCATATTAACTAAAAAGACCTATAGAGGTTAAATTTAAAAACCAGTTTTTTAGCCGGGCAGTGATGGCACAAGCCTTTGATCCCAGAACTTGGGAGGCAGAGGCTGGCGGATTTCTGAGTTCAAGGCCAGCCTGGTCTACAGAGTGAGTTCCAGGACAGCCCAGGGCTACACAGAGAAACCCTGTCTCGAAAAACTAAAAAACTAAAAAAAAAAAAAAAAAAAAAAAAAAAGGTGTTTGTGGGGGGATTATGTAAGGGAGGCAGGGGCAGTGACTGGGATGTAAAATGAATGTTAATTAGTTAATTGGGAAAAATCAATGTTTTCTAACTACCTGTTAGACATTTTAGTACGAGATTTCTCTTTACTTGATCTTGCTTTACTGAGAAAGCAGCCATAGACAACGCATAATGAATGTTTAGGTCTGTATTCCACTGAAACGACTTACAAATGGAGTAGTGGGCTGCATTTGCTGCGGCCCAGCTTGCCATCCCTGGCTTGGGAGGTATTTACTCTCTATCTAGATGCACTATATATGTTAACTGGATGATTCGCAGAACAACTTCAGGAAATAATCGTCACTATTAGCCACAAGGCAAAGAAAAGGGAGTGACTGATTCAGAGTAACACGGTCACTGTCACACGGTCACTGCAACACGGTCACTGTAACACGGTCACTGTCACACGGTCACTGCAACACCGTCACTGTAACACGGTCACTGTCACACGGTCACTGTAACACGGTCACTGTAACACGGTCACTGTCACATGGTCACTGTCACACGGTCACTGTAACACGGTCACTGTAACACGGCCACTGCAACACAGTCACTGTCACACGGTCACTGTAACACGGTCACTGCCACACGGTCACTGTCACACGGTCACTGTCACACGGTCACTGTAACACGGTCACTGTAACACGGTCACTGCCACACGGTCACTGTCACACGGTCACTGTCACACGGTCACTGCAACATGGTCACTGTCACACGGTCACTGTAACACGGTCACTGCAACATGGTCACTGTAACACGGTCACTGTCACACGGTCACTGTAACACGGTCACTGTAACACGGTCACTACACGCTCTGAACCGGGACTCGAGCCCAAGCAGCCTGTCCATGGACCCATTCTTTCTTCTCTTTCCATGGTTGAAAACAGGGGCTGTTATTCTTCTGCGTACATCTTCCTAGTGTTGGAATTACAACTATGTACCTGCTCCACACCTGAAGAACCTACATTCTTGTTTTGTTTTGTTTGTTTTGTTTGAGACAGGGTCTCTCTATGTAGTTCTAGCTAGCCTGAAACTCATTATGTAGATCAGGCTGGCCTCCAACAGAGACATATCTGCCTCTGCCTCCAGAATGCTGGGATTACGTGTGGGCACCACTATGCCCAGCTCACCTACATTCTTTTTATATATATATATTCATTTTTTATTTTTTAAAGAGTTATTTTTATTATTTTTTATTATGTGTGTGTGAGGGGAGGCGTAATGTGCTTATGACTGCAGTACCTTTGCAGGCTAGAAGAAGCTGTTGGATCCCTAGAACTGGATTACAATTGTAAGCCACCATATAGATGCTGGGAACTGAATGTGGGTCATCTGGAAGAGCAGTTGGTGCTGAGCTGTCTCTCCAGCCCCTAATTTAAAAATTATGGCCAGGCGGTGGTGGCGCACGCTTTTAATACCAGCACTTGGGAGGTAGATGCAGGCAGATTTCTGAGTTCGAGGCCAGCATGGTCTACAGAGTGAGTTCAGGACAGCCAGGGCTACACAGAGAAACCCTGTCTCAAAAAAAAAAATCTATAGTGGGTGGGGATGTGGGTTGTATTCATGAGTGCAGTGCCCAAGGCAACTAGAAAAGGGTATCAGAGCTCCAGGGCTGGAGTTACAGGTGTGAGCATCCCACAGAGGGTCTGGGGACTGGATCTAGATCCTCTGCAAGAGCAGTACACACTCTTAACCCCTGAGCTGTGTCTCCAGGCTCCAAAACCTATGTTCTCAATCATCGACCTGGGCCATCTCTCAGTATGTTGAAACATATACGCAAACAGAAACATGCATGCCCCTCTCCCACCAAGTGCACAGACAACCAAAGCTTCCTATAACCATCTAATCTATAAAAAGAATAGGGATTAACCAAAAGCAACTATGTAATTTTTATCAGAGTAATGGGAAAATATAAAAAGACAAGAAAATCAGCTTATAGACAAAAAAAAATTAAAACTCCATTATCAGTCTTATGACTATAGAGAAGAATGGGCAAAGATAACATCTTAACAGGGACACATAGCCTGGGTCTTTATTGGTTTAGGGCAGCTGACCACAGAAGGTCGGCCACAGAGCTGAGAGGAAGAGATGGAGGTGCCAGGGCCTGCACACACCACTGCTGCCGTCTTTTATGTCCTGGCACACACACTATGACAAAAGAAGGAAGCTGCTCCCTAAGAACCTGGGCTGTTGCCACCCTATTTCCTGAGGGCTGAAGAATCCCCAGCACACTGTTAAATCGCTCATCCCCACAGACTGGGAAACAGACGCACAACACAGACACGGTAAACATGCTGGCAAGCTTCGCCTTTGCAGAGTTTACTTCCTAGGGGCATTTAAAATGTTTTTTCATTATTATTATTATTATTATTATTATTGTTGTTGTTGTTGTTGTTGTTATTATTATTACTATTACTACTACTACTACTACTACTACTACTACTATTTTACATTCTAACTGAAGAGTTTCTTTTCTCTCCTCTCCTAGCAGTCCCTCCTCTACTTCCTCTCTGCCCCCCCCAACTCCACCCATTCCTCCTCTGCTTCTCATCAGAAAAGGGCAGGCCTCCCATGGACATCAACCAAACGCGGCCTATCAACTCTCAACTCGCAGTAAGACTAGGCACCTCCCTCCCCCATTAATGCCGACCGAGGTAACCCAGTGTAAGGAAAGGGGTCCCAGCCACCGGTGGTGGTGTGCGCCTATAATCCCAGCACTTGGGAGGCAGAGGCAGGCAGATTTCTGAGTTAGAGGCCAGCCTGATCTACAAAGTGAGTTAGTTCTAGGACAGCCAGGACTACACAGAGAAACCCTGTCTCGAGAAAAAAAAAAAAAAAGGGATTCAAGGAAAGGGGTCCCAAAAGCAGGCAAAAGAGTCAGAGACAGCCCCCACTCCCACGGTTAGAGTCCCACAAGAAGACCAAGCTACACGACTGTAACACACAGAGGGCCTAGGTCAGACCATGCAGGCTCCCTGCTTGGTGGGTCAGTCTCTGTGAGCCCAGGTTAGTTGATTCCGTGGGCTTTCTTGTGCTGTCTCTTGACCCCTCTTCCTCCTGCAATCCTTCCTTCCCCTCTTCTGCTGGATTCCTAGGGTCATTAAAAAAAAAATCTTCATTCTTCGAGGCAAAAGTTAGATAAGCTTGGATTTATATGTAAGAATGCAATGCTCCTCCAAAGTACACTCTACAACTTTAAGGAAATTCCCGGGGGAGTCAAAGAAGGTAATTTCCCAAGCCTCTGAGGTCATGCAGCACCTGGGAGACATTTACACTCATTGGTCAATACTGAATTCTAGTATTTTGCTTAAAAAACAATTATGCTTAGCATAACTCTGAGAGGCTCCACCCAGCAGCTGATGGAAGCCAAACATTAAATGGAGCTCAGTGAGTCTTGGGGAAGACTTGGGGAAGAACTGAGGGACCCAAAGGGGTTAGGAACTCCACAGGAAAACCAACAGTCAACTAACCTGGACATTTGGGGGCTCCCAGAGACTGAACCACCAACCAAAGAAGTAGCATAGGCTGGACCTAGCTCCCTGCGCCCCCCCACCCCCCCCGCCCCGCAACACACACACATATGTAGCAGATGTGTAGCTTGGTCTTCATGCGAGTCCCCCCACAGCTGGAGCAGGGCTGTCCCTGTATCTGCTGCCTGCCTGTGGATCCCTTTCCCCTCACTGGCCTCAGGGGAGAGGATGTACCTAGTCCTGCAGAAACTTGATGTGCTAGGATGGGGTGCGGGGGGAGGGGCTCCCCATTCTTAGAGCAGAAAGAAAGGGGAATGGAGAGGAAGGGGCCGTGGGAGGGGTGCAGATATTGGGATGTAAGCGAATAAATTAATGAAGAAAATAGTTATGACCCAGTAGTACCAACACGCACAGGTACCAGATTTCAGTTTGATGCTTTTTACCAAGTATTGGCAAGGCTTTGAGTAAACCTCCCAGGTGCTGTGATATCTTTTCGGACTTGATGTCGTAAAACATTAACACAGACACGGAACTGCTTCTGAGCCTGGACGAGCCAGCCTTGCAGAAAGAAGCTGGTGTTACACAACGAAGCTTTGTTTTACTGTTTGCCTCCTAGAAACCTGAGAGACTCATCACAGCCCCAGCCTCGACCGCACGCCAGAGCTCCCCCCCCCCGTCTGTCATCTCTAGAATCCCCACTTTTGTTCTGCTTTTCTGAGAAGTCCCCTATCTTCACAGACTCCAGATAATCCACCCACTTTCCATTCACTCTCCATAGCTACTGACTCCACTTTTCCTACATATAAGGTTGTGATATGGCCAAACACACACGTATGCAGGGCTAGACTGCAGGTGAACTGGAGGCTGCCAGCTCAACGGGAGCTTTGGGTCACACACGGGCTGGAGCCATAACTCAATACATCCACTGGTTCCTCCTCCCCACGTAGCTTTAGCTTCCCAGGTCTATCTGGTGCTCATGTGTGCTCGTTAGGACCTCTCTGGGTACTGAAAGCACAAAATGAAGTTGGAACCAAGCAGTTGGCCCCTTTCCTGCACCTTGCCTTCTCTTGCATTGATGTGGCTGTCTAAGTGTCTGAAAGATTTCTGTTTTGAGAAAGACTTGGTGTTGAGGTTGTAAACTTATGCCACTGTCATAGAGGCGTTTAGGCCATTTTCTATCAAAATTATAAACATGTACCCTTCGATCCAGTAATGCCACTTCTAAGAACTGCCTGCTGGAATGCTTGCACACATTCAAAATGATGTATGCACAAAGGAATTTACCACAACCTGTTCACAAAAGGAAAGACTGGACAGAGATTAAATGTCCCCCAGTAGGGGACTAGCCAAATAAGTCACACAACAGATTATTTTGCAGGTATAGAAGTGTTTCCATCTTGTCAGACTTGAAAAAGAAAAGGAACAGTATAGGTAGATACACTGTGTTTTACAAGCAAACCCAAGAAAAGAATATTTGCAATGCATTAAAAAAAAAAAAAAAAACTCGGGGGCTGGAGAGATGGCTCAGCAGTTAAGAGCACCGACTGCTCTTCTAGAGGTCATGAGTTCAATTCCCAACAACCACATGGTGGCTCACAACCATCTGTAATGGGATACAATGACCTCTTCTGGGGTGTCTGAAGACAGTGATGGTGTACTCACATACATACAATAAATAAAATATCTTTAAAAAAAAAACCTCTCAGCTGGGCTGAGTAGTATACATTTACAATTCCAGAATTCATGATGCTGAGTCAGGGGGATCACCAACCGGGCCTACATAGTGTGATCCTGTCTCAAAACCAGGGCCTGCATGGCTCTACACGGACATGGGGTCCTAGAGCTGAGAGAAGTGGACACATGCCCCACCCCTCACCCAGAAGCTGTTTCCAATCGATGAGCACTTGCAAATGAAAATTCAATTTTCTCTATGGGACACTTACACAGAAACAAATTACGCTTAAGGGTAGGCTGCATACCCAGCAGTAGATGCCAACAGAAAATGATCTCAAGGGCATCTTTAGAGGTTCCTTGTCTCATAATGTCTTGTCAGAACTTTTCCCTTTAAAAAGAAAATTCTTGTTTATTTTTATTTTATTTATAATTTTTTCTGTCTGTTTGCCCTGCAGATTCCTTGCACAGACATTATGGCTTCCTGGGTGTGTGAATGAGTGGCTTTCCTCATCTATGTCTGTTTCTTGTGTTTTTTCTTGGGTTCTTTCCTTCTGTTTGTTTTGTCCTATTCTGATAAGTAAAGTTTTGTTTTTATCTTATTATTAACCCTTAGAAGCATGTTTGTTTTCTAATTAGAGGCAGAAAGGGATGGATCCAGATGGGAGGGAGGTGGGGAGGACCTGGGGAGAGATGGAGGGGAGACCATAATCAGGATATTAAAGGCGGTGGTGGCGCATGCCTGTAATCCCAGCACTCTGGGAGGCAGAGGCAGGCGGATTTCTGAGTTCGAGGCCAGCCTGGTCTACAGAGTGAGTTCCAGGACAGCCAGGGCTACACAGAGAAACCCTGTCTCTTAAAAAAACTATTTTCAATAAAAGGAAAAAAATACAAAAAATGAAAAATAAAAACAAAACTCAAGGGAAAATATACAAAAAGAAGCAACTGAAAAACAAACAAAAACAAAACCCCAAACCCTACCTTTGTAGGGATGGCATGCCTGTAATCTCAGCTCTTAGAGAGCTGAGGCCTCATGGAGGCAGCATGGGCTATACGGTGAACAAGGCTAGCCTGAGCTACACAGTGAGAGTTTTAAACAAAACAAAACAAAACAAAACAAAACAAAACACATCACCAACAAAACACCAAATAATGGGATGGCAGAGTGACGCAGGTTGGGGAGGGTATTTCCACACACACTTTTTTCACACACTTCCCATTTTGAGCATACATCTGCATTCCCTACATTTTATCTAACATACTGGTGTGTAATGCCTAGGCCCACGCCAAAGGCATTTTGAGCATTCAAAACTTAATCCAGAGACTTCTAGCACATGAAAAAGAAATCCCATTCATATAGTATCTGAATGGAAGAAAAAAACTGTATGAATTAATGTTAACTTTAGAGATGCACTTCAATAACAATGCAACAATAATCTGATTAAGATTGAAGAGTCACTGTGTGATAATATTAATTGGGGGCTGGTGAGATGACTCAGCGGTTAAGAGCACCTGTGCTCTTCCAAAGGTCCTGAGTTCAAATCCCAGCACCCACACGGTGGCTCACAACCATCCATAATGAAATCAGACGCCTTCTTCTGGGGTGTCTGAAGACAGATACAGTGTACTTACATATAATAAATAAA
Source organism: Apodemus agrarius (assembly GCA_964023405.1). Lineage (NCBI taxonomy): Eukaryota > Metazoa > Chordata > Mammalia > Rodentia > Muridae > Apodemus > Apodemus agrarius. The sequence goes on from OZ030022.1 coordinate 69,760,971, forward strand.
TCTTTAAAAAAATAAATAAAATATTAGTTGCAGGCTGGACAAAGACCTTTACAAAGACCGATCTCTCACCATGTGAAATTCAAACCTCCCCGATTGCCTAGGGAACAGACTCCAAGCAGCAGTGAAAGTCCCAGTCAGAACAAACAGATGATTATAGCTGCCAGTGGAAATGCACACATTAACCTAGCAATGGAGTCATCAATAATTACCCTGTATTTATTTTGTCCACATTGGTGCTTAAACTGTAAAGCATAGGGGTGGAGAGCCCTGGCAGAAAGGGTTGGCATTTAATCAGGAAAGAATCGTGAAGCAGCCATTACTCATGTGTCAGCAGGGAGCTGGCGGGATGGGGAAGACGCCGGAGAGGCCCTTGGAGAAATGGAAGCCTGTGAAGTGGCTACAAGCCTCAGCTCAGATTCCATTAGGCCAGAAATGGCTATAGAGCTTAGAGGACACGCCAACAAACTTAAGACATTCTAACCTGTGCCTATTTATCCTTTCTTCCCCAAACAACAGCTTCTCCTCACAGTTTTCTAAATAAAAATGCAAATGGCGCTGCAGCGAATCTGGGCCTGGTCTAAGCCTCGGGCGGCCAGTTCTCCTCTGTCTCCCGGCACACACGAGTGCACCGGCTTCCGGGGAGACGGACAGACCTATGGGTAGGCAGGGAACTGAGTCCCAGCAAATATCCACCCACCATCACTGCACTCCATTATTCCCATGCCTCCCATTAGCTATCTAACCAGTATCAGCTGACTGATTTACATTTGAGCCTAGAAAATAGGATCTTCTGTGTCCAGGAAAATTGGTCAGTTCGTAAAGTGCCAGGCAAGCACAAGGAGCTGAGTTCAGATCCCCAGAACCACCCAGAGATGGCACCTCTAATCTCAGAACTGAAGCGCCAGACACAGACAGATCTCTGAAGCTCACTGGCGGGCCAGCCCAGTCCAGTGATCTTTAGATTCAGCTAGAGAATTATCTCAAAAGAGCTAGGTGGGAAAGTCAGAGAGACAGCTCAGGAGTAAAGAGCCCATGCTGAGAGTTGTTTCCAGCACCCACATCAGTGCTTCACAAGCACTAATCCAGTGCCACAGGCACTGACACACTCACATGCCGCTTGTAAAAAGTGTTTAAAATTAAAAATGTCCACCAAATATTTCTATTTCCCCGAGTCTTAGGAATTATAATAGGTGTTTTACTTGTAATATATTTATATTGTATGCCTCAAATCACTCTAAATCCCCATTAAGTACATAGTTACTTGCTATGGAAACAACCAAGGAAATATACTAATGTATTATGAATATATAATAGTAATCTATGGTATAATATACTAGTATACAATATATTTTTTTTTCCGAGACAGGGTTTCTCTGTGTATCCCTGGCTGTCCTGGAACTCACTCTGTAGACCAGGCTGGCCTCGAACTCAGAAATCCGCCTGCCTCTGTCTCCCAAGTGCTGGGATTAAAGGCGTGCGCCACCACGCCCGGCTACAATATAAATTTTATGACATTTATACAACAGTGTGATACATCATATCTTTATGTAATCCATTACATATTTATAAATAATATATAATATGTTATATATTTGCATAACACCTAGATATGAGAACAAGTACTTTTTAGTGCATTTCTTCTGTTGTTTCCAGAGTGACCACATACCTAATGGGGGTCCAGAGAGATCTGATACAAAAACACTTAATTACAGTTAGCTCAAATTGGCTCAAAATCCTGTGTCCGAAGCCCTACTTAAAGCCTTGGCAGCCCTGTCTTGTGGAAAATTATTTGTACCTCTCTCTCTCTCTCTCTCTCTCTCTCTCTCTCTCTCTCTCTCTCGTTTTTCGAGACAGGGTTTCTCTGTGTAGCCCTGGCTGTCCTGGAACTCACTTTGTAGACCAGGCTGGCCTCGAACTCAGAAATCCACCTGCCTCTGCCTCCCAAGTGCTGGGATTACAGGCATGTGCCACCATGCCCGGCTTTCTCTCTGTTTTTCAAGACAGGGTTTCTCTGTGTAGCCCAGGCTGTCCTGGAACTGTCTGTAGACTAGGCTATTCCCAAACTCAGAGATCTGCCTACCTCTGCTGGGATGAAAGGCATACACCACCATGCCAGGCTCATGATGTGGGCTTCATTGTACCATCATACATGTACAGAGGTCAGAAGACAGCGTTCTGGCCCAGCTCTCTCTCTCTACCTTGACATGGGCTCAGGATGGGACACAGGCTGTCAGGCAGTGGCTTTACCCACTGAGCCATCTCACCAGCACCGTGATGTTTCAAAATACTTATCTAGATTCTCCATCTTCTTTTTTGTGTATGACATCACCTAGATCGACTCTTGTCATTACGGTGTTATATCTCCGGACTTAATTGTCTTACATAACCGCAGCTCCACACCCTTTGGCTGACATTTTCCCATCCCTCTGTCCACTGCTACTCACAACCAACAGTCTACTCCTGTGTCACTGTGAGAGAGGGGTTTCATTCTCCAAGCTGGTACTCATGAATAAAATGTATCATTTGCTGTGTTCAATGAAAATGAAAATATCAGAGGTAAAACCCAATATGAGTTCCTCTCATCTCTGTTATTTGAGACTGTGTAGGAGGCTCAAGGGTCCCTAGTATGGTATACTGCTTGCAAGTTGAGCACTTAGGAAATCTTGGTCAGAATTTGACGGTACTTCCTATATTGTCAAATGTGGCTTCTTTAAAACACTTCCTAGTGAGGCTGGAGAATAGGTTAGTCTTACAGAAGACCCAGGTTCAGTTCCCGGCACCAACATGGTGGCTCATAAGCATCTGTAAGTCTACTTCCCGGGAATCAAATGCTCTCTTCTGACCTCCTTGGGTGCTGCATGTACATGGCCCACATACATACATGCAGGTGAAACACTAAAACATAAAACAAAATAAACATAGCTCTTTTTAAAAGCATCAAACCCCTCCCAAATGGCCTAAAGATAAAAGTCTGTTAAATTTTGCTGTTGTTTAGCTTCAGTAAAGGAAAAATACTGCCCTAACAATTTGCTCTTAGCAATTGTCCTGGGGAGGTTTGTTTGTTTGTTTTACAACTTGACACAACCTAGAGCCATTTGGGATGCAGAAACCTCACTAATTAACCTGTGGGAAGCCCCAAGCCTTGCTGCCTCAAGCCGCACTCTCTGTGGGCTCTGTGTGTGTGTGTGGGGGGGGGGAGCTCCACCCTAACTTCCCTCAGTGCTGAAGTGTGATCTTTCCTTCCTAAGTTGCTTTTAGTCATGAGCTTATCACAGCAATAGGGACCTTAAGTAGGGCTGCGGTCCCCGTGGAAGTGAGAGGGACCGTATTTGTAAGATTTGGGAGATCTGAAGCTGGGCATGGTGATGAGACAGCCAACACTCCCTGGCCAGCCAGGGCTATAAAATGAGACTTTGTCTTGTTTGTTTGTTTGTTTGTTTGTTTGTTTTGTTTTTTCGAGACAGGGTTTCTCAGTGAAGCCCTGGCTGTCCTGGAATTCACTCTGTAGTCCAAGCTGGCCTTGAACTGAGAAATCCGCCTGCCTCTGCCTCCCAAGTGCTGGGATTAAAGGTTTGTGTCACCACTGCCTGGCTGAGACTTTGTCTTAAAAAAAATAATAATAATAAAAGCCACCCCCAAAAAAGGTTTGGGGGATCTGTTTATTTTTGTGCTTTTGTTTTCCCAAGACAGGATTCCTTTGTGTGTAGCCTTGGCTGTCCTGGAACTCACCCTGTAGAACAAACTGGCCTCCAGTTTACAGAGATCCACCTGTCTCTGCCTCCCAAGTGCTAGGATTAAAGGGCTGCACCACCATTAACATTTGGTGGACGGTGGCGTGCAGGTGTATCTGATTTAAGAATAATCTCATAGTGGAACCTAACTGGGGTCTGGCAAGAAGTGACGTTGGGAGCCTTTCACAGTCTGATGCCATTTTAGACTAACTGACATTCCTTTTATGATCCTGCACTTCTGCCGACTAGAACCTTTCACCAGTGTGAAGATTCCATTTTTCACTGAGAGCCTATTACATACTAAGCATTGTCAGGCCCTGGAGCGTGCAGGGAATGGACGCGCAGTTAACACGTGTGCACTGTTTGGTTTTTTATCTAAATGCACACATACACAGACTTGGGTTATATCTAGAATTTAAAGAAATTTTAAGCTGTACAGAGAATAATGAATTATTTATCAGGCCTCTAAGATCACAAAGTTGAAATGCTGAGCATACAACAGTATTCGATTACCAGGGTATTGTCCCATGGAGGCTCAGAGGCAAGACACCTGTTGGTTGGTTCAGTATGTGTTTCAAGCATTTATGGTGCATGCCAATCAATTTCCTATATGCTCCAATGTGTTGGCACGTATTTAACATTTCTTTCAGAACAACATTTATGCAAAGAAATCAAGGATTAAAAAATGAGAGCCTAACTTGTATGAATTGTTAATATACTGATCAAATGCCTTCTAAATGAGAGAATGGGGGCTTTATCCCCCATTCTATTGATTAGATACATTCGCCAATCCTCCCTTGAGTTGCATTCCCTAGGATGTGTGTGCATGTGTTTATGTGTGTGTGTGCATGTTTATGTGTGTGTGTGTGTGTGTCGTGCGTGTGCGCATGTGCATGTGTGCTGAACCTTGGGCATACTGCTTGCATGTTCTATCACTGACTACACTCACTCTAACCAAGGTCTCTGCTTTTTAAGCCAGGACACCACTGAGAGGCAATGAGAGAAGCTATGATAATATTATCTCCTGAAAACATCACTTTTTCATGTTTGTCATAAATTCTCATGAATTATCATCGACAAAGGCAAAATCCATCTGATTTCATAAAATTAGACGTGAAACATGGAAACAATCTCTAACTGTGCTGGCCTTAATGGAAGTCGTGGTAGAAGTGGGGTGGAGTCAGTGGCACTGTGCTTTTTAAACTTCCCGTGCCTTTAAATTGTCAGTGACAAAGGGTTTGAAGCATTTGCACATAAAACTGTGATTTCTGTCTACTTCCCCCACTTTCTGCTTATCTATGGAAGGTAGAAATCTCGATGCTCACAGCACAAAAAGAACAGCAAATGGGACATCTTGGCTAAGTTCTGAAATATCATGAGTGATAATCTTGTGTTCTCTGTCTGAAAACAAAACAACCAAAAACTCCTGCTTCTGCAGTAACACCGGTGAAAAGGTATTTTTTGTTTGTTTGTTTTTTATTTTTGTTTTTCCTGAGACAGGGTTTCTCTGTATAGCCCTGGCTGTCCTGGAACTCTGTAGACCAGGGTAGCCTCAAACTCAGAAATCCACCAGCCTCTGCCTCCCAAGTGCTGGAATTAAAGGTGTGCGCCACCACTGCCTGGCCGGAATTTTACTTTTTTAAAAAAAAGTACCTTAAAGCACATGCCTTTAATTCCAGCACTTGGGAGGCAGAAGCAGGCAGATTTCTGAGTTTGAGGCCAGCCTGGTCTACAGAGTGAGTTCCAGGACAGCCAGGGCTTCACAGAGAAACCCTGTCTCGAAAAACCATAAATAAATAAATAAATAAATAAATAAAATCCCCCTAAAACATTGTGCCTTGACAAAGACTATAACTCAAAGGAATGCACTCAATGTTATGCCCACGTCCAAAACGCTAGCAGTTTATAATCTAAGAACTACTATAATCTACTGGCTGGAAAACCCAGTCAATGTTCTAGTTCATTGATCTACGTCTATTCATTCTACAGTATTTATCACTGTCAGAATGATTGTAGTGTTTATATTCCTCTCCAGCATCTGTATACACTTAGTGTACACAGATGGTCAAAATGTGCTGGGTGAATTTCTTAACAATAATCAGTGATGGTCACCTTTCATCACACACAAGATGCCTCAAGAATATATAAATCGAGGCCAGGGGAAAGTGTGATCTCTCAAAACTCAGGAGGAACCTATTATATGGAGGGAATGCGCATGGGTGTCCTCCGCATTTTGTCCTCTGGCAATGCAGAACCGACCACAGGAGAGCAAAATGGGACTTTCAGTGGGACATTTCTCACCTGCATGGTGAAGAGGGACGTCGGAGCTAGTTCACTTAGTAATTTAGCACCAAGGACCCTCGCTCCCACCAGGCAAGGCAGCACTCAGCTCTTGGCCCCGGCGTCCTGAGCGGGCACACACGGTGGGCGCACCCGGATGGGCACCCCGTAGTCCCAACAGTGGACGCAGCTCTCCGAAACACCCTCCCAGTTGTGCTCTCCTCCCACGAGTAGTTCTTCTCCCCTTGCTGGCGAGGCTGGGTCAGGGCCGCACCCTCTGTATCTGGGGGCAGCCGGCACACAGAATCCCCCAGTGTTGGTGCAGTGTGGGTCCCTTGCTCACCTCCGCTGCCGAATCTGCTGCTGTCGCCCGCCTTGTTGAGGGCGCTGCTGGAGCAGCCCATCGCTCAAAACGCAGCCCCACACCGATGTTGGTCGCGGGACGTGGATGCGGGGCTCACAGCAAACCTAGCGGCTGAAGTTTCTCCAACTATGCGATCTTGCTTTCCCAAGAGCTCAAGGCGCACGCCTAATGGAGCTCTGGCTATGGGTGCGCAGCTGGAGGGACAAGCGAGAGACGCACAGGTGGAAAAAGCCGGAGTGAGCAGAGTGCCAGACAGTTGGAGGACCAGCAGGCAAGAGAGAGCAGGAACAATTAAAACCGAGGAACCAGCTGTACGGGAGGCGGAGGACGCCGGGAAGAGAAATGGGGGAAAGCTCGGGAAAGGAGATGGGGGACAAGGGCGAAGTGCTGGGAGGGATAGTGTGAACAATCGTCCCTAAATAGCTAGGGAAGGGAGGCGGCGGCTGCAGCCAGAGGCAATTGATTGGTAGACTAGATGTGCGGTGACAGCTTTATCCTCTTACATAACTCGAACACAGTTACCACAAAGAAGTTCAACAACAAATACCAAACTGCTAGAGCTGCCCACCAGTCAGCTCGAAGCTCTTGGTGCATCCAGAACTACACCTATCGCTCTGCTGTCCTGCTTCTGTTTTGTTTGCGTCCACCTGGAGCAGTTCCCCTAATCATGCCTTGTCTTTTTAATTAATTTTTTAAATTACTATTTTTTTTCTTATTGGAGATGAGGGTCCATACATAGTTCTGGGTGCCCTGGAATTCATTATGTAGACCAGTCTGGCCTCGAATTCAAAGAGGTCCACCTGCCTCTGCCTCTTGAGCGCTGAGATTAAAGCTGAGCACGATTATTCCAGGTCTTTAAGTTTTATGTCTGAATGGTCTGGTATCACATGTGTACATGGTGCCCACAGAGACCAGAAGAGGGCGTTGGAGTCTCTGGAACAAGTGGTTATGAACCTGTCTGTAGGGGCTGGAAATCTAACCTGGATCATCTGGAAGAGCTGCCAGTGCCCGGAAGTGTTCACATTCAGCCCCTTGCTTTGTCTTCAGTGGCTTTAACGTTCAGAACAGGCTATTTGTCTTATCGAATATGTTTTGCTTTGCTTCTGTTTGATTTGTTCAAGATTGTTATGTGATGAAGTTTGACAGTAGTGATTCCCACTCATTCCTAAGGAATCGTTCAAACCAGAGTGCCCAGACAGTAGGAAGTTAATGTTTACTGGGCTTCTCCCCTGCAGAGTCGCTACTGCTTTGTAGTTCAAGGGGCGAGGCTGTTAGGCTAAGTAAATGTTTCCCATCAAACTATTATAGCTACTTTCGTCCTATCATCTCTAACTTGGATCAGTTATTACCGTTGTGGAATGGTGACTTTCTACTCATATTATTCCTTTTACGTTTGTTAATTGGCATTCTACTTTAAGGAAGCACTTTCATTTATCCTCCCCTTGGTGATTTACCCCAGTAAATGACCCACTTAATTATTCAGTGTGCTTCATTATCATCTGTATTAGTTTGCTGGGGGTGCTATAACAAAGCACCGTAGACTGAGTTCCTTGAACAACAGAAATGTATTTGCTCAGTGTCTAGAATTTAGAAAACAGACACTGGATGGTTTCTTTTAAGGCCCTCACCTTGGCTGATAGATGGCTCTCCTTTCCACATGTCTGTTGTATGTCTCTGTCTTAATACTCCCTTTTAGAAGACTATAGAACTATTAGTTTGGGGACTCATCATTTAACAAGAAATATGTCCTAAAAACCCTATTTACAGAAACAGGTTATTGGGAATTATAAGATGGGAGGTCCATCTTATAACATCAATTTGGGTGCCAAGACACACAGCTCATGGCATAGACGACTCCATTCACAAGCTTTTAAAAATAAAAGTCAATTTTGAAAAAGATTTATTTTTACGTTATTGTTATTTTATTTGTATGAGCATGGTCACTGTCTTCAGATACTCCAGAAGAGAGCATTAGATCCCATTACAGATGGCTGTGAGCCACCATGTGGTTGCTGGGAATTGAACTCCTGACCTCTGGGAGAACAGCCAGTGCTCTTAACCAGCCTCATAAAAGCCACTTTTAATTTAGCTAGCAAAGGCTTTTAAACATTTTTTACTGAAATATAACTTACATATTAACTAAAACTAAATAAATATGTGACTTCAAATTCCCTACACTGTACATTTCATGCTAAACTAGGATTCAGTTAAGTTCTCCATTTTCTTAATCAACCAGTTTTAGGAAATGCCTGAAGTTCCCTCAGGAATAATTTGTTGACTAAGCCTTGGTGACGTCTATCATCTTCAGAAAAGGCTCTTGATTAGGCAAATAATAACAACCAGGTACTTAATGAGTATTAGTGTTTTTCAGGAATCATTCCATTGATTCATAAATCAGCACAGGAATAAAATAGATATAGGAACAGGGATTGAAGCCAGACTTGGGGTCAACAACCTATTCTTCCATTTTCCAGAGTTTACCTGGCCGAGCGCGCAACTTCCCAGCAAAGGTCATGACAAACGAGAAGTCTCTGAAATGATGAGACCTAGCAGTCTTCTGGAGAAAGATAAAATGCACTGCTTTTAGGACATCAGTGTGTGTGTGTGTGTGTGTGTGTGTGTGAGAGAGAGAGAGAGAGAGAGAGAGAGAGAGAGAGAGAGAGAGAAGCATGTTTGTATAATGAATGGTGTGTATGTGGAGGTTAGAGTGTTTTGTTTGGTTGTTTGGTTGGTTTTTTTGAGACACGTTTTCTGGGTGTAACCCCAGCTATCCTGGAACTCTATCTATAGACCAGGCTGGCCTGGAATTCACAGGGATCTGTCTGCCTCTGCATCCTGAGTGCTGGGATTAACCCCAGGTCAGGAATGGCTGACACAACTTCTAGTGTTGATCCTCACTTCCAACTTCGATACAGAGACTCTCGTTTGCTACTGCGTTCACTCGCAAGCTCCCAGGGACCCTCCATCTCTACCTCCCATCTTACCGAGGGAGTGTTGGGATCATACCCACCATGGAATCCAGCTCATGTGGATTCTAGAGGTCTGCACTCGTTGGTCCTCGTGCCTTTGAGGCAAGCTCCTTACCCACTGAGCCAGCTCTGCATCTCTAGGTAACAGGTACTTTCAACTGTGATGGATGCTACATCAGTCTTGTTATTCCTGTTCACCACATCACTGCCAGTATCACTCATCAGGGGTCCTGTCATTAAGATATTAGACATCCTTTGCCAGATGTAAATATACCACCCCACCGAACCCCACGTTCCCAGCTACTGAGGGATGGGCGTCTTGCTAAACAAGGAGAATCACTTGCACCCAGGATGTTGAGGTCACCTTGGGCAGCATAGCAAGATTGGCCCATTTCAAAAAGAGAAAATGAAAACAAGACACCCTACCTGCCTCACACATTCCATTCTAAATTGTATCTTATCAGAGGTCTCACTTTATTGTAACCCAAGCATGGTAATAGGTCAATTTGTACATGACTCACTGGTCTTTCCATGTATCTACCCGGAATCAGACAAACCTATAGAGTGGTGGAGTTGTAAATGAAGCACCCAATTATGGCACCACCCAAAATAAGACTGAGGTCAGCCGGGCGGTGGTGGTGCACGCCTTTAATCCCAGCACTTGGGAGGCAAAGGCAGGCAGATTTCTGAGTTCGAGGCCAGCCTGGTCTACAGAGTGAGTTCCAGGACAGCCAGGACTACACAGAGAAACCCTGTCTCAAAAAAAAGAAAAAAAAAAAAAAAAAAAAAAAGGACTGAGGTCCTGTCCTGTGCTTTGCAGTGTGCTTTGAACCAGAAACATGATGCTGTTTCTCCCATGCCTAGTCTACACAGACCTGGGACTTGACCTCTGATTATCATGTTCATTTGTTGAACTGCAAAATAAACTGCTTTTCTACTTAATTGGGCTTCTTCTGTTGTTTCTGCATAAGCCTGCTGACTATACATTGCATGCCTCTGCCTGATTGATCTCAACAACCACTGAACCCCCTTATTCTTATTAGATGACTGGCTTAATACTATCTGGTCAGAACTGCTACTGTGATTTTTCTTATTTTACTTTTTTGATTTTTTGAGACAGGGTTTCTCCGTGTGGCAGCCCTGTCTGTCCTGGAACTCCCTTTGTAGACTAGGCTAGACCCATCTGCAGAGACAGCATTTTACTTTCCAAAAGCATCACCTCTCATAATAGGCATAGGAAGGAAATATTCTTACTTGGTTCTTTGTACCAATGGGTATAAAAATTTATGCTACTTTGCATAGAAAATGGCAAAATAAAGTTGAATTAGCCAAGGGAAAACCTTACTCTGGTTGGCTTCCAGCTCACAGTTGTGTAGTCTGTTGGGTGGGAGAGGACTGGGTAGCTGCCATTCTCTCTTGCCCCTTAGGATGCTTGGACGAGTGCACGCTGGTCATTCACCAAGTTTTTAGACTGTTTCCTTGGGCTCATCGTCCCTCCTTTCCAGCGTATTTATCACCATGGTTATAAATGCAGGTGCCCTGGCAAGAATATGAAGGCCGAGTTCTACAAGCACCGAGGCATGCCATTACTGCAAACAGCAAGTAGCCGTTAATTACTGTGCTCACTTTAGCTGCTGGACAGCAACAGTCAGCGCACGGAATCAACAGCCATCAGAGGAAATTGTTAGAACTATTTGTGCCGGGCAGTGGTGGCACACGCCTTTAATCCCATCACTTCAGAGGCAGAGGCAGGCGGATTTCTGAGTTTGAGGCCAGCCTGGTCTACAGAGTGAGTTCCAGGACAGCCAAGGCTACACAGAGAAACCCTCTCTCGAAAAAAAAACAAAAACAAAAAAACTATTTGTACTCTAAGATACAGGGAGTATCCTGTCACTTTTAATTGTCTTAGCAAGAAAAAACAAAAACAACAAAACACAAAACCCAGGAAGCACAATGAATGTAGGTGCCTGTGTATGTTTTTGTTTTTTGTTTTTTCAGAAGCTTAGAATGACAATTTTGGTAAAGGAAAAAGAATGAAGAGTCTTGTGTTAATTTTCTTCTCTTGTAATTATGTTATTTTAAAAATATCAATGAAATGCTAGATATTAAGATACATTCAGGAGTAATAACATCTAGATTGCAAAGTCCTCTCAAAGCATATATTTAGTATGGAGATTTGTTTTTTCAAGACAGGGTTTCTCTGTGTTCCTGGCTGTCCTGAAACTTACAACAGAGATTCACCAGCTCCTGCCTCCCTGCCTCCTGAGTGGTGGGGTTAAAGGCCTGTGCTACCACCACCTGGCTTTTCTCTCTCTCTCTCTCTCTTTTTAATTAATTTATTTTATATATATGAGTTCTCTCTCTGCATGTACAACCTGCATACCAGAAGAGGGCATCAGATTCCACTGTAGATGGTTGTGAGCCACCATGTGGGTGCTGGGAATTGAACTCAGAACCTCTGCGAGAACAGCCAGTGCTCTTAACCACTGAGCCATCTCTGCAGCCCAAAGACTTATTTATTTATGCGTATGAATACGGTCAATGCTCTTACCCATTGAGCCATCCCCAGCTCCTACGCCACAAGGCGCTTATGGATACTTTTAAAGCAACAGAACGCTGCCACAGACAATAAATACCTGTATACACTCCACCTGGATTCAATAGCTGGTAATTCCTTTTTGCATATGCCCTACTTACTGTCAGCAGATCTTTTACTGAAATTAATCTGAAAATAAAAGACATGATCTAGCTAGCTGAGTTTTCTAAAAATGTTCCATTGGATTTCACCATACTATAGTTAAGATATCTGCAGAAAAGGTGATTCTATCTTTATGGTGAGGACAGGAAATGAGGTATAATGACAAAAATCATTTCAGGAAAGTTGAAGAATTTTGATTTTCTATAATGGAAGTTGTAGTAATTCTGATTATTTTGAAAGAATTCATCTATATTTAGATATCTATATCTCTTTCTAAATATCAATGGTTGTATGGACAAAAGTAATATGTTTTTTGTTAGGATTTTTTTCTGTGATAAACACCATGACCAAACAAAACTTGAAAGGGTATATTTTAACTATGAGTTCCACATCATAGTCCATCACTGATAGAAGTCAGGGCAGGAACCCGAGGGCAGGAGCTAATGTAAAGGCCATGGAGGAGTACTTCCTGTTAGTTTGTTTTCCAAGGCTTGCTCAGCCCTGCCTCTGCCTCCCACGTGCTGGGATTAAAGGCACGCACCACCACTGCCCAGCTATAAGTTTTTTTTTTTTTTTTTTTAAGACAGTGGTCTGTGTGTAATGACCAAGGCTGGCCTCATACTCACAGAGATCTGTTTTCCTCTGCTTGCCAAGAGCTGGGATTAAAGAAATGGCTTGTCTGCGGGCGGTGGTGGCACATGCTTTTAATCCCAGCACTTGGGAGGCAAAGGCAGGTGGATTTCCGAGTTCGAGGCTAGCCTGGTCTACAGAGTGAGTTCCAGGACAGCCAGGGCTACACAGAGAGACCCTGTCTCGGAAAAACAAAACAACCACCACCACCACCAAGCTATTTTAAGGGAAGGCAGGGTTGTTCTTCCCTCTGCTAACCTCCAGGGCAAAGTAACACAGCATACAGTGTACTTACTAACCTGGTTTTACTTTTTTTATGCTTATGCGCAGACGCACTGAGACCTGGAGCTGACAGGTTAGCCTAGGTTGGCTGGCTGGCTAGCCTCTTCCAGAAATGGAATTACAAGCGAGCACAAGTATGCCAGACTTTTGGGGCTTGGGGGTAGCGGGGAGGTTTAGGCATAAAATTCAGGTCCCACGCTTGCAGGTCAAGCACTTTACTGACCGAGCAATCTCACCAGCCCCGGGTTTTTGTTGGTGCTAGTGTGTAGAGGCTTTCAGTCTTTTTTTTTTTTTTTCCCTTGAACGCTACATTTATACAACGGTCCAAGTTTCGTAGTAAAATGATTTTAAAATTATTCGTATTGCGACTATTTACTTCGGTATGCGTTTGTGAGCATCCAGGTCAGAGAACAGCCTGCCTGAGTTGGCGCTCCCCTTCCACCGCGTGAGACCTGAGTTTGGAACTCGTTCCTCCGCTTAGGGCGAGCGCACTTACCGTTCAGCCACCTCACAGTTAGCATTTTTTCTAGGATTTATTTATTTAATGATAATGAGTGCACTGTAGCAGTTGCTGGGAATTGAATTTAGGACCTCTGCTTGCTCCAGTCGACCGCGCTCGCTCTGGCGGTAGCTGTGTTGACACACCAGAAGAGGGCGTCAGATCTCGCTACGGATGGCTGGGAGCCACCACGTGGGACTTGAACCTAGGACCTTCGGAAGAGCAGTCAGTGCTCGTTACCGCGGAGCCATCTCTCCAGCCCTTTTTTGTTTGTTTTAAATTGCGGTCACTGTGCTCCCAAGTACACGGCATAAAACCACCACAAAAGGCGTGTGTGTGTGTGTGTGTGTGTGTGTGTCTCCTACGGAGCGGTGTGTGTGTGTGTGTGTGTGTGTGTCTCCTACGGAGCGGGGTGTGTGTGTGTGTGTGTGTGTGTGTCTCCTACGGAGCGGGGTGTGTGTGTGTGTGTGTGTGTGTGTGTGTGTGTCTCCTACGGAGCGGGGTGTGTGTGTGTGTGTGTGTGTGTGTGCGCGCGCGCGCGCGCGCGGGGGGGTGTCTCCTACGGAGCGGGGTGTGTGTGTGTGTGTGTGTGTGTGTGTGCGCGCGCGCGCGCGCGCGCGGGGGGGTGTCTCCTACGGAGCGGGGTGTGTGTGTGTGTGTGTGTGTGTGTGTGTGTGCGCGCGCGCGGGGTGTGTGTGTGTGTGTGTGTGTGTGCGCGCGCGCGGGGGGGTGTCTCCTACGGAGCGGCGAGCAGAAACCTCCGCGGCAGTCCCGGGGTCCTCCGGGGCACGCCCGAGGCAACATCCGCAGAGACCAGCCCAGGAGAGGCCCGGTCGCAGCCGCCTCACACACCGGCCCATCGGGATCCCGTTCTCCGCGGGCCGCAACCCGGGCCACGCAGCAGGCCAGCCTCCATTTTAACCCGGTCCCCATAGCAACCAACAGCCGCAGTCCACTCTCGCGAGTGCTCTTCCGCCTGTGCCCGGGATCGGCTTCCGCTTCTGCTTCCGGTCCCATGATCCTCTATCCTCCTAGAAGAGCTTTGCATTGTGGGAACTCCTTCCTTTCTCGCTCCCCGGCCATCTTGGCGGCTGGTGTTGGTGAGTGATCTCTGCTTGATAGTCGATTAGGCGGCTCGGGGAGCTCCGCTAGTTGGTGTTTGACGCTCTGGAACGTAATTCTCTCTTCTGTCCTCTGTGTATGCTAGGTTGGGGCTTGTCCCGCACCTAAGGCAGGAAGATGGTGGCCGCAAAGAAGACGGTGAGTGAAGCCGACCGGGCCCGGAAGCCGGTTCACGTGGAGAGCTAGGTCTGGGCCGGGGCGGATAGCTGAGCGCGCTGGGTGGACGGCATGCCGCTAAGGTTTCAGGGTCTCGAAGTGAATCCGAGAGACTCTGTAACTTCGCAGGCACCATTAAGGGCTCAGTTCCAGAAACCTGGAACCGGGTTTGGTTCTGAGATGATTGCAAGTGGTTTTCAAGTCTCAAACGTTTGCATTGTAGAAAAAGTCTCTGGAGTCGATCAACTCTAGGCTCCAGCTTGTTATGAAAAGTGGAAAGTACGTGCTGGGGTACAAACAGACTCTGAAGATGATCAGACAAGGCAAAGCGAAGTTGGTGATCCTCGCCAACAACTGCCCAGCGTTGAGGTAATGGAGGGAACCTGGGTGTGTGTGGCCTGTTGTAAATTCATTGTTCACTATCCAGCATTGGCAAGAATAATGATGGTTGCTTTCTGACGTTTGGACCTTGCTTTGTGTTGTCTCCTGTAAATGTATCTATGAAGCACATTGTATGACAGGAGGCATACAGATGACTCACTCAGGTTCAAGGGAGTACGAAACCTATTTTTGTTCATCTTTCAAGGTTTGAAGTCTTTTAACACTCCACTGCATGTGCCTGTTTTAGTTTAGAAAAATTCTGGCTGGATTGATTAACGGTTTTTAAGTTGAACTTAATAAGAATTTTAAGTAAGCTAAAGAAGCTTGTATATTATAACCTCCTTGATTTTTCTTAAGTCTTTTATGTAGGGTGTCTGTATTTAGTGGCAGAATTTGAAATGTTTGGTCTTTTTTAAATTTAAGCCTTTTCAGTTGTTTTGTAATTTTCAACTAATAGTGGCAGCATAGACATTCATTGTTAAATTACCAGCTCAGACTCAGTGGGTCCAGGCTGGGCCTTCAAGTTCATTTCTCATAAGTACTTTGGAGCACTGTTGATGCTCTGTGGGGCCACATTCTAAGCTCAAGGTTCTGTGGAACTTTCAAATCTTAATGATTTGTATCTCTTAACCAGGCACTGGAGTGTCTATTCTCTGAGTGATGTCATCAGCAGTGCTCGTGCAGTGCTTGCTATGTGTGGGGGGTTAAGATGGCTTACTTCTGTTTTCTGACCTCCGTTCCAATTCACATTACACTTCACCTTGTTATTCTCTGCCTTAGTTTCTTTGTTAAGATGGAGTATATAATACTTGTTACAGACATGAGTCTCCTGGAGTTGTGAGGTGGTTGTTAAACAGCTGATGTGACTGCTGGGAACTGAGTGTTCCTGCGAGCAGTACAGGCATTCAGTGAGCCTCATCTCCAGGCCAGCATTGGCTTTTTTGTGTCTATTATATATACCCTTTTCTAGTATTCTAGATATCATTTTTCTTTTAGTTTTTTTTTAAGTAAAAAGTTTACACATTTTAAACTTATGTAGGAAATTGAAATGTGAATATAATATATTTAATACCAGATACTACCTTCAAAAAGTAGATATTTAGTAGATAATTTGTAGGACACACTAGTAAAGGATTTATGATAATCAGGACAGCTAGAATCTTTTAAGCGTTGGAAGTGATTTAGTTACTGTTAAAAAGGTAACATCAACTGTCAGTACCTTGACATGGCATTTTATCTGACTTTTTTGTTCTTCCCTAAGGAAATCTGAAATAGAGTACTATGCCATGTTGGCTAAAACTGGTGTCCATCACTACAGTGGCAACAATATTGAACTGGGTACAGCGTGTGGAAAGTACTACAGAGTATGCACACTGGCGATCATTGACCCAGGTATGCTTTTAAAATTATATTTTTTTCTAATGTAAGTGCTTACTAGGCAGTGGCTTTGGTTCCTGAGTTCAGACCATTAGAACTTTAATATTGAAAGAGACGTGCCATAATCTTATTTTGCAGAGAATTGATAATACATGTCAGTACATTGTAATTGGCTTTTCTGTAAATACAAAATTTTTATCTTTGATGTTAAGAATTTCATTTAGCCGGGAGGTGGTGGCGCACGCCTTTAATCCCAGCACTTGGGAGGCAGAGGCAGGCGGATTTCTGAGTTCAAGGCCAGCCTGGTCTACAGAGTGAGTTCCAGGACAGCCAGGGCTACCCAGAGAAACCCTGTCTCAAAAAACCAAAAAAACCCAAAAAAAAAAAAAAAAAAAAAAAAAGAATTTTATTTAGCCAGGTGGCGGTGGTGGCGCACGCCTTTAATCCCAACACTTGGGAGGCAGAGACAGGCTGATTTCTGAATTCGAGGCCAGCTTGGTCTACAGAGTGAGTTGTGAGTTCCAGGACAGCAAGGGCTACACAGAGAAACCCTGTCTCTCTGGGGGTGGGGGTGAGAATTTTATTTAATGAAGCAAGCCCTACAGTGTGAGTTCTAGGACAGCTGGGGCAACACAATGAAATTCTGTCCCTCTTCCCCTCTCAACCCCTCTTACCACGCCCCAACCCCTTGGGAAGAAAAGTTTGGTAGAAGGTGAAAATACCAGGGGAGATAAAAAATAGTCTCTCTGTTACTTGGGAATAAATAAATGATTTGTGGTGGATGGCTGCAAATACGCATTGTCTCTTGTTTTAGCTTAGAAATTTTAGATGTCTTGTAGAACTGCGAATATTCTCGCTGTTCTGATTCTGTGATAATCAGGACAGGCTAGACATTCGCTATAGTAAGACCATGCATGTGTCCCCAGACCTAGTTCTTTACCTAGGTCTGGTTTTTAAATGCTGGTGACAAGCCAGGTCTGGTTCATTATATGTATGAACTGTGTGGTCATTGGATGGCTGAGATTTTAAGGTAATTTTAAGAGTGACAACTGCAACAATTTGTACAGTGCTAATCTGCCTTCTTGCCGAAAAAACATGTAGAATTCTGTAATTATCATTTGCCATTAAATAACTTGTAAAACTATTATTTTATTTTCCAGGTGATTCTGATATCATCAGAAGCATGCCAGAGCAGACTGGTGAGAAGTAAACAAGAAAGATTTCCTTTAATAAACTTTGCCAGAGCTCCTTTTGGAAACCGTGGTGTCTGCTTGGGTTGTTTTCTTCCTGACCTTTAGCTTTCTTGTAACCACAGGCAAGACTTTGGTGAAAAGTTAAATTTCCTGGTCCCCATTTTGCTGTGGTTTTGTTTTGTTAAAAGATTGTACACTGTATCACTATTCAAACTGCATGGAGCAGAGAAGTGTTTCTGAGTGTATTGAAATGCACATTTGTGGTGATGCGATATCTAGTCAGAAGGACATTTGATGTTTTAATCACTTTTATATACCGAGATAAGATCTCACGATTGCCTAGAATTTGGCAATGCCAGCTAGTATAGCCTCTGGAGAATCCCTCCAGACACCCTGAGTGATAGAATTGCAGGCTGGCACCCACCATTTTCTTACATGGATTCTGGAGGGCCAGCTTCAGCCCTCAAATTTGCACAAAAAGCTTTGCTTCTAAGCTGTTATCCCCAGCTCCTTGTAAGGACAGGCTCAGAGTTCTAGTCTCAGGGTGTATCAAGATTTGTGATGGACCAAAGCTGTGGACTTTGTATGCTATTCTCAGTAATTTAGAACTATTTTCCTTTTCAAATGAATAAGGTAATTTTTAAAATTTTATGTATACTTTTTGTGTTTGTGTTTTATGTATACTCATTGTATTTGCAAGGAGGGTTTAAAATGCAGAGGAAAGTTTAAAGCTAGATGGTAGGGAACATCCATCTTACTTGCTGTATTTCTTGGAATACCTGTAAGAGGTGCCATTATGCTGTTACTGAGAAGGAGAGGTCACTCCCACATCGGGGATGCTTAGCAGTGCCATTCACCTAGCCAGCTGAATTTAATCCACAGCTCTACTGGTTGGGTATGGACTATGTTAGCTGCAACTCTGTGGCAGATGAACAAGACTGACGCAATTTGAGCTTGGTATAGTAAGAAAGTCTATTAACCTATTCCTGTGTTCTCTTCCTCATGAGTCAGGCCATTACATAGGCTCAAACAATATTTAAGAAGAAAAGAGCTGGGCGGTGGTGGTGCACGCCTTTAATCCCAGCACTTGGGAGGCAGAGGCAGGTGGATTTCTGAGTTCGAGGCCAGCCTGGTCTACAGAGTGAGTTCCAGGACAGCCAGGGCTACACTGAGAAACCCTGTCTTGAAAAACCAAAAAAGAAAAGAATTGGCTAGTCATGAATGGAGTTGGCTCTGTGTGTGTGTGCGTGCGTGCGCGCGCGGTCTAATGTGAAAGACATCATGGAAAAGGTTTTCTCTGGTTTATCTTTGGAACTTTGCTGTGCTTTTGCCAAGGTTTCCTGCCCTAATTCTGGGCTTACATGTATATGATCTAGGTACCACCTAGTTAAAATTGACTTTTTTGGTTTGTTTGTTTGTTTGTTTTTTTTTTTTCCCCCGAGACGGTTTCTCTGTAGTCCTGGCTGTCCTGGAACTCACTCTGTAGACCAGGCCGACCTCAAACTCAGAAATCCACCTGCCTCTGCCTCCCAAGTGCTGGGACTTGCTAAATGTGTATATGTTCAGTATTATGACAAGAGCACTGTGACATTTGTTACAGGTGACATACAGGCTTAAAGAGGTTAGTGTCAACAATGAAATAAAATGCTGATAACATCTGAACAAGCTTAATTTTTTCGAAAGATTATTGCCTGTATGTTTGTGTGATACCCTGGAACTGGAGTTACAGGCAGTTGTGAGCTGCCATGTGGCTATTTGGGAATTGAACCCAGGTCCTCTGGAAGAACAGCCAGTGAGTGCCTTAGCTGCTGAGCTGTCTCCCCTTCCCAGCCCTGCGAGCTGGTGTTTTTGTTGTTGTTTTCTTTTTTTCTAAAAAAGACTTAAACTTTGTACTTACCATGTCTGCATGTGAGCATGCCTGATGAGGGCGTTGGGTGGCTTGTAGCTGGAGTTACTGGTGAGCGCACAGCTGCCTGATGTGGGAACTCAGTTCAGCAGCAGGTACTGTCTAGTCCCTGCCTATAATGTGGCTTGGCTGCAGGCTTGCGGATTGTATGTGCCACAAGAGAAAGTGGTAGGGATGGTTTTGTGTAGCTGGAGGGAGGCTGAACAAAACGGCCAACTTGAAGCCCTGTGCCTTATATCTTAATCTTTGTGTCAAATGCTTTGTAATGAGATCATCTATTTGAGTCGTAGCATCGACCTCTGGAAAGATTCAGTGAAGCGTAAAGCCTGGTAAATGTTCTTCTACCCTGCTAGCTACCCTGTGGGAGAACATTCTGGTCAAAGCATTTGAAGTATCAGTATAAACTTGCAGTATTTTGAGTATGAAAGGTTCATATTCTAAAATCCAGCGGCTTGCCCTCTAAAGCTGCTACTTCTCAGTGCCTTTTTGGTTTGTTTGGTTTTTGTTTTTAAATTTAGTTTTTTCAAGACAGGGTTTCTCTGTATAGCCCTGGCTGTCCTGAAGCTCACTCTGTAGACCAGGCTGGCCTCAAACTCAGAATTCCGCCTGCCTCTGCCTCCCAGAGTGCTGGGATTACAGGCATGCGCCACCACCGCCCGGCCTCTCAGTGCCTTCTTGAAAGCGATACTGTAAGTCCCCTTGCCTTATCCTTGCACTTAATATGCATATTAATAAATCCTTGCATACCTAATTGTATATGTGTTAATTCATAGAATTGCCAGAATGCTAGATGTCAGTGTCTTAGAATATAGATCGGGCTGGGAGCTATCCGTTTCCCAAATTGTCATCTATTTGAGGGCTGGAATGTGGCTCAGTTACTGAGCGCTTTCCTGACCCACACGAATCCCTAGGTTCAAACCTTAGCACCAGTTAAATTACGTATGGTGGAGCATGACTGTAATCCTCAACACTTAGAGGAAAAGCAAGATGAGTTCAAGGTCATCCTCAGTCACATAGTTTGAGGCCAGCTAGGGATACCTGAGATCCTTTTTTAAAAAATTATCTTAGTTTTGGGCTTCACCATGTATATGGGAAATTTCTGTGATACAGACTACATGGTGCGTCAGTTCCCATGTTTAGGCTATTCCTAACTTGCTTTTATGCACTAGTAACATTTCTCTGCAGGTCTCCCTTGTATATGTTAAGACCGTTTGGTTTGATTTCAAATGGCAGCTGCTGTAGTTGAAGTCTGTTTCCAGAACCTCCCTAGCAGCAAGCAGAGACCTGCATTTCCACAGTAATAACCATCACAGAGTCAGGTCAGTGGCTGACTTAAAAAGAATGCACAAAATCTAAACCTGCTTTTCCTTAATTATATTGGCTTTTTTTTTCATGTCTATATAGTTTGTACTTAAGCCCAGACTTGGTGCCATGTGTCAGTATCCAGTACTTTGAGGGTCAGAACAGAATTGGGAGTTTGCGGTAGCCTGAGTTAGAACCAGCAAATAGCATGACCCCTAATCAAATTTAAACTACAAGTTTTATTCAACACTATTTTCTGGAATAGTGAATTTTAATATTGTGTAGAAATTCAGCGTATTACAGAACATAGGTCCCTGTGACTTATGCACATGTCCATATACACATCAAGGTAAAGTCCAGTACAAAAAGCAGTTTGTGGAGTCAGTTTTCTGCTGAATTAAGACACTTCAGTTGTCAAATTTAATTGTTGCAGCAGAAGGAATCATGTCCGCACTATATCATGGAACACTGCACAGCTTACTTATTCTCATGGTAAACTCAGAATTCAGGATTCCTTCACCCACCCCCATTGGATTTAGACACCTCAGTGCCTCCATTTTCTCTCGTTCAGCAGTCAAGCCATCCAGTGTCTTCTGTACTGGTTGTAATTTACAGTTTATAGGTCTACTTATGGTGTGAGCTTTCAGTGTACAAATATGCATAAAAGCACTTCTGGTTTTTATCTGTATCTTAGGCGATTTTCCAGGGCTTCCATTCTTTGAGTCATTTCTTCTAGTAAATCTCAAATTAAGGAAAAGGAGTCTGGAATGCCGGTTTTAGCTTATAATCAAGTACAATTTGATTTAATTAAAAGTTACACAAACAAAATATTGTACATTTATAGTAATTTAATATGCCTTTAAGACTATAAAAAGTAGTTCATGTTAAGCTCATTTTCAAAATATCAAATCCAGATAATTCAATTTGAACTTTTCCTTATGATTTAAAAAAAAACAAAACAAAAACCCTTTAAACCACTGTTGCTTATAACTAACTAGCCAGTGTCGTGCACATAGTTGGGAAGGTGCTGGGAAAGGATATAGCGTTGGGTGAGTTTTCTTACTTCTTCATTTGCGAGGTTCTGGAACAGGATAAGGTTTTCACATTTGCATTGGTCCTGGTTTTCTTCCAAAGGGTTTCCTGAGAAAGCAGATGAGAGTTTGCCTCTATCTTTACCACACTTCCCAGACACAGTAGTGGGGCTGATGGGCACACAGGAAGCCATAAAGGAGTCTTCGTGCATGCAGAGCCAGGGAAAGGGCTTTGTTGGCTTCAAACACTGAAAGAGACGGCGTACTTGGGGGTGGAGACGATGGCTGACTACCGCTTTGGTTCTTAGTCGCTGCATCGTGTCTCCTCCTCCCACCAAGAGGCTGCGCCTCGCCCAGTGGGGGGTTTGTTCACTTGGATTACCTGAAGATTTCGTTGAGTGGAAAAGTTTTTGTGTAGATCGTGAAAGATTATCTTCTTCAAACAGGTACCTGTGTTGCACTGCAAAATTAGAACAGGAAAGTAGGTCTCTGATGTTAATGGTGACTGGCTCAGATTCTGTGAAGAGAAAAAAGTGTATTCAAATCTGTATCACATGACTGAAGCAGCCACCAGCTGAGGCAAAGTGTCTGGTTTTCCGTGACTTCGGTGCCAAGCTTTGCTTTGAGACATGCTGTGACAAGAAGACTTGGCAGAGACAGTAGCTGCCAACCATGGCTTCATGGGCAGAGTGAAGCTTTCCTGTGTCAGAGGAAAACGGCTCTGACTGACATTTAAATCTTAACTATCACTTTACAACTTCTGTCTTAGGGGAGCTGAGGCAGAAGCCCCAAGTAAGACTGACCACAGTGCCTTTTAAGACTTACCTGTTGGCTGGTGGACCTGCTTTGGCAGATCCCATGCAGGTGAGTCCTGTCTTCCATCAGAGTCTTCTAGAGCTGAATGGAAAGAGATGGTCAAAGGGAGTGATAGTTCCACACATGCTCTTTAGGACCCAGGGTCTTTTGGTGTTATTTGGTAACACCAAGGATTCATAAAAGCAGTTTGACTATGTTAGAGCAATTCTCTCCAAAAGAGAATTTAACTCACATCTAAAGGATGCCCCATGCCATGTCAAGAAGGCGATGCTGAAAAAAAGTTGCTAAAAGACGCAGTACAATCACTGCAGCCCTACCACCTAGGACATTCATTAGGAATGAAAGCCACACGGCAAAGCATGCTCTGCCATTGGGGGTCTGGAAGGCTTCTCCTTGGGTCCTCTCTTCACTAGAGTTCATTGCTTTAGAGGAATAAGGCATCGTTTAAATTGGATTTTTAAGGATGTTTGAACCCAAAATGTGACAAAAAGGCAAAATGGATACTATGTGTAAGCACAACTGGGTTAGTTAAGTGAACTGGAGAAAGGTATATTAAATGTCTAACATGTAAAGGATGATCGTTCTAGAAATAGAAATCCCTGCAGGAAGGCACCCTTTAGATGTCCAACAGTGAGCCCTCCAGGACAGGCATCCATCTCCACAAAGTTCCTGAGGTAGTTCCTATGTTTTGGCTTCTTTAGTGATGGCTCCTTCCTTGAACTTTCCTAGGGTTTACTGGGATTTAAAACTAGTATATTAAAACGTTTAGAATGGGGGCTGGAGAGATTGCTAAGTAATTAAGAGCACTGGCTGCTCTTCCAGTGCTGAGTTCAGTTCCCAGCAGCCATACGGTGATTCACAAGCGTTTATGCTGGGATCTGATGCCCTCTTCTGGCATGTAGGAGTACATGCAGATAGAGCACTCATACATCTTAAAAACAAAAAAACGTTTAGTATGGCACAGTAAGACATGTCTTCCCCCCTCTATTTTTTGAGTGCAGTGTCTTTAGGTATCACTTGTCTTGGTGAGTGGGAGGCATTTTTCTGAGCACTGAAGAAATGGTTTGAGAGTTTTCTCCAGGATTTGTGCTGCCCTGTGACTAAGGTCTACCCTAGCCACGTTCTACAATACCTTCACAGATGCCTTGCTTGAGCTTTTCACTGATCTCTCCCATTGTGCTGAAGTCTTCTGCATAGAAGAGATGCTTCTCAGTAGGCTCAGAGGCAATCTCCTGTAGTTCTTCTTCAATGGCTTTGCCTACCCCAACAGCATACAGAGTGATACCTAAGCAACAGACATTAGGATAAGATACCATTGCATCCCACGGACTGGACATTGTGCTGTGCCCAAAGTCAAGTATTAAGTTGTGGATTTGAAGCATCAATACCAAACAGTTTCTTTTTTCTTTTTCTTTTTTCTGGTTTTTTTCGAGACAGGGTTTCTCTGTGTAGCCCTGGCTGTCCTGGAACTCACTATGTAGACCAGGCTGGCCTCAAACTCAGAAATCCACCTGCCTCTGCCTCCCAAGTGCTGGGATTAAAGGCGTGCGCCACCACCGCCCAGCCCTTTACGGTTTCTAACCGTGTTATTTTGGACTTATGAACAAAAGAGGATCCTAGAGATGCAATATCTAGAAGACACCAGATTTATTGGTTAGCTCTCAAGAGGGTCAAGTAACAGATGTGCGATGTTCTGAAGTGACCTCTGGACAGTAGGAAAAAGTCTCACAGCTTGGTAAAATGGAGTTTTCTGCAGAAATGCTAAGCAGGTTAATTTATAACATTATTTAGTTTACAAACTAAATAGACCCTTACTATATAGAGGCTGTTATACCTCTGACTTAGCCTTCTGAGTGCTTGGATGGTCTAGCCTCAAAAGGAAATGAGAAGAATCTTAACTGTCTCAGGACCAAGGAGAGCTGCATTCTGCCCACCTCTTGGATGGATGGGTGGGTTGGGGCATTGTCTTTAACAGAAATGAAAACCCAAAGAAGTGAGTGTGCAGACCACTGGAATTCCCAGTCATGGTAAAGAAGAAAAACTATCTCCCTGAGATTTCAAAGGGGGATAGGAATTAAGTTAGTCTTTAGACTCCATTCCCTCATTTGAAAGTGAAGTAAGCAATTGAACTTTACTTGGCTTCCAACAATTTTCAACACTGGTATCTTAATCTGGCTAAGCCATTAGACTAGAGGTTTAAGAATGCGTTATAGCACGGCCCTTAAAGCCAGTCGGCAAAGGTGGCTGTGTAGACTACAGTTGAGCCAGCATATTTGAGAGTCAGTAACCTTGTAGACAGTTTCCTCCAAGAGTGAAACTGCTAGTTCAAGGTTCATTAACCATACCCAGAGAAACTGAATTCATTAAGAGGATGAGCCTGGCTGATTCAAGAGCTAAATAGAGCTGCTACTAGCTGCCTTTGGGCAATTTGAAGCAATTTGAGTGTGGAGGTTTAAGGTGGGCTAGTTTCAATGAGTCTAATAAAAGGCCAGTCACTGTTTTGGGAGGAAAAAAGTCTTCCCTAGTACTTTTTAGGAATGCAGGCTACCAAGGCATATGGGTTTTACTTGAGCTCTAGCAAGCAACCAGCTTTACAAACTACTCAGATGACCCCAGGGATAGACACCTCTAATGGCTCCCTCTTGGGGCAAGGAAAGATT
This sequence comes from Apodemus agrarius, assembly GCA_964023405.1. Classification (NCBI taxonomy): domain Eukaryota; kingdom Metazoa; phylum Chordata; class Mammalia; order Rodentia; family Muridae; genus Apodemus; species Apodemus agrarius. The sequence continues at coordinate 69,786,368 of OZ030022.1, forward strand.
GAGCACTGAGGTACGAAAAGTATAAAATGAACTCTTTCATTAAGAACAAATTGTTTGGAAACTATCAGCTGTTCTGTGAGGGAGGATGGAGTTTGTCAATAGGACTAAGAGTACTCCTGTTTTTTATAGACTGAGCAAATGTCAGTCATCTATGCATCTGGACCTATTTAGGCACAGATTGCAGAGAATCTCCGATGGGACTGCGTGCACTCTTCTTAGCAGTGTGCCTTCAGTTCTGGACGAGTTTGGCCTGGAAGCAGACTGCCTTATGGCCCTGAGCCTTTTTATCTCAGCAGAGGAAGTGCATATGTACTCATGAACTGGCTCTGACAGCCACCCTGGCCTTTAGCCTGTGACTCAGGCCACACTCCTCCACATCTGTGCAGACAAAGCCACCCTCCAGACCCTCCTTGCACAGTACAGCTAGGAAAACCCCAGACAAAGGGCTGAACTTTGTGGAGCAATAGGAACTTGGACCCATCTAACTTTGTTCTTTTCAAAAGCCAGGCTTCTGCCAACATAGGTCTTCTCTATCCAAAGACTTCATGACTTCAGAGTATTGACTTAAAGGCTTGACCAAGAATCTGTCCATGTGTTGGTTCATGTTTGTCCAACACTAGGGGGCTGCCGCAATGAGTGTGAAGCTGTTCTGTGCTGCATAGTGTGTCTCAGGCCGGCCTGAGCTAGAAAGAGAATCCTTCCTCTTCGTCTCTCCCTCCCTCCCCTTCCCTATCCTTTCCTTCCCTCCTCCCCCTCCCTCCCTCCTCCCTTTTAAAAAGTGTCCTGGGTGTGTGTGTGATGGTTCAGTGGTTGGTTAGGTGCACTGGCAGCTTTTCCAGAAGACACGGCAGATCACAGCTGTCCCTAACTTCATTTCTAGGGGATCTGATACCGTCATATAGACATATGTGTAGGCAAAACACCAATGCACGTGAAAATTAAAAAAAAATTAAAGTGTACTTGTGTCAGTAAAGTTGCCATCAGAAATCCATCTTTAAAAAAAATTCTTCAGGTGATTGGAGGAAACATACCAGGGTATTCAAAGTTTTAGACTAGTAGTGTGTTCTATCTCTCTCTCTCTCTAAAAAAAAAAAGTTTTATGTTGTAGTTAAAATAACACTTTTATTATTAGAGAGTGATTATCTCTACTGAAGACCACACACTAGGTGGTAAACCCAGGCTGTGAGGAACATTTTATTTAGCATCTCCAGGGCCCCATTATGGCCTGTAGGTGGCAGTATTGCCAAGGTGTGTTTAATGCCTTAGCTGACAATTACTGGTTGCTCAAACACTGACTTCTAAGACTAGCTGTGAATGTAAAAGATCCAAATTTGAATCCTATAAGCCCCAACTCCATCCCATTTTACCATTGGCCTTGGCTTTACTGGCCCACTCAGAGACATCATCCTGAGCCCGTCCGTCGGTGAACACGATGGCTACTCTGGGCACCCGTGTGGAGAGGGGCCTGGCCCCTTCTGCTTGGGTAAAACTTCTCTCAAACATGTGTTTCAGGGCCAGCCCAGTCATAGAGCCTTTGCCCATGTATTTCATGTGGGCTATGGCTTTCTTCATGTCCTTGGCTGAGCTGAAGCCCCTCAGGGTGAACTCTGTGCGGACCACTGTGGAATACTGCAGTAGTCCCACACGGGCAGCTTTGGGGGAAACTGCCAAGGAATCTACGATTCCAGTGACAAAATGCTTCACAATCTCAAAATTCTCTTCTCCAAGGCTCTTGGATCCATCAATCACAAAGACTAGGTCAATTGGGCCTTCAGTACATCCTATAGGAAGGAAAAGAAAAATAACGTAGTTAAAAAGTTAGAGATCGTGTGTATACAAAGTATAAAAGCATGCTTTAGCAGGAGGCATAGGTCATTTAGAGAGCTGGTTTTTTGTTCTTTGGCTAGCACACAGGATAGACGAGTGGGGGATATCACAAATACCATTTGAGTTACCCATTATTAACATGAGTAATTGCCCTAAGTAGCTACCCAGTATACACACATTGTAACAAGTCACACTGACTACTGGCAACAAGGCCTTTCCTGTGCAGAGTACAGTAAGGAATTAGACCAGTGGTTCTCTCTTTTTAAAAGATTTATTTATATATTTATATGAGTACACTAGCTGCTTTAGACACACCAGAAGAGTGCATCATATCCTATTACGGATGGTTGTGAGCCACCATGTGGTTGCTGGGAATTGAACTCAGGACCTGTGGAAGAACAGTCAGTGCTCTTAACCCCTGAGCCATCTTTCCAGCCCTCGACCAGTAGTTCTCAACCTTCCTAATGACATGGCCCTTTAATACAGTTCCTCAGGTTGTGATGACTTCCAGCCATAAAATTATTTTCATAACTATAATTTTGCTACTGCGATGAATTATAAGGTTACAGGAGTCATGACCTACAGGTTGAGAATCACTGGATTAGGCTAGACCACAGCTGATCCTTTTGCTTTGTTGTGGGAGGCTGAGATCAAGTGCTAATGTTTGGACTGACAGTAGAAGATACGCTTAGTTTCCCAGCCATTGCCTCTTCCAGAAGCTCACACAGTAACCCTGCTGTGTCAGCTACTCTCTGAACACCCCACTCAGTTTATTCAACCAAAATCAATGTACTGAATATCTGCTTTGTGCAAGGCAATGGATACAGCAGGATCAACATGTCTAATACCACTTTGCTTAAATCCAATATGCCCTATGTGGTATCCATGTAGTGAGATAATTTAGCAATGTATCTCCCTTAGTCTTAATTATTCTTCAATAGATACTAAGTGTCTTTTATTTTTGGACCCATAATGTTTGGCAAGCAATAGGTGTTCTATATGTTATTACTGACAGAATAAAAGAACCCAATAGTATCTATTTGGTAGCCCATGTATAAGTAATCTACTGACCTATTAAGACTTAAAATGTAACTTTAAAAAAAGCTTTTTGGGCCGGGTGGTGGTGGCACATGCCTTTAATCCCAGCACTTGGAAGGCAGAGGCAGGCAGATTTCTTGAGTTCAAGGCCAGCCTGGTCTACAGAGTGAGTTCCAGGACAGCTGGAGCTACACATAGAAACCCTGTCTCGAAAAACCAAAAAAAAAAAAAAAAAAACTTTTTGGGAAACTTAGATGGTTAACAGTAAAAAGAAAAACTTTATATAAATACAAAGGCAATTCAGATGCTAAGAGACTTTGTATGTAGGGTTGCACAAGAAAATTGTACCAATTCCAAATGGATGATCTCATTTCTAACAGTCTACAGTATGTTATTATAATCTCTTTTATATAGATCAAGCAGCTGTCTGATCTTTCTAAGTCTAGTACAATAATAAAGCAAGTAAAGACATACATATGCAAAAATACTTCTATGCCTGGCCAGCAGAAAATGCTTATGTGAGTGCACCCGTGTGTGTGTGTGTGTGGGGGGGTTGAGTTCTCTTTTTTAAATTTTATTTTGTTTTATGTGTGTGAGTGTTCTGCCTGCATGTATATGTCTCAGATCTTCTGGAGCTGGACCCACAGACAGCTGAGGTGCCATATGGATGCTGGGCATTGAAAGAACAGATAGTATTAACCACTGAGCGAACTCTCCAGCCCCAGGGGTTCTCTTTCTTCATTAAGTGCTTGTCCTCATTACTCAGTCTATTGATTCATCATAGAAAGGAAATCAGAAGTCTCAGCTGCCACGCATGTGGTTCTTCAGCAGATGTCAGGGGCTGGAGTAATGCACAAGCTGCTCCCCTCTGTTTGCTCACAGAACAGAACCAGCCATTGTGTTTACTGTCTGCTAAATCACAGGTGTTCTGGCTGCTGTTACTGCTGTCTACAAATCCATCTGTGTTGATGGGAAAAGGAGGGCCAAGGAGTCTGTTGCCTGAAAATGCTCCAAAAAGCCATCGCTCCAACACCAAATGGCAGCAGCCAGCCAGTGTTGGTCACTTACGCTTACAGTGCCGTCCATCCTCGGCCAGGACAAAGCCCTCTGAGCAACTGCACAGATAGGAGTTCCCACTGTTCACACAGATGTGCTCACAGCCATGCTGGGTTGACTTGCAGACATCCTTCTCTAGGGAAAATGTGGGGAGATGAACAACCCATTATTGAAGAAGAAGCTATCTAGAACAGTCATCTCAGGGGAGGGTGAGGAAGTAATCCATTTTAAAGAGCGCATCTTTGCAGTCCATGCCAGAACAGGCCAAGGTCAAGGAGCATTTCCCTTCAGGGCCCTCTTGCCTCTCCTGGACCTGGTGGGTTGCCGTTTGATTTTAGAATGGCTGTATAGTTGTTAGCATCATATTTCTTTGTAGAGATTCCCCATGCTGGTTGTCTGATGAGCATTTCTCACAGGCGAGGTAATTTGAAATTTTTGAAGTAGTTAATGATCCTTTAATCCTAACAACACCCTGGGGTGTGGCTAGGTACATACAGAGAATAAATGAAGCTATGGATGCCATGTGTCTGAGTTGTACAAAGTTATCTGGCCAGAGGATTGCCCAGTTGAGACACGCCTCCCTGAATCTTCACTTTCTGATTGTATGATGCCCCTGGGCCTCTGTCTACCCCCTAAAATGAGAAACCTTACATGAAATTGGAATCTGTAACTATAGATACCACCAAGAAGTGGGGAAAATGTGAAATTTAATTTAGGGATCAAATTGTAAGGCTAGAAATAGTGCCTTGTACACACACCTGTTCACGGTACTGACTGATACATATGTTAAATGAATAGAAAAACTGGCTGATCCAGATACGTGGACAGGACCAAAGCATGAGCTCCACGAAAGTGTGCAGGTAGAAGGTCGAACGTGCAGCCAGACTTGCAGAGGCCAGCCGGGGTCCGAGCACACTCACCGAACCTCTCTAGACACAAGCCCTGCTCCTGGAGGAGAGCAGGCTAATGAGGTCTCCTCTCAGCTCTGCGATGTGCCCTGCGCCCCGCCCCGCGCCCCTCCACGCCCCAGGGAGTCTGTGAGGAAATGCCTGAAGGCAGCCTCAAAACCAAATGAACCAAGACCATTCTAGCCACTACAGTAGAGTCAGAAAAACCACATAGATATTATCAACCCCTGAAAGAGAACCACCGTCTAGAAAGGAAGAAAGCCTATACCTATATTCAAACCCCCACTTCACTGAGCTGCTCTTTCTTGAGTAGCGTAACTGCTAATTTTATGTAAACTTTGGCTGGCTATAGGGCCAGCTTTGTTTTGTTTTGTCAAGCACAAGTCTAGAAGTTGCTGTACCTTTACATGAGGTTGACATTTAAATCAGCAGATTCTGTGTAAACCAGACTACCCTCCCTAGTGTGCCTGGGCCTCATCTAGTCACATGAAGGCCTTCAGAGCCGGCTAAGATCCCCAGACAAGGGGAAGACTCTCTTTACCTGTACGTTTAGCACTTACTGGGTTTCCAGCCTGCCCTCCAGACATCCTCCATGCGAGCCCTCACAAGTGCATGAGTAATTATTCCTTTAAAAAGTCCATTTCTCTTTCTTCTTCTCCCTCCTTCCTTTATCTACAACATGTATGTACATGTTCCTCTGCCACAAAAGCACTGTTATCTATTTTTCTGGAGAATCCTAGCATGAGTCTATGTGAGTAACTGTATGCATGTCAGAGGGCAATGTCTTCCTCAGTCACTATTCACTTTATTTTTTTGAGACCAGGTCCCTCTCAGAGCCTGCAGCTCACCAAATCAACTAAATTGGCTGGCCCAAGTCTCTGGGATTCTCTGGTATTCGCCTCTCCACACTGAGGTGACAGGTGTGTTCCACCATGCCTGCTTTCACACGGCACTGGGGATGGATGTCAGGTCCTCATGCCTACACAGACAGCAAGCTCTTTGCCAGCTGAGCCATCTCTGAGATCCCTTCAAAACGTTCTAATGGAACTGTTGGAGAAGCCTGGTCTAGAGAAGCAAATGGCTTTTTTTCTTGTTAGTTTGGGTTTTTCCCTCTTAACCCACAGAGTCTCCCCTCAGCCCTTCTCCTACCCTACATAACGTCTGCCAAGAAGAACAAGCTCTGAAATTATCTTTTTGCCCATTGCTATCAGTGATTCTAGTTTTGCCTGTTGGCTTGCTAGACCCAGTGCAGCAGCCCAACAACCATGCAAGAACTGAGAGAAAACAGATCAGAAGCCTGACAACGTAGGACTGCCACTGAGAAATTCCTGCAGAGCCCAGAGTCAGCTCACTTGATCCCACAGGAACACCTTCAGAGCACCCACAGTTGGAATCTGAGTTTGTAAAGAGTGTGAGGACCCGTGAAGAGCTGTGCCCCGCCCGGGGCCGCAGGCCCTGCTCCAGCGACTTACTCCTGCAGTGCTTCCCGTCCTCAGCAAGTCGGAACCCCTCCAGGCACTTGCAGACGTACGATTCCTCACTGTTCACACAAAGGTGCTCACAGCCATGGTCTACAGCCTGGCAGACATCTTTCCCTGAGGAGAGTACAGTGATTAAAGCATCTGCATCAACCGAAAGTCTGCGTGGCCTCCCTCTGGAAGAGCCATGCGTCTTGGACTCTGGACTGCTGCGTGAGCAGGACAGGGAAGCTGGATGAAGCTTGGCAGATCTGGATTAACCTCAGTCTTCAAACATCCCCACCGCCATAGCCTCCTCCTCTCCAGCATCAATTTCAGTGCCTCAGGACGCAATCCAGCCCCAGGGGTCTGCCTCTGGGATCACGTGAAGGTGGTGCTGGTAAGATTATGTAGGGGAAGCTTTCTTTTAAATTGCTAGCACTGGGAGCTGATTTTACCATTGTCCCTGGCATAATCTGTGATTTAGGAAAATCATGTAACCTCTTAGAATCCTAGCTTTCCTGTCTGAAAATGAGTGTAATGACTCCAGGTACTCATCTTTCCTTCAAAGTTCTTTGGGAAGAGTTTTGAGAAGTCAGAGAAGATGACTGACAGAGATGACATCCATTCTCCCAGACATGCGCACTGCTCTTTGACTGTTACTGTTGTCATTGGAGTTTTAGGGACAGAACCTAGAGCCTTATGTATGCTTGGCAAGTGCTCCGTCACTAGGCTACTTCCTTAGTCCATTTATTTACTTATTTATATTTCTACTTGTGTGTCTGTGTGTGGATGTGTGCGCACGTGCAGTTGCCTGCACAGGCCAGGAGGAGGCACCAGATCCCCTGGGGCTGGCGTTGCAGGAGCCCGTGAGCTGCCTGCTCGGGTGCTAGGATCTGAGTTCATATCCTCTGGAAGGGCCCAAGAGTTCTTAATCACTAAGCCACGTTTCCAGCCCTCAGTTTTGATTTTTGTCTTTTGAGTCACTGTCTCATGGAGTTGTCCAGGACAGCCTACCGCCCGGGAAGTCTGAATTTGCCATGCTCCCTCTTCAGCCTTCCAAGTAGCCAGGATTATAGGAGCATGTCACCAGGCCTAGCTTACCATGCTGCTGTCATTGAGAGAGGGCAGCTGGTGTTGTCACTATGTAGGGCAGTCTAGAATTTGCTATGTAGACTAGACAGGGCTTGAACCCACAGAGATCCACCTACCTCTGCCTCCTGTGTAATGGGAATCAAAGCATGTAATAGCACACCTGGTTTGACAAGTTATCATTTAGTAAAACATATAGTTATATGGTGACTTCATTATTATGTAGCACCCCTCTTCTGTTCTAGGATCCCACCAAGGACACCACATGACACTTGGTGGTGTGGCGTTGGCTCACCAAGGCTGCCGTGGCAGTTCTCAGGCACGGCTGTACGGGCTAGCTCTAGCAAACTTACTTCTGCAGGTCTTCCCATCGTCACGAAGAATGTATCCCTCAAAGCACTGACACAGGAATGAGTCTTCACTGCTTACACATGAATGTTCACAACCATGGTCCCCCAAAGCACAAGAGTCCAGTCCTGATTAGAATTACAGAAATGGAAGAAAATTATTCACAGATAAATGAATAGTGGCCTATTCATTTCTAAAAGACATTTCAGACATACTAAGTTAAAACAGTGTCTTTTCTTACATAGTTCATTTCAGAATAGAAAGTATCTATGAGCAGAAATTCCTAATATATACAAAGGACATAGGTAAAGCAAAACATCCAGCTCCATGGGGAAAGAAAACAGAAAAAAAGACAGTTTCCAAAGGAGATGTAAATAGCTAAGACTGGAAGAGCGTTCAGTCTAACGCCAGCTTCCCTGCGCATCCACATATGCATGTAGAACACTTTACCTCTTCATTCATTTACTCAAAGGCAGCAAAGCTGTTTGTTGTTATTTCAAGACAGGCTGCCACTGTGTAGCCCAGGATGGCCTTGAACTCATGATCTTTTGCTTTAGTTTGAACACTAAGGTAAGCTTCAACAAACCTAGATAATCAGCAAATTTGTTATGAGTTCTTCCTGGGGGTTGGGCACTGCTCTGGGGAGGGAGCCTGCTGGGCTGGAGCTTGACACCTTGTGGTGTCAGATAAGGAGCAGAGCCCCTGCTCCGGAGAGGAAGAGGAGAGTGTCTGGGTGAGGATGACTGCATGCATGCTGCAGGTGCAGGGGGAGGCAGGATGCCGCATGGGACACACAGGCAGGGCACGTCTGAGTGGGAAGGGCAGTCACAGGGTGTTCTGAGCACAAGAATCCCTCAGCTGCACTGTGAAAGCACAGAAAGCTGTGAGGGCAGGGAAGGCACACGGGAGATGGATATAGCTTCCTGCAGTGGCCCTGCTGGCCCAGAACACAGTGGTGATCGTCCTGTCAGGCTGGCTGTGCTTCAGATGGTAGAGCTATAGCACCTGCTGGTAGATTGATGTTAGACCACAGATCTTCTAGCTGCTTTTCTCCCCCTTCCAGAAATCAGGCCATATCTCCCTGAAGCCCGTCTTCCTAGGAGTTCTCTCTTCCCTCTTGCAGCTGTGAACAAGCCCAGTCACCCTGACCCCTAGACCACAGACAACCCTTGAATCACTTCAGTCAGTGCCAGGTCACATCACATGGCGTGGATCTGGTCACCTCCACTGACAACTACAGACCAGAATGGCTGTTGCTCTTTAGAATCCAGGACTCTCTCCCATTGGCTTCTTTACCCTGGTGTGGCTGTGCCTGCTACCGGTCTCCCATGTCATGGCATGGTCATAGCTGCCCATGGCCATGAGGATCATTCCTAATAAAGTTCATCTGACGGGCAATTTTGTGTCAACTTCTGTCCTTTCCAACAATTGAAGAGTCCACTGTCACATGGCTAGAACAAGAGTCAAAAGCCTGAGCTCCTGAAGATAGCGTTTTATTTTATAGGGCTGGGTGCAGTGACACTTTAAGACATGGCTGCATTTTATTTGTTTTCTGTATGAGTGCTCTGCTGCATGTACACCTGCATGTCAGAAGAGGGCGACAAATCCCATCACAGATGGTTGTGGGTCACCATGTGGTTGCTGGGAATTGAACTTAGGGCTTCTGGAAGAACAGCCAGTGTTCTTTTTTTTTGGGGGGGGAGGGGTTGGTTTTTCGAGACAGGGTTTCTCTGTGTGGCCCTGGCTGTCCTGGAACTCACTCTGTAGACCAGGCTGGCCTCGAACTCAGAAATCCACCTGCCTCTGCCTCCCAAGTGCTAGGATTAAAGGCGTGCGCCACCAACACCCGGCTTTTTTTTTATTTAACAGCCAGTGTTCTTAACTGCTGAGCCGTCTCTCCATCTGGGAACAGTAAGATTTTATGAGAACCATATAGTTAACTGAAAGCTAAGCCAGCCTTTTAGAAAATGAACAGGATTTCAACAGAGGGTGTGCACCAGCGTGGGAAAAGGACCTGGCAGGGGCTACAACAGGGAGAGCCCATTGGCTTTGTTTTCGTTAAGCCTCATTGCAGCATGTTTCAGAGAAGGGAAGTTCTCAGAACTATATTCTGTAGGCTACTTAAGGGATCCAATATTATTCTCATTTACCAGCAAGAGCAATTAAAGTTGAGGAAGGCTTATTACAACTCGCCAAGACCACTTGCTAACACACGGAGGAACCAGATTAAAAATGTTATATTTTTTGATAACGAAGCCCATGACTTTTCCCAACTACATAGCATTACCATCTGCTAAGCTTTCAGACACAAAGGGGATTCTGCCTTTCTCTGGGCAGCGACACTGCCAGAATGTTTGAACGACGGGGAAATGTGGGCTGGAGTTTTAACTGCAGAGGGGATTCTAAGCAGGGCTCTGTGCTCTGATTTGCTCTGGGTGTGGCTTACTTCTCTGGGCACATTCTGGACTCATTATTAATGCAGAATATTTCCCTGTGGCTGGGTAGTTCCTTGCAGAGTTAAAAGTACCACTAAGTGACACACAGCACAGACAGCTTGTTGGCAGAGGGGAATTTTTTTTCCTCTTTCACCATGCATTTATAAGAATACTCCATTTTCCAAGGTAATAAAATAGCTAAGCTAAGCTAAGCAAAAGCCCTCTCAGGCCAATATCACCAAACCTTAATCCAGCGTGAACTTTCTGATCACACTCTTCTGCTTGGGACTTCCTAAACCTGGCCCTGCTCTACCATCTTCAGCCCAAGCTTTCCCCTTGAAGACCACAGGTCTTCCTCATGGAGGTACAGGCTACATGCTTGCCTAGCCCATGTCTGTCAGGTGGCACTGCTTTTCTTTATCAGAGGTCAGGGCAGCCAAGGAGAAGCCCTGTGCCCACAGGGGCATGTCCTTATCCTTGGCTAAATGCCAGCAGCTCCCAGCCCAGCTCCTCCGTTCTCCCAGAACTGTTAATGTGTGCATACTTTTTTTTTTCATTTTTTTATTCTATATTCTTTGTTTACATTCCAAAGGCTTTCCCCTTTCCCAGTTCCCTTCCACCATACGTCCCATAAGTCCTCTCCCCACCTCCAACTATTCCCCAATCACCCCCCCACACACACACACACACCATTTCTCTGTTCTGGATCTACAAAACTGGATCCAGTCCTTTCAGGACCAGGGTCCTCTCCTTCCTTCTTCTTGGGAATCTTTTGATTTGCTAATTGTGCCTTGAGTATTCAGAGCTTCTGGGCTCATTAATATCCACTTATCAGTGATTGCATTTCATGTGTATTATTTTGTGATTGGGTTAACTCACTTAGGATGATATTTTCCAGATCTAACCGTTTGCCTACAAATTGCATGAATTCATTATTTTTAATTGCTGAGTAGTATTCCATTGTATAAATATACCACATTTTCTGTATCCATTCCTCCTTTGAGGGATATCTGGGCTCCTTCCAACTTCTGGCTATTATAAACAAGGCTGCTATGAACATAGTGGCCGAGAAACACCTTAAGAGATGTTCAACATCATTAGTCATCAGGGAAATGCAAATCAAAACAACCCTGAGATTCTACCTCACACCAGTCAGAATGGCTAAGATTAAAAAACTCAAGAGACAACAGGTGCTGGCGAGGATGTGGAGAAAGAGGAACACACCTCCACTGTTGGTGGGATTGCAAGGTGGTACAGCCGCTCTGGAAATCAGTCCGGAGGTTCCTCAGAAAATTGGGCATGTCACTTCCAGAGGACCCTGTCATACCACTCCTGGGCATATACCCAGAGGATTCCCCTGCATACAATAAAGACACATGGTCCACTATGTGTGCATGCTTTAAAGTGAGTGACTAAGCTTATCTTGTCCTCGGTTCATTGCCTCAGGGTCTCTGATCCAGAGCAGAACGGTGGACTCTCAGTCACAGGAGACTTCTGCAGATGACTGCTAAAGGGAAAGCATACAGCTTCCAAAGTCAGGTGTGCTAAGGGCATACTTGCCTCTGGAGGAGTGGCTGGCAGTGTCTATGAAAGTTACAGAATGGGTGGTGGTGGCGCATGCCTTTAATCCTAGCACTTGGGAGGCAGAGGCAGGTGGATTTCTGAGTTCAAGGCCAGCCTGGTCTACAGAGTGAGTTCCAGGACAGCCAGGGCTACACAGAGAAACCCTGTCTCGAAAATGTTTAAAGAAGAGCCTGATGCTAAATGGGAGAGGTGACCTCAGGGCAAGACCCTACTCGCGATGCTCCCACCTTGTGAAAAGTAATGAAGGCAGGCTTCTGCAGTGGTGGGAGCGGCTGCAGCAGGAAGGCGCTGCAGACTAACGACTAACGGAAGGAGGGCGGGGCCCAACCCTAACAAGCTGCGGAATTGGCAACTTTAGCTACAGGGTTCTGCAAAGATACGTCAAAGGGGTTGTGGACACTCCCTTCTCAGCAAAAGTCCCAGCACGAGGCCCAGAGAGGTCATTGTGTGAAGCTGTGATCCAGCTGGACTGCGCTGGACTCCAGCCGGGGAGAGCTGCGATCAGATGTGGAGCCAGGCCAAGACAGAGAAGCATGCCACAGCCAACCAAGCCGAGAGGAGTAGGGGTCTCAGATATTAGCGCTGGGTGCAGAGGAGCTTGACTTGCTGATCCTCAGCCTCGTTGGCCCAGCATGCCCTCACTGTGCTCCCTTTCTTCACTTTTGGAATGCTCATCCTGTGTCACTGTGTGTTAAAGTATATGATCTTTGTTTTTTTTAATTTTGATTTTGTTGAAGTTACAGTTAACTATCTCTTAAGAGAGTGCCTTGAGTCTCAGAAGAAATTTTGAACTTTGGACTTTTAAACAGTGTTGAAACCGTGATCAACTATGGGGACTTTTGAAGTTGACCCCAGTGCATTTTGTGTAAGGAGAGGTTCTCATACAAAGGTTTTGTTCCCCAATTGGTTCTTGATTGGTCAGTAAAGAAGGCTGGGCAGAAGGTATAGGTGGGACATCTGGGAAACAGGAGCCGCAGGAGAGAGGGCTTTCTGTCATGCTTTGGAGGAAGAAGAACACAGCAATCTTGTGAGGTCTCAGGGAGAGCTTGGGCTTGTGGCCTCCTGTATTCCCAGGACTTGAAAGACCAAAGTCGGGTCTTGAGTTCAAGACTAGCCTACATTACTAAGCCCCTTTCTCAAAAGCAATGAAAAACTGAAAATGTTTTTTTTAATTATACTTATTTAGTGTGTGTGTGTGTACTCATGAACATATGCCATAGCTTGCAAAAGGTTGGAGCTTACTTGTGGGAAGTTGTTTTTCTCCTTCCACCATATAAGTTCTACAGACCAAACTCAGGTGAGTTCAAGTCTGAGCAACTTTATGAGACTTCATCTCAAAATAAACGTTCAAGCAGAGGTAGTGCTGGCCTATCGCACGCTTAGGGCAAGATATCAAAGCACCAAACACTGGGACTAAGAGCGTCTTCTTTAATCACTGACTATGTAGGTGGGCATTTTGCCTGCCTTGTGTTTGCCCCGTGTGGAGCAGGGCCCCTGGAGGCCATGAGAGGATGGAGTGCAATGGTTTGAAGCTGTCGTGTGGGTGGGGAGACCTGAGCCCTGGGTTCGAGACGAGCAGCCACGTCCTCTTAGCTGCCGAGCTCTGTCCAGTGCTCTGCACTCCCCGATGAGGCTCAGACAGGTAAAACAGGCCTTGGGAGTGTGCTGGTCCAGCCCCACTTTAGAGATGAGGAAACTGGAGGTCAGTGAGCAGAAGTGACTGTCTCAAGGCTCCTTAACCTGAAGAGGAGACTTGTTTTAGCTGGTTTCCCTCCAGCTCCAGGGGGCTAATCAGTCGGGTAAGGCTCTTGGAAGACAAATAGTTGGTTCAAGGTTAGCTCCAGAAAGTTTCCTGTGCTACAGGGGACAGGTCCCACCTGCTCCCGAGGCTCCCTCTGGCCCATCTGGGTCATGGACCAGCGCTGCTGCCGCCCACCCGTGTCAGGGGACCTCGTGGGCTGTACCTGTGGTTGGCTCCCCCGACTGAGTGTCTAGCATCAGATTTAACATCTTTCCTAAGACTTGGGACTCCCTAGGGATCCCAAGGACCCCACGCTCTTGTGGCCATTCTGCTCACACCCAGTGGCCGCCATGCAGATTGGCTGACACATCTTAAATACGCCCCAGGAAGCAGGACAAGACATCTCCCACTCAAAGACATGCCTTTCATTGAACTAAAACCTCACTGTGGGTGGGGTCTGCCCTCTGTGACCAGGATGGCTAGAGGCTTAGCAGCAGAGCCGGGTTTCTGAGGTCCTTGTACATTGACACAACTGTGCTTCCCACATCTAAGTTATAAACCAGGCGGTATGTGTGGGGTGGGGGTAATGTGTCCAGCGTAGTCAGTAGTCAGACTGTCAACAACGACAGCAATTCCCGCCTGGCTCTGAGCTCCACATACAATGTAACTGCAACGTGCCTGACCTCAGGTCATAGGGTAGTCTGCCAAGAAGGTGACCGACCAAAGGTTATCAGGTAGCATGATGGTTTCAATGGGAGCAGCTGACCCACTGGTGCCCCTGTAGAAGCCTTTTCTTAAACTAAGAAGCATCCACATATCACCACTGTGACCATCACCACCACTATCACCACTACCACCATCCTCCTCCTCCTCGCCATCATTATCATCATCGCGTGTATATGACGTGACGGGCCGCTCAGGTGCTATGGTGCAATCTGGAGGCCAGAGAACTCTCTGAGTCAGTTCTCTCCTACCTTTGTGTGCACTCTTGGGCTTAAACAGCTCACCAGGCTAGCAGGACAGGCAGTTTACTGAGTCACCCTGCCAGCTCAGCACTAGTGTTTTATTTGAAAAGACACCAAAGAGTTCATTCCCTCACTCCCTGTCTCCACCTCTCCTCCTTCATGAGAGGACACAGCCACTGGTGGGGAAAGCCTTCACCAGAGCATTACCATGCTGGCGCCCTGCATTCAGACTTCTAGCCTCCAGTACTTTGAGAAAGACATTTCTGTGGCTAGAAAACAATACACAGTCTGTGGTATTTTGTCATGGCTTTCAGAGCAGACTTAGGGTGGGGGTGGGGCAGGGCAGGAATTGCGCAGCTGCGGTAGATGTTAGCCTGCGGTAGATGGACTGGGAGTGTGGCCAGTTGGATCCTGAGGCTTCGCAGCTCTGGCTCCTGTACAAGCAGTGTCCCCCACAGCTGGAAAGAAGGCCTTCTCCCAGGACGGTGTGTGAACTCCTGGGCTTGCTAACTTCTGGAGTAGGGCATCTCTGAGGCCTGCGAGGAGATTGTGCCTGGGCCTGTCCCTGAGAGATTGGATACAGAGACTCTGGGTCTCTTGGTGAAGAAGAGGCTAAAGCTGAGGAGTGAGCCCCTGACTAACAGGGGAGCTTAAGACCCACTACTCGTTTTCAAAACATGTCTCTGAACATATGCGTCTGGGTCACAGGGGACCCTGAAAGGCAGGGATAATCACTCCCAGTTGGAAGGTGAGCAGTCAGACACACAGGGAGGGCCAGCTTTCTTGCCCAAGTTAGACGTGAGACTTTGTATCTTTGGATTTTTATATTCTGTGTTTCTTTTCACAGGCATACACAGGTGTACAGGGGAGGAGGCGTCTGGCACCCGTGGTTAGGGAGGAGGGAGTCTCCATGGGGCTGACTCTGCTGATTGGCTGGGTCTCTGTACGCAAGGTGGGAGGGGCTAGGGAAGTCCTCAACTGAGCGAGAATGGCCTGTTCAATGGCCTGTTCGGGATGCCTTGAGCTGAAGCACAGGGGGCTGTGGGGGAAAGGCCTTCACAGGTGGAGCCGGGGCTCTCCCACACTGCTAACCAAGGCTTGCCACTGGGTTGTTTTTTTCTGGGAGGCAGTAAGGAGCCATTACAGGTGACAGCGTGGGGTGGGGTGGCAGCTGGGTCATGGAGTCAAAGAGCCAAAGGGACTCTGGTCACTCTCTAACCCATTCATTTCAGTTTGCCAGACTGGGCCCTGGGAACTCCAGGTCAGACCTGGCCTCCGACCTCCGACGCCCAAGGGCTGGAAGGCTGCGGGCTGAGCACTCCATTTGCAGCGTGCTTGCGTGCTTGCCGAGTCTTGTTTGGCACTGTGCTGATTTTGTACGAGTTGCCTTTAAGGGAAATGCATTCTAGTGAGGGAAAGAGGCCCCTGAGCTGCGGCCGGAAGAAGAAGTCTCCTCATTTCCCTCCCCAGCCCACTCCCAAACTGTTCAGCTAGAGCCTGGCATCGGGACGGAGAGGGAGGGAGGGTAGGTAGGCTTCATGCCACCCAGTGCCCGCTCTGATCCGGGAACTTGGACTTAGCTCTGTACTTGAGCACCCTCCAGAATGAGTGACCATCTGTTGTCAAGGGGCTAAATAAAGGCTGAGGAACCCCTCATGAGTTGAGCAAGGTCTGTCAGACCCTGGCTTACTCTAGTAAAGTCCAGCAGACTTTACTAGAAAGGTAGTCATGTTATCTGGCTCTGTACCATGTGGCATGGGCCGGGGCACATCCGTCCTCCCCCCATTAGCTGTGACCACAGTGCGAACCTAGGCTTCGATTACAAGATGGAGCAGCGACACTGAGTCACTTGGGAGCTGACAGAAAGTTTTCAATTAGGGGAGTGGCTCTGTCCCGGGTGTTGTGCGGTACGCGGTGACCCATCAGGTTACCTCACGTTCTCAGAACCACCAACCAGACCTAAAGTTCACTTGTACTTGCACGGTGGCTCTTTCTTTAGACCCTGTTGGATTTAACTCACACAGATGATGACACCATTCCCTTAGTTACACACACGCTTTAACTGACAAAACAGGCAAGGGGTAGGGGCAGCGGAGGCAAAAGCCGGATTAGGCGAGGGCAGGAGGCTGAAGGAAGACGTGCGGGCGTGTGCGATCATCTCACCCTCCGCGCTAGCTTTTCAGAGCAAGGAAAACAAAGGAGGGAAATAACGCTAGAATCACACCCATAACCCCTCACATTGGCTTTAGCGGGCAGGCAAGTACAGCTGGTATTTAACATGCCCGCCCCGTGCCACACCCCCAGTGCCTGGGCCCCACTAGAATGGCTGCAGCAGCAGTCTGCGAGGCAGCTGGGCGGAGATCAACAAGCAAGCAGCAACATGGACTGCCTACTTGCCAAGATCCAAGAATCCATCCCAAATCAGAGAAGCATTTTCTCACAGGCAGCGCAGTTATGGCTCTATAGCTGTGCAGGCAGCTCGGCTGCCCACGGAACTGACGCCACAGAGAGGGGGAGGATTACTGCTGTGCCTTCAGATGTGCCAGTGCCAAGGAACGTGGTCCGATAACCAGGAAGGCAGGAGCCAGGGAAAGCTCCCGTTCTTACCCTTTCTCTCAAATGGCTCTTACTGCTTCATCTTGGTCTATGTGGCAGAAAGCCCAACATTCTCGAGTAGAAGAGGTGAAAGAGCCTGGAATGGTTTTGTTTGTTTGTTTTGATTTTTTTTTTTTTTTGGCTTTTTATGATACAGTTTCTTTGCATTGCCCTGGCTGCCCTGGAATTGGTTCTCTAGACCAGGTTGGCCTCAAACTCATGGAGATCCTCCTGCCTCTGCCTTCTGATGCTGGGATAAAGCTTGTAGCACCACTGCCCAGTGAAGGAGCCTGGGATTTTTT
Organism: Apodemus agrarius; assembly: GCA_964023405.1. Classification (NCBI taxonomy): domain Eukaryota; kingdom Metazoa; phylum Chordata; class Mammalia; order Rodentia; family Muridae; genus Apodemus; species Apodemus agrarius. The sequence continues at coordinate 69,803,716 of OZ030022.1, forward strand.
CATTTGGTTGGTTGTTTAAATGCAGAAAGGAGTTAAAGCCAGGTACAAGGAAACATATACCTAGATAATATCACTGCCACCCTGGCCTTGTGCTAAGGCGACAGGGCTCAGGGAAGGGGAAGGATCTCTCAGACATCTCCTTTCAGAGCTAGCTGAGCTCCCACACAGATTGAGACCCACTTCGGAGAGGGCCATCCTGGACTCTTCATCTGCCCCTGGAGTGTGATAGCGTGTGCTTAGAGTGTTCAGTGCTCGGCGTGCAGCCATCTGGCGGTCAGGGAGGCTCTGCATTGTGGGTCCCAGGTGTGACAGGCTAGGGGTAGAGCTGAGAGTGTGTCTTAGTCTGGGCTCTGGAGTTAGACTACAGCGCATGGAGAGAATGACAGGGAAGAACAGAAGCTTAAGAAGTTAGGACTTCCCCTGCCTCATCTCACCATGGGAAAGCACAGTGAGGACTTACATACAAAAGACGTGGGGACCGAGGGGCTGGTCCCACGCTGTCATTACTCATTCTCCATAGTCAGCCCACGCCCACGAGAAAGGCACTAATCCTTCCCACCAGCACAATCACCTTGGAAAACTTCCATGTCTCAAACATATCACAGTGGCAACCAAATTTGAACATAACTTTGAACAAACCACAACTCAAACCGCCGCAGCATGCCAAAAATGAGGGGCTGTTTCCTAACGCTGGCAGGGGCACTTCCAGGACCGTGGGAAGGAGATTTGGGCAGGAATACCAATGGCTTCAAGATACAGGCACACACATCCCCAGGGGCCGTGAAGCCTGAAGGAGGGTGCTCGGGCACCCGGAGGGTTTGTGCTGAGCTGTCTGCCCCAGGACCTCACATGCAACGAGACTCACTTGCACAGGTCTTCCCGTCGCTTCGAAGCACGTGACCCTCAGGACACTGGCAGGCAAAGGATCCGTCCGTTTTGACACAGGAGTGTTCACAACCATGGTTGCTCAGCAAGCAGTAATCTGCCCCTGTGAGACCAAAGCCAAGTGAGGTCCCTGAGCCTGTCTCAGCGAGCCTTCGGGGCTGCGGTGGGAATCAAGTAACTGGTTTATCTATTGTCATTGAAAGCCTGTGGTCCCAGCAGAGTCTCCCTGGGGGAGAGGAAAGGGCAGAGGGGAACATGCCGTTCTCTGCATTGTCTATACATGCCACGTCTGCTGGGAACGCTTCCCGTAGAGCTGAAAGGGGCACTCACTGGAGCAGGTCTTGAGGTCCTCATTAATAAGGAAGCCTTCCGAGCACTGGCAGACAAAGGACTCCTCCGTGTTCACGCACAGCTGCTCACAGCCATGGTCCTGCTGTGCACAGTGGTCCACCCCTGCAATGGTCACAAAATACGAAAACATAAAGGGACTGAGGTGCCAACACGCTGTTGAGCAAGGCTACACAGACCCCCCCTGCAGCCACAGCAGCCGTGTCAGTGATACAAACCCAGAGTCACACGGGATGGGAAAGTCTCAGCTGAGGAATTACCTCCCCCAAAAGTGGCCTGTGGGCATGTGTGTGTGGCATGTCCTTGATGTTGATCGATGCCCACTATGAATGGTGCCACCCTTGAGAAGGTAGTCCTGAGTGGTATAAGAAAGCCAGCTTAATGTGAACTGGACACAAGGCAGGGACCGGCATTCCTCTGTGCTCTCTGCCTCAGTTCCCACCTTGAGCTCCCTCAGTCATAGACTGTATCCTGAAACTGTAACCTGAAACACACTGTCTTCTCTCCAAACTGCTTTTGGTCCTGGAGTTTATCCCAGCAGCAGAGAAGCAAGCTGGGGCAGGGCTGACCCCATGGCCTTGCTGTGGATGTGCACCACACTTAGCCTCTCTGGGGTGTGACCTCCTGACCCGGGGGTGATGGCAGTCCCTTTTCTTTTTTATGCCTCTCTCGGCTCTGTGTGCTCACGAATGGTGCAGCACATGTGTGAGCTTGTGGAGACCAGAGGACAACGTTATCATTCTCAGGAAATGTGGTCTCCCCTTTAGACAGTGTCTCTCACTTGCTTGGAGCCCTGCAATTAGGCTGGACTGGATGGACAGGGCCTTTCTGAGGTGGAATCCTGGTTTATTTGGAAACTCAGCTGTGTCTTGTGATGTTTCCCTGGAAGCTGCCTTATGAGAGGATGTTGGAGCAGACACATGAGAGGACACTGCGATGTTTGGAAAGGGCGTGAGTAGGACCCAAATACTCTTGTAACACTTTGCAAGTCTTTGCTGATCTTCTCGTTGTGACTTCAGAGAGAGAGGGAGAAGAGCCAGAGGACGTCTCGTGGTACTCCAGCTGCTTCCTGATTCTCGAGAGGACTCTCTGATCTGACGGAGCCGTGGGGTTTCTTCTGGATCGAGCTGCTGCTACTGATTCATGCTTGGAATCACCCCAAAGAACTACTTCTAAATGGGTGCACATCTCCCGTTTCCCGTTAGCCTCTCTTCTCCCGTGCCTTCGGGGGTGGGCGAGAAGGGAGGTTGAGGAGGCATTTAAGAACTTTGTTGTTGTTGTTGTTTTTGTTTGTTTGTTTGTTTTGGTTTTTTGAGGGTTTCTCTGTGTAGTCCTGGATATCCTGGAACTCACTGTGTAGACCAGGCTGGCCTCGAACTCAGAAATCCACCTGCCTCTGCCTCCCAAGTGCTGGGATTACAGGCGTGCGCCACCATGCCCGGCTAAGAACATTTACTAAAGTAGGTTTTGAAAACATCCAAGCCTGCACTGCTCTGTGCTGAGATCACAATGCATGCTGCCACACCACCACTCTTACCCAGGCTCTGGGGTAGACCTCAGACCCCTGGCTTGCAAAGCAGCCACTTTACTCACTGGGTCATCTCCCCTACATACCTGGTGGTTACTTTCTGGGAATGATGCAGTCAAAGTCAGAGGAAACGATCCATCTAAAGCCCTCCAGTGGCTGGCACATGGCAACCACTTAAGGAATAGCTATTACTATTACTAAGTAGTGCTCAGAATTATTGTGTAATTCATTTCTATTTAAAAATAAAAAAGTTAGCCGGGCGTGGTGGCGCACGCCTGTAATCCCAGCACTCTGGGAGGCAGATGCAGGCGGATTTCTGAGTTCAAGGCCAGCCTAGTCTACAGAGTGAGTTCTAGGACAACCAGGGCTACACAAAAACCCTCTCTCGAAAAAACCAAATCCAAAATAAGAAAAACAACAAACAAACAAACAAAACACCTCTCTTAATCAGGACATCCAGATTCAGACAATAAACAAAGCTTCAGCTGCTGGTGCAGCCTCTTCTGGCACCAAAGCACCATACAGCTGGTCCAGGGGCAGGGAGAGCAGAAAGCCGGGGAACACACAGCTATGGTGGACCGCTCTCATAGACAGCCCCACGGGCTGCCTCCCAGATTTACTGAATGGAGAAAATGTAACCCCATAAGCTGGAGAGACACTGAAGTAAGCCTCTTCACTCTGCATGGCTGAGGACTAGTGCCCTGTGCAGTAGTCCACTGGTGGGCGTGCCTACTGTAAACTCAGAGTCTCAGGAGCAGTATGCTCATGATCACATCCGGAACTGCCATTTACTAGGCAGAATGTGAGAGCTAGGGGGTCGAAGGTGCTCACAACTGTGCCTGCATAGAATGAGTCCTCCAGAAGGGTTGGCTGCCATCATGCCTGGGGCTCTCTCAGATCCCTATAATTTTCCCTGGGTACTTTTGGGCAGAAACCGCTTGGTCTATACTTTCTAAATGTTGACAAATCTTATAAAGACCCCCATCTCTTCTGGGCTCATATCTGAGCTTATAGATTCTCTAAGGCATGCTAGGAGAGTCAGGGAGTCCCGGACTCTGATGCCTATGGTAGACTCAGCAAAGCTGCAGATTACTATCAGGGCCAGCAGCAAGCCAAGCCTACACATTCTGAGAAGACGGCAGGACTTGGCATCTTCATTAACCAGGCATCTTCTTGTTGAACGAAGATCTCCTCCTCCTCCTCAACTCAAGATCCAACAACAGTCAGAAGAAAGTGTACAGCACAGTGCTTTTACATCAACCTCTTCATTCAAAATCCCCTTGACTTCTGAGAGCATGCTTTGAAAGCCAAATCTCTTTCCCTCTGAAGACAGAGTAGAACCAAGGTTTCCCCAGGCTGGCCCAGTATCTCACCCTTCAGCGGAGAAACTTCCCTTCCTGCCAGTCAAGGGTCCAAATGTTCAACAGCTGCATGCTTCACACCCAGTCTCCCACCTGCAGAGCCAAGCAGGTGCATAGTGTACTGTGTGCAAAGCACAAAGCTATGGTTCTTATATCGGCCAGTGCCACTAGCACCAGCTCTCAGTGTGTCATGGTCCTGGTAACTATCAGTCCTGACATACTCTTAGCCTCTGCTGGCTTGGGATTGTAAAGACTGTACCTCAAAAAAAAAAAAAAAAAGTTATGGGCCCATCCATATGGCAAGATCCGAAAGTTCTCATATGTTTATGTCACCAAGCTTGTGTGGGTCCGATACAAGGAAATAAAGGAACAGCTTCACAAAATTCCTGTGTTGCCATTTTTCTCTCACTTCAGCCTGGGTAGTCGAAAGTTTTCCAAGGTCTGCCCCTTCTGGCTTCTTGTCCCAACCTGGTTCTGGCCGTTAGTCACTTTCACAGGCTTGGTGATATGGATGGACTATTATCTTTTATCTAGTATTATATTTATCATAAACCAGGCATTAAGCTAAGAGATTGAAATGGCCTCAATTATTCCCCATAACCACCTGAGGAATCAATGCTACTAATTTTTAAAAACAGGCAATCAAAACTTGGAGAACAACCTGTCCGAGTCACACATGTAGAATGTGATAGAGCTTAGATTTGAATTCAGCCTATCTGACTTAGTAAATGCTTTTAATAGCAAAGACTAATAGCTGTTATTAGAACAGGCAGCCCTGTTCTAAGCAGCCTACATCTCTCTCTCTCTCTCTCTCTCTCTCTCTCTCTCTCTCTCTCTCTCCCTCTTTCTCTCTCTCTTCTCTCCCCTCCCCATTCCTGCTCCCAGCTCTATCCTTGCTGGGATCTAATCAATGGCTTTGTGCATGCAGAGTTACCACTCTACTTACTGACTTAGCTACATCCTCAACCCCTATCTTAGTTTGGATTTCAATTGCTGTGAAGAGACACCATGACCAAGGCAACTTTTATAAAGGACAACATTTAACTGAGGCCGGCTTACAATTTCATTATGGCAGGAAACATGACAGACAGGATGTTGGAGGAGTGAGAGATCTGCATCTTGATCTGAAGGAAGCCAGGCGAAGACTGGCTTCCAGGCATCTAGGAGGAGAGTCTCAAAGTCCAAATCCAAAGTGACACATTTCCTCCAACAAGGGCACACATACTCCAACAAGGCCACAACTCTAACAGTGCCACTCTCTGGGCCAAGCATATTCAAACAACCACCACATTCCTTAGCCCCCATGGGCTTGTTTAACACATGAATCTATGGGAGCCATACCTAGTCATAGCTTAATACAAAATACATTTAGTTCAACTTCAAAAATCTCCATAGTTTATAACAGTGTCAGCAATGTAAGAATCCAAAGTCTCTCCTGAGACTTAATCTAATCACTTAACTGTAATCTCCTGTAAAATCAAAATCAAAAATCAGATCACACACCTCCAACATTATATGATATATGTTACCATTCTAAAACATCAAAGTGAGGAAATACTGGCCTGAAACAAGACAAAAAACCAGCTGGGCAAGCTCCAAGCCTTGTGTCTCCACGTCTGAAGTCAAACTGCTCTTCAAATCTCTGACTCTATTCATCTTTGATGACAGCAACAAACTTCTTTCTCTTGGGCTGGTTCCACTCCCTGTTAGCAGCTTTCCTCAGCAGGTATCCCATGGCTCGTACATTTCTAACATCTTGGGATATTCAAGGCAACTTCAACTTTAGAGATTCTTGCTCCAATGTCTGGGATCCTCACATGATCTTCTGGGCTCCTCCGAAGGGCTTGGGTCACCTTTCCACTCTGTCCTACTCTGCTCCACTGATGCTGCTGTTCTTGGTGGTCATCCCATGGCACTGGCATCTCCAATACACCGGGATCTTCTGCTGCAACTAGACTTGACCAATAGCCTCTCATAGGCTCTCTTCACGGTGCCAAGGCTCAACTTCTTTGTGTGACCCTTTCAGTCCTGGACCATCTGAAGTTGCACCTTCACCAGTGGCTTTCCATGGCCTCTCACAGTGCCAATCCTCAGTTGTTCTCCATGACACCTTCATGCCTTCTTCTTCTTCTTCTTCTTCTTCTTCTTCTTCTTCTTCTTCTTCTTCTTCTTCTTCTTCTTCTTCTTCTTCTTCTTCTTCTTCTTCCTCTTCTTCCTCTTCTTCCTCTTCCTCTTCCTCCTCTTCCTCCTCTTCCTCTTCCTCCTCTTACTCTTCTTCTTTTTTTTTGGTTTTTGGAGACAGTGTTTCTCTGTGTAGTCCTGGCTGTCCTGGAACTCACTCTGTAGACCAGGCTGGCCTCAAACTCAGAAATCCACCTGCCTCTGCCTCCCAAGTGCTGGGATTACAGGCGTGCGCCACCACGCGCGGCCCTTCATGCCTTCAAAACCAGTATCACCTGAGTGATTCTTAAACATTACCAAGTCCAGTTGCAACACAAGGTACAACCTTGGCTATCTATCTCTGGAACACAGCTTCTTTGTGCTCTCAGAAAACACTTCCTAGATGCTAGTCTCTTCTTAATCATCACTAATTTCTTAGCTCCAGCTAACCAGCATCAATTATCCCAGTAATCCCTTCTATTCTTGACTCTAAAGCCAGAGCCACATGGCCAAAGCTGCAGAGTTCTGCTGGAATATGTGGGTGGGGGTGGGGGTGGGGTGGGGGGTGCCCCTCCTATTGTATTGCCAGCTTTCTCTTTTTCTACTCCTTCACTGCCTAAGCTTGGCTGACTGTCCTAGAACTTGCTCTGTAGATTGACCTTGAACTCGGAGTCTCAGACTCAGTCTCCTGAATGCTAGGATTAAAGGTGTGTGCCACTGTACCTGGACTTAGGCTTTTCTTTACCTGAACTTGTTCTGTACTAGGCTGGCTTTGAACTCAGAGATCTGTTTCTCTTTGTCTCCTGGGATTAAAGGTGTATACCATCATGTCTGAACCTAAACTTTTCATTACAGATCTTAATCAAGTTGAAAATTGAGGATAGCTATCACAATCCATCCCTTGTCAATTTGACACACAGTCTCATCTCCTTATGTCCAAATGAAAACAATAACCGGGTCATAATAACACCTAACCTGATATAACCCTCCCTCATACAACTGCAAATATATACGTTTATCTGGGTGGGATCTTGCTTGGAGCTCACAATTTCCTTAATTCCACTGAGTATCCTTGAACACAGGCTTAAGCTTCATCCCACTTCTTGTGCCCCTTTACTCTTTGAACCACACATTTTGTATTTTTCCTTTCTAAGCTGGCTATGCTTGATCAAAACGCTCTCCATGAGAGTAAACCAGCAGACAGAGTCTATGCTGGACTTTTTTTTTTTTTTTTTTTTTTTTTGAGATTTTCTTTGTCAATGCAAAAATACAAATCTCTTTATTTTAGCCTCAGGCATACTGTTTGGATAAAGGCAAAAAGCAGCAATATTCTTCACCAAAACATCATAAAAATTATCTCCAGGCTTTTCAGCTTGGAGGAGGCTACGGTGCAACTTTTTTCGGTCATCCCAAATCAGGGCTCATCCGACACCAGCCGGCTCCACCATGCCACCCACGTTCAACTCCAACGAGATCAGAGTTGTGTATTGAGGTGCACTAGAGGCTAGGTTGGCACCACACCCACCTTGGCCCCTAAGATCGGTCCTCTGGATCTGTCTCCAAAAAAAGTTGGTGATGACATTGCCAAGGCTATCAGTGACTGGAAAGGCCTCAGAATTACAGTGAAACTGGCCATCTAGAACAGACAGGCCCAGACTGAGGTGGTGCCCTCTGCCTCTGCCCTGATCATCAAAGCCCTCAAGGAGCCACCAAGGGACAGGAAGAAGCAGAAGAACATTAAACACAGTGAAAACATCACTTTTTTGAGATTGTCAACATTGCCCAGCAGATGAGACACCGGTCTTTGGCCAGAGAGCTTTCAAGGAGATCCTGGGTACCGCACAGTCTGTGGGCTGCAGCGTGGATGGCTGCCACCCACATGACATCATAGATGACATCAACAGTGGTGCGGTGGAGTGCCCCACTAGTTAAGAAGCAACAAGAAAATATTTCAATAAAAGACTATCTGATAAATATATATATCCAGAGTTCAAATCACCTCAATACCAAAGTCTTCCAACGTCTGCTAGAATGGCCTATTAAATCCCTCTTAAAGCATTTCATGGCATTCCAAATCCAAAGTCCCCAAATCCAAATTCCTCCAGATGAAAACATGGTCAGGCCTATCATGACAATACCACAGTCCCTGGTACCAATTTCTGTCTTAGTTTGGATTTCCACTATTGTGAAGAGACACCATACCAAGGCAACTTTTATAGAGTACAACATTTAATTTGGCTGGTTTACAGTTTTATCATGGCCGGAAGCATGGCAGCATCCAGGCAGACAGGGTGCTGGAAGGGTTGAGAGATCTATATCTCATCTGAAGGCAGCCAGGAAAAACTGGCTTCCAGGCAGGATCTCGAAGCCCACGTCCAAAGTGGCGCGGTTCCTCCAACAAGGCCACACTTCCTAATAGTGCCACTCCGTGGGCCAAGCGTATTCAAACCACCACACACCCTACACAGTTATTTATCTTCATCCCCCACCCCGTCCTGTTCTCTTCTGATGTTCTGAGCTGACGTCTTGATCTAGAGCTCATGCCAGTCTCGTCCCCTGCCTCAGCCTCCTGAGTGCTGAGACTGTTAAATGTGCACCACTGCACTTAGCATATACTAACTCTCTTTACATTTCTTTTAGATTTATGGCCTTTATGTGTATCAGAATTTTACCTGTATGTATGTATGTATGTATGTATGTATGTGTATTATATGTATGCCTAACGTCCATGGAGATCAGAAACAGGCGTTGAATACCCTGACACTGGTGTTACAGTTGTGAGCCACTAGGTGGGTGCTGGGAACAGCATCTGGATCTTCTACAAGAGCAGCAAGTGCTCCAGCCACTGATCCAGTTCTCTAGCCCCCATATGGGTTCTCTTGATCATTACAACTCAACGCTTGAAGTGGGTAGTACTAACAGTGACACTAGATGGTTTGTAAATTGCAGGAAACCCAGAAGCTCTGGAAGGGTATGGACCCTAATGAGCCCAAAGAACTGTGGATGGTCTCCACTCCATCAGCACCCACCCCCCCTGGGGCACACTCACGGCTGCAGGTCTTGCCATTGGGATCCAGAGTGTAGCCCCGACGGCAGCGGCAGTAGTGCCCCTCCTCTGTGTTCACACACTCATGCTCACAGCCTGGTTTGTTCAGTGCACAGTAGTTGATTCCTGAGGAGAGAAAGTGAAGACCACCCCCATTCAGACTGTGTGGTGCTATTAGGGTGGGCTCCAGGGTTCCCACAGTCCCCGTGGGAAGAGCTCCTGGACACAGCTTGCTGTAACAAGCTGGGAATTATCATTCAGTCAGTCATTTGCCAGCCAAGGGCCAGGCCCTAAGCTAGATGTTCCAATGCAAATGCGAACACTGCTGAGGCCTGGCCTTCCAGGGTTTACACTCCAGAGATACAGTAAAAAAGAATCAGGACTGTTACACACCAAAGATATAACCGAGTGCCAAGAAATGAGGTGAGGTTATTGATGCCTTCTGTGCACTGCACGGCTGGTTAAACCATAAACTGAGGAGCAGCAGAAAGGGTGGGGAATGGATGTAACTTCATCTAGGAGGGTCTGGTAGGCCAAGGGCAGACGCCAGACTTGTCACATAGTGTCCTTTATGTATGTCAATTCGTGAAGAGTTCGAGGACGATCAAGAAGGTCAGACCAAAAACAGGAATGGTGAGCAACCCCACACATCAAGTCACGATGCCAGATGACTGAACTTCTCACTGAGGAAATCCAGGTCCAGAGAAGTAGAAATAGCCTTTCCGAGTGCTGCGGCTCAGACTAACTGGGAACTTCACATGGCTTTTAAGGATGTTATTCCCATTACGATGAGCCCCAGCCTGAGTACCAGAATCCAGAATCTCACAGCGCTCATCTGGGTCACACTGCGATTGCTCAGCCTCAGACCCTGATGGCACTCCAGGCTGAGTATCACCACCTTCACGACGAATGTCCGAAACTGACGAGGACACTCTCCTGCAGGAGATGAGGGAGAAGGCAGAAGCCTGACCAGGAGCCTTTCCTCTGGTCTGACACTGCCTTGAAGTACTTTCCCCAGTTTAATCAGATGATAATTTGAAACAGATTTTTTTTATTAGATTTGAAAGTCACCACCAGCCTCCCGATGCATGTTCTAAGGCTCAGAACATTCCCAAGGTCTTAGGCTCCTAACTATAAACCTCAGATTTTAAGCCAATTCCTTTGCTTCCCTTTGCCATGGAAGGCTCTAGAGAGGCCATAGCACTTCCGTCCACCCCCGGCTGCCTGCCGCAATCCAGGACTGAATGCAAAGATTAAAGCATCTCTCACAGACAGATCTCAGAGGTCCAGGCTTGGGCTCACAGCGAAGGTAACAAAATGTGATGATGAGGAGGGGTGAGGAGGAGGAAGAGGAGAAGGAGGGAGGAGGGGGGAGGAGAAAGAGAAAGAGGAAGAGTTGGAGATGGGCCGACAAAGTCACCAGTTCTTAGGAAAAATCTGTCTTTTTCCTGGATATAAGCAGGGCACATGGCTACAGAGGAAATGGGGTTGTCACTATCAAACACAGTGGATGAGTGTTGGGGACTCTGACAGGGCCACAGCCTAGCAAAGGACCCATTTGGGGTCTTTAAATCAGGTCAGCACATCTCCCTTGGTGATCTGCGCAGTGGCTGCCTGAGAGGCTTCTCCTCTTCAGGAGCCTCCAGCAGGGTGTGGAAGGGAGGGGTGTAAGCTGTGAGAACCTTAGAGGACTGGCAAGAGGCGCAGGATCTCAAGCCAAGTCTCCATCAATGGCTACATGTCTGATTCGTTTCCTTTTTCTACCCCACTAGTAACCCGGAAGCATGCTATCATGATGCCTGTGCTGACCCAGACCTAATCATCTCCTGAGGGCCCTCGTCCACTAATAGGAGTCCACTGGCAACCGATTTCCTACAGTGTAGTCCAGCACAGAAGAGAGCAGCTGGGCCACGAAGCTGGCCCTCCAACATACTGTTAGGTGTGTGTGTTCTGATGGAACTGCTCAACCTCATTGTCTTTACCGCTTGAATCTCTTCGTTCAAGTTCTCATTTAATACTTGACTGTTTCAAGGTTTTGTATCCAGGCTTGGTGGTAGGAATTATCTTTTGTGAGGGAGGCTCAGTTTCAAAATATGGGCTTTTTAACCACACAAAGTTTAATTTTTATTAGAAAGAGTGTGGAGTGTGGTCTGTGCCATAAGCAGGATGGGACTTGTCCTGACTCAGCTCCACATATGACCCACGAAGAAGGCACGGCACAGTCTTGCCATGTGGCTCATGACGGGGCTGGGAAGAAGAGGCAGGCGCAGTGCACAGGGAGGACCTAGCCCTCGGAGGCTGAAGGAAGACAGGTGCAATGGTGAGACCAGCCTGCACCACGTCGCCAAGGTCTGTGTTAAAACAAGCCAAAGAACAGAAAACAGCAAGAGAGGGAGAGAGGGAGGGAGGGAGGAAATAAATATACCAGTAACCAGAAATTCCAGCAAGTTCTACAAATGCCATGGTGAGGAAATCACAAGCAAGGCTCAGGAAATTCCATTTACACTGTAATTTCTCCAGGATCAGGCATCTCAGCAGCTCCGTCACTCATTGCCTCATACATCATCTACTCCACAAGTCTGCACTCAATCCGCGCGAGCCAGGCACGCGGGGCCGCCGAGGATGCCATGGTGTAAAAAGGCAAGCACCTCTGCCTGGCAGGACTGTCTGGTGTGTGTGTGTGTGTGCGCGTGTGCGTGTGCGTGTGCATGTGCGTGTGTGTGTGCGTGTGCGTGTGCGTGTGCGTGTGTGTGTGTGTGTGTGTGTGTGTGTGTGTGTGTCTCGGCAGACTCGAGGCTTAGAGGTCTGGTTTGCAGTAGATGCTCCAGGTGCTGGCGACCCCTCAGTATTCCAGGTGACAGGCATCTGAGTCACGTGGACTTCTTCACCCCCTTCCTGCTGACAATCTGTTGCCTTTGGAAGCTGCTGCAATGGCCGAGTGCATTGCCCCCCTTCTTTCTTCCTATCGAAGAGAACAGAACCTTAATGTCCCCACCCTCAGAGGTCATCAAATGTCCCATATGTAAGACTGGAAGAAACCAGCTCCGTTGATGTCACACCTGAATGCCCACCCTTTTTCCTCCCTTTGTAGGGGCACCCTCATTCCAAGGAGCAGCTTCCGCTGTGGCCAGATTCAGTCTATTCAATCTCTAGAAAAATGTTCCAAAAAAAAGGTTTTGCTGAGGCAAAAGGAAAAGAAGAGCAGAACGGTGTTAATAAACACAAACATCCATTACAAACGCAGGCGCTAAAGGTCTGCCATGAGAGGAACTTTGAGAGGAGTGGGCCGGGCCACTTACTTCGGCAGGTTTTCCCGTCTGGATTTAGCGTGAAGCCTCTCAGGCAGCGGCAGAAAGCAGACGTGTGGCCATTGACACACTCATGCTGACACCCGTGATCCGAGGAGGCACAGTAGTCTATCTCTGAAAAGAAAGCAAGGTCCTGGGAATCAAGAATAAGTCGATATGGCTAGCCATGAAAGCCAAGGGTCCTCAGTCTCCATTTTCCTCAAGGGTATAAAATATAGAACTTTCAATTTTAACTCAGAAGAGCCTCTTCAAAAAGCTAGCTCCATGTCTAGATATTATGTCCTCATCTCAAAGATCTTTTTTTGTTTGTTTGTTTGGCTGGTTGGTTGGGTTTTTTTTTTTTTGTTGTTGTTGTTTTGTTTTGTTTTTTCGAGACCGGGTTTCTCTGTGTAGCCCTGGCTGTCCTGGAACTCACTCTATAGACCAGGCTGGTCTCGAACTCAGAAATCCACCTGCCTCTGCCTCCCAAGTGCTGGGATTACAGGCGTGCACCACCACCGCCCGGCTTAGTTAAGACTTCTTATAAGTTTTTTTTAAATTGGTGGGATTTCTGTGTGGATTACAATGTTTAAATTCTTCCTATCAATATGCACGTTATTTTTATTTAATTATTTTCTTTCCTATTTTCCTGGCTAGAACTTCCAGGATAATGTTAAATAGAAGTTTTTAGAGCAGATTTTCTGTTTCATTAATGATCTCTATCTCTCTGAGTGTGTGCTCGTGCACGTGTATGTGTGTGCTCGTGCATGTGTGTGCACGTGCATGCGTGTGTGCTTGTGCACGTGAGTCAACACCAGGATGTTGAGACTTGCCCCCCCATTCCCTTCAACATAGCTGTAGCCATTTTGTTCCATGCCTGCTATCTACTTCATATTGTTGTAATATGTCTGCCAGTCATAGACACAGAGAAGTGACTGGACTCAGAGCAAGGTCCTGCTGATCACATGTCCTGTTATGCTCTGTATGCGGTTTGTTAATCTTAAGAATTTCCGCAAAGCTTTATGTAGGACCATCAAACTAAAGGTCAGTGTGAACCGTTCTGTCTGAAAGGCTTGAGTCAGAGCTGACCACTGGGAAGCACTTCCTGTACCTGTGTATGAGCTCACTGTGGCTTTGCTGTTTTCTGTTATAAGCCAGCTCTGAGAAAGGTTCAGGTCATAGACTCAGGACTGAAGTCAGAGTTACAGCCCTGTTTGATCAGCCTTTAGGTGCAGAGTTCAATAAACCACCCCTGTCTGACTGAGATTATGTGGTTTGTGGGTGACTCCTGGACCTCAACCCATAGCGCCTTCAAAATCACAGCGATCCACTTGCCTCTGCCTTTGGAGTGCTGAGATTTCCTTGTTTCTAATTTTAAAAATTAAAATATAATTACATCATTCCCTCTTTCCTTCTTCCTTCCAGCCCTTCTCATCCCCGACTTCCCTTCCTTTCAAATTCAAATTCATGGCCTCTTATTCTTTAACATGCACACACACACACACACACACACACACACACACACGTAGTATTTTGTTGACTCCGGTTAGTGTGGCCAGTATGTGGATGATTTCAGAGTTGACCACATAGACCACCAACTAGGGCTCCTCCCTGGGGAAGACTTGTTCTCTCATCCTCAGCATTCATGAGTTGCCTGTAGTTCTTTGTGGATGAGGCATTATGACATTTGCACATTTATTACTGTGATCTGTTTAGGTCTCTCTTAGGCTATTTAGTTGTTTGTTTATTCCTTGCTTCCCCCACCATCTTTTGTTTTGTTTTGTTTTGTTTTTTGTTTTTCAGAGGCAGGGTTTCTCTGGAACTGTAGACCAGGCAAATCTGGAACTCATAGAGATCTGCTTGTCTCTGCCTCCTCAATACTTCCCAGAGCTTAAACTCAGATCATCATGGTTTTATGCAAGCATTGACCCATCTCAACAGTCTTTCTTTTAAAATTGTACACATATGGATATGTTTTTGTATTTTTAGGATCATACAATATAGCATTAAATCAGGAGCATTTTAGCATATCATTTGCATGTATAAAACAGTTTAATGTTTGTATAATATTCTGTATATTACTTGGTATAATCTGTTAAACAGGTTTTTGTAATAGGTTTTTCAAATCCATATGCATAAATTCTTGTTTTTATGTTCTTAGGTTTGTAAGGTTTGAAAATGAATGGCCCCTAGAGGTTCATATAATGGAATGCTTAGTCACTAAGGAATGGAACTGTTTGAGAAGGATTAGAAAGATTGAGAGGTATGCATTTGTTGGGGTAGGTGTAGCCTTATTGTAGGAGGTGTGGCCTTGGAGAAGGTGTGGCCTTGTTGGAGCAGGTGTGTCACTGGGACATGGGTATTGCCTTGTCTCACAGTTCCTGCTCCAAGGACTGAGGGATAAGGCCTGTGTCTACAGCTATATCTAGCACACAGTAGCTACTCATCAAATATGGTTGAATGAATAAATGATTATTGTTACTACTCCTAATAGAGTAATACCTAGTGGATATTCTGTGTGTCTGCATGTCTGTGCACCACAAGCATGCCTGACGCTCTTGGAGTCCAGAAGAGGGTGTTGGATGCTATAGACCTGGAGTTACAGATGATTGTGAGCCACCATGTGGGTGCTAGTAATCAAACTGGGGTCCTCTGGAAAAACAGGCGGTGTTCCTAACAGCCAAGACATCTCTCCAGCCCCACAATAGCAAATTTGATTATGTGTGTGTGTGTGTGTGTGTGTGTACTGCTGTGTGTGTTTTCAAAAGCCTCCTTTCTATTTCCTATTCTCCAATCCCTTACTATTAACAGCTTAAAACACCAGAGCTGGAGACAGGGCATGTTACATCAAAAACATATGTTACCCAACCATGAGCCAGAAGAAACAAAGGAGGCGAAGTCCTCGGATGAGGACAGATCTTGGCTGGATTTTAACGTGAGCCATAATTTACCACGCAAAGCAGGGTGTGGTACACCTTTTGAAAACACACACACACACACACACACACACACACACATCAATAATAATAATAATTTCTAGCCAGTACTATCTGAGTGTTTTCCTCTTCCTCTAGGATATGTTCGGGTGATTTGTTCTAAGGGGGGGGGGGCTGCTGAGTCATCTCCAGCCCAGAACATTACATCTTTAAATAGATCTATAGAGACTGAAATGTAAAGAATTGATTTTTAATTTTTTTTTTTTTTTTTTTTTTTTTTTTGCTAATTTTTTGGAAGTGTGTAAGATCTGGAATTTTTTCCCAGCATGAGAGCAGTGGCTGGGACTGTGATGCCCCGAAGCTACTAACAAGATGGCTGCCTGGCTGCAGCTGGCTTTGTCCCTTGTGTCACAATCCTTGCTTCTGGCTGTTTCTCGCCTCTTCTTTGTCCTGTGGAGTCAGGGAAGCCCAGCATTTTGTCTGCACAAGCCGGCTTTGTCTTCCTGCCGGTTCTCCAAACACTTGGGGCATCCCCTTTCTTTACCGGGCTCCAGGGATGGTGGGAAGGCGGCCTTTCTGGGGCAGTTTACCCTAGTGCTGTTGGCCTGGGACCCACAGCTTTCCCAGCATTCCCCTCTGCCCACGCATTGGGCTGGCCAGCTTCAAGGCTTGCTTTAAACATGGCCTGAAGATAGCTGAGCTGCTGGCTCCCTGCCTAGCTGGTGAGGCCTCCCAGCTGGAAGGGCCCTTCCCTGACTCCCAGCCCAACCTCTCCCAGGGCCCGGCGCTGCAGCTTCTATTTCCGGATCTGACTGTGAAGCTCGGACCTTGTCTGTACCTCTCTCAGGTTTGGAAAAGGATGTAGTGAGGACTGTGCTGTGGGGCAGTGTGGAGGATGAAGCCGCTCTGGACACTAGGGTGGGGCTCCTCCCGGGAGGAGGTTTTGAAAGCAGACAGATGCTTTCCTTCATTCCTCTGACCATGGGGCCATGCCTCCGCTTCCCCTAGTCCAGGTTCTCTCCATCAGACCATGGGCCCTGGGTCACATGCGTCCTGTATTGTGACTAACTGCTCTATGTGGTAGGACTTGTGTTCCCACAAACTTTCAGCAGAAGTCTTGAGTTGTTATGTACCTTTCTGCTTTGTCAAGGCATATGGTACATGCTCATTAATACTAAAATCTTTGTGGCCAGTGTTATCTTTGTGTTAGTATGTATGTGTTCATGTGTGCACAAGCATGTACTATGCCATGTCCCCAGATCCCAGCCTCATCTTTTGTGAAAATGTAATTAGCACTTGGCAATTTCTATAAATGGTCTCCTTTAGTCTTTAAGATAACAGACTGACTTATCTTCGGGTGTTATTGAGGAGATTGCAACATAAGGTTTGCCCAAGAGAAGGCAGAGAGGCTGAGATTTGCACAGGGTCCCCTTGGATCAGGAATGTTGATTCATCAGCCCAGCAACCACAGCTCCCAGCACAGTGACACACAGTGACAGCCTGACTGTTGTTTCCTAGTTCAGAATGTGGTTTCTTGAGGGTGTGGTGGGACTAGGTAGACAGCATCTCGATGAGAACTGCTCAAGTTTTGTACAGAAAGGAGGGGGGGCCTGGGAGCAGAGCAGCCCATTAAACCACCCGTTCCTTCCAAACGCAAAGAAATGGCTGTACACTAGGTACTGGGCACGGAGGTCTAAATGTCCTGCCCTAGTCCTGCTCTGTGCTGAGCTGTTCCTACCTTAGCACTTCCTTTCTTCTTTTAGCACCCTGCTTTGCGTGGTAAATGATGGTTCACGTTAAAATCCAGCCAAGATCTGTCCTCATCCGAGGACTTCGCCTCCTTTGTTTCTTCTGGCTCATGGTTGGGTAACATATGTTTTTGATGTAACATGCCCTGTCTCCAGCTCTGGGGTCTTAAGCTGTTAATAGTAAGGGATTGGAGAATAGGAAATAGAAAGGAGGCTTTTGAAAACACACACAGCAGTACACACACACAAACACACACACACACACAGCAGTACATACTGGATATCCCTTTAAAAGGTAAGAGGTACACCAACTTTTTATAAATTATAATTCTATTTTCTCATTGATATACATTGCAGAGATGCCTTATTTTATTTTATTTTATTTTATTTTATTTTATTTTATTTTATTTTATTTTATTTTATTTTATTGAGACAGGGTTTCTCTGTGTAGTCCTGGCTGTCCTGGAACTCACTCTGTAAACCAGGCTGGCCTTGAACTCAGAAATCCGCCTGCCTCTGCCTCCCAAGTGCTGGGATAACAGGCATGCGCCACTATGCCCGACGCCTTATTTTATTTTTAATTGTTATTGAATCTCATTAAAATATCACTGGACCTGATATTTCAGAAGTAGGCATTCCTCAAGTGACCCTCCCACTGTATCACAGGATAATAATCTATCCACAGAATCCCCAAAGTGTCCCCCTGCACCTTTGCATTTAAAAGAATACTCCTGGCATCTTTTATAAAACTGGCAATCACCTTTAGTTTATAGATTTTTCTGTTCCAATTTTATGAGTTAAGGTTAAGTTCAATATTCATGCATATAACTAAAATCAAATAGAACTAAACAGTTTACGGAAAACTTGAGCAGTTCTCAGCAAGATGCCGTCCACCTATGCCCACTCCACCCTCATGAAACCACATTCAGTTCCTTTTGGCTCAGCGATTTTCTGGCCCTCATGTGGAGTCAGAGCTGGAGCCCACAAACCACAAAGTTTCAATGAGACCGTTCTTCATGCCCTGTTATGATGATAGGCACAGCCACGCTGAGGCAGCATGTGGGACGCTGGCTTGGTTGTTTGCATATTTGTCTCTAACCAAAGATGCTGCCACCAAAAACTTTGACTAGGGATATTGAAAGCAAATAAGCCATAATCTTAGGAATATAGAAAGGCCGACATAGGAGGAATAGGGGCCTAACCCCATGACTTAACATGGGCCAGTCCATGTTCAGGAAAGGTCTAAGTCCACAGTGCCCACCATAATAGCGCTGTGTGTGCATGTGCGTGTAACTTACTTGAGCATGTTTTCTTGTCTGTATTAAGAGCAAATCCCTTGTGGCACTGGCACAGGTAGGAACTTCCAGCATTTACACACTCATGCTCGCATCCATGATTTTCTGAGGCACAGTAGTCCACAGCTGCAGAAAACAGCACACATTTAGTCTTTAATTAGGATACAAAGAAGGGTGCAGAGGAAAGTCAGAATACCTATCACAAAAGTAATTGGAGCTACTATGGTCCCATCCTCCATCCCCCAAAACAATATGGATAAATAATCACGAATCCAACTCCCCCCTAAAAAGTCAAGGATCTAGATCAGGCTTTCATTCTGAAAGATAAAACATATATGGATAAGTATATTTAAAATTCAAAGTAAAGCAAATCAAAATTATCACAAGGCCCAGGTATTGAACTGGGGAAAATGGAGATCATATAAAACCTAGTGGCAGCCGTGGGTGTAGCTCAGTGAGAACTCACTTGTCTAAGATCATAAAAACAACAAAGGGATGAAAACTCAAAGCAGTAAGTCAGCACGAACAGTTATATAAATCATGAATAGCCATAAGAACCATTATGGAAGCAATTTGATAATTTTAATTTGCAAATCTAATTCAAGAAAATAATGAGTGGGAAAATTGTTTGAAGACTGTGGCAGGAGACCTGGACTGCTGTCTGGAGCATCAAGGAAGCATTAACATTATGGTTGTGATGGCTTCGTTGTTCACAGACATACAAAGTCTGGTGAAAAAATTAGATCCCAGGCAGGCAAGACGGCTCAGAGTAAAGATGCTTGCTCTGCAGTCCTGACAAACCGAGTGAGACTCCTAAGAACCAATGGAAGGGTGGAAGGAGAGAAGCAATTACACAGATGTCCTGTGGCTCCAGATCTGTGCTGTGGCACGCACAGTACCCCATCCTGGAAATAATCAATGATAAGGTTTTAAAAAGTTTTAAGAAGCAGATCTCAAAACTGTATAGTATAGTGATTATATCCTTTTCCTAAAGCAGAGCCCCCAAATGGGAAGTAAGAATTATTGTTACGTTCAAGTGGCAGGATTAGATAGATGAAGAGATCAAATATGCATTTGATACATGCATACTTTTTGTGGTAGTTTCTGTACTAAATGCTGAACCCAGAGCCTGTGCATGTTAGGCAAGCGCTCTATCACTGCACTGCGCACTGTCAGCATTTGCAGTTCCTTACAAGCAAAATCATGCATGGATGAGACAGTAGTGCTTCGAGCACTGTGACTGCAGAGGGGAAGCCAAGACCTTAAAGAGCAGCAGCCTGTGTTGTGTGCTTCTTTTGCTTCTGGGTGAATCACGCTTCGGTTGGAAGCATAGCTGTTAAAATTTCCCCTCTGTGAGGAGCTCTGATAGTACCTAGTACCTGTGAGTTCAATGCACAGCACCGACTTTCAAGTCCTGTGATACTTCTGATGCTACAATGGCAAGGGTCGGATTTCTATATCACAAAGAACTCAGACTCTTGACCTTTTTTTGAATTTCTTATAAGGTATAATCCCTCGTTTGGAAGCCATAGAAGAAGCTATTAAAATATCATTGTACATAGCAGTTTTTAAAGCTGAACACAATTCTTGACAAACCGATGCTCTCCTTTTCCCTGAGGCCTCTTGGATTTTATGTGACTGAGGAAGCTGGAGCCCCTGCATACTAGGCTGTGTGCGTCTCATCGTGGCTGAGATGTGTGCATGTAGAGCAGTGTGGTGGCACACCTGTGCTCTTGAACACCCTCGTTCTTCCACTGACCACATGGCATGCCAGTAAGGCATAGGTTCATAAGGTGTGGTCTGTGAACTGCTCACACCAACAGTCATTTGAAAATTTACCCATAATATCAATTCTCTGGTCCTGCCCTAGACAAGTGGAATCAGAATTTCTGATTATGGGAATCTGGAATCTGTGTCAACAAGTCCCTAGGGGATTCTGGTGCATGATAAAATTCTAATAGTCTCTGTTAAATTGTAACAACATACTATACATGACATTTGCACATGATATTATAATTAACTATAATAATAAGTAAATACAAGCACTCAGAATTTTTCTTAAAAATAAAAATTAAGTTAATAGCTTTGGAGAAACTTGAGACTTGGTACCAATTAAAGTTACTTTGAGAACACTAATTTTTTTTTTTTCGAGACAGGGTTTCTCTGTGTAGCCCTGACTGTCCTGGAACTCACTCTGTAGACCAGGCTGGCCTCGAACTCAGAAATCCACCTGCCTCTGCCTCCCAAGTGCTGGGATTACAGGCGTGCGCCACCACGCCCGGCTGAGAACACTAATTTTTATGGTGTTATAAATATATTTTTCATTAATATCAACAAGGATTCTGGCCCTAGATTATTTTAAGAATTTTTCATATCCTGTGCCAACTTAACTCCAAACTGGAAAATTCCCAGATAATATACCACAGGACTGATTTATACAATAAAGATGTTAAAAAAACATATTTTTTCAAATAAGCCTATTTAATGTTTCGAAACTACTACTAAATATAACTTTTATTAAATGTATACTTGTTTTTAATGAAAACAATTAAGACATGTTTGTGTATGCAGGTGAGATGTTTAGGAGTGGAGCTGTGAGGTTTATGGCAGAGACAGAGTCTTAGTATGTAGACCAAGCTGGCGTGGAATTTGTAGCAATGTCTCTTAAGTGCTTGGATTACAATTGTATACCACCATGCCCTCCCAGCTGAATTCATAGTTTTTAGGACATCCCTTTTTGTATGCTATTTTCCATTCCTCAGCCAGCCACAGGCCACTGTCACAGGAAGAGTTTCTCCCAGGCTGATTCTCAGGCTGCTTTGTACTCTGTGTGCACACCTGTCTGACTGTCATTGACTCAGTACCAGGCCACTTAGGGGCGCTGGCCCAGACCACCACCCAGCAGTTGGATATGAAGAAACCCATTTCCGGTCATGTGAACTTCAGAGTTTTAGGATCCAGAAAGTTCTAGCCCACTCAGCTCTGTCTTTCTTCACCAAGTATTTTGGATTTGTTGCATAACTTCCTAAGTTCCAAAGCTGTACTTTTGAAAAGTTTATGGGCAGATGTTGTTAAGGATCTAGCCACTCTCCTCATCCACGCCAACAAGATCCCTCCTGTTATCTCTGCCGGGAGTCTCTATGTGCACCTTCATAGATGAAAAGAATACTGAAACTCCCTGGCCACCATTCCTTGTCCAGGCATGTATATCACAGAGGGCTAATGTCCTGGAGTCAGACGAGGTGTGACTCTAGGACATCACTCAGGCCTAGAGTGAGCCTTGCTGAATCTCGTGGTCCATGAACACACGGACACCTACACCATTTATCTAGCTCAGGAGCACTTACTTCGGTGATTACTGAGTTAGGCAGTGTGTTGTGGCTTCCACAGCACTGACAAGCCAGTACCAGATGTAAGTGACTTTAAGCAAATGAGTGTAATGATTTGAATTCCCGTGCCCCTCCAAAATTCATGTTCAAATTTAATTTCTAATGCATCAGTCCTGGGAAGTGTGGCCTTTAGGAAAACAGCTCAGTGCTTGAGAGTGGACTGTTCTTCTCAAGGGCACGAGTTTTTGTTCTCAGCACCCATGTATGGCAGATTGCAATCGTACGTAACTCCAGCTCGAGGGGATCCAACTTCCTCTTCTGGCCTCCATGGGCCTCAGCACTCACATGTCTGTACCCCATACACACACACACACACACACACACACACACACACACTTAAAAAGAAAACCAATCTTAGAAAGGTCTCGATCTCTATAGTATTCAGTCTTTTCTGCAGAGTTCAAGGTGCCACCTTGAAAACAGAGAGCTACCTTCACCAGGCAGCCTGTACCATTTAGAATACATTTCTATTAATGAATTACCCAGTTTCAGGTATTTTGCTGAGAGAGCACGAATGAATGAAGACAAAAAGGAAAAATTGAATTTGCAATTTAAAACAATTGAGGGAGAGCCCATTCAAAAGACAGAACCAGCAATGCAAGTTCAACCGACAGGGGAGGAGTACAGCTCGCTTCTGCCTGGACCGTTTACACTCTGCTCAGATAGTTAGAAGGAAAATTGTCCCAAGGCTACCCCCATTTACAAAGCATCAGAAAATGCACACCCAGGGTGTAGAAGCACAGTCCATGAGAGATGTACAGGGCGGGATGACAATACAGGTTCAATAGCAGCTAACACATTTCAGAGTTAGGATTCCACTAAATCACATAGGGCATCTCTGTGAGTAAGCCACCACCAATCAGCCGCATCTGAAAGGGAATCCAGTACTGTCCACAGTGAAATGGTAGCAAGGGAGATGGGACCTTGCTCCTCAAATGCAGTGTTCCCTAACTCAGATGGGTGGAAATGTTTACTAGAACTCATGAGTTGGTACCTAAGAGATAGATACTCATGCAGGGCACAGCGACAGTTCTAACGTAGCTCTCCAGATGTCTCTTTTTCTCTCTCCGTCTTCCCTGGGCTCTTGACACAGCTCTATGAAACAGCAACTTTTGAGAGATTTGACCCCCTAACTGAGGCTACTGGCCACAGAGTTCTACCTGGTCATCTCACTCCTAGCTCCCCACAGAGCTTGGTCAGTGGCTGTCAGGGACCATCATGGGACTGAGACGTGGGTCACCTTAGGATACATAGATTACTATTTTTCTACTTGATGGCCTAATACAGGCAAGACATTCTCGGCATTTTGGTTGTAAGCCTAGCCTTTAATGGCAGACTATCTTTCCAGCCCGCGACACTCTCGTGGTGATAAGCGTCAGCAGTGAAAGCACCCTTCTTGGATGACTACAGTGGAGCGCTGCTCCCTGGCAGGCCCAGCGTGGCCTCACTCTTCAGCAAATGTCAAATTCCAAACTCAGAGCAGGATCCTGAGGGACACACAGATTCTCTACTATGCTGGGACAATTAGACAATTGTTTGGTAACACAGAGGACTGAGCTCCTCACCGCTCTCCAGTTTTCCAAGGGCCAAGAACTGGCCTCCTGCTCATCTGTCCTCGGTGACTCACACTCTTAGTGAATGAACTAAGTGTTTCTCCCCTCACTCCATCGGAACTTTTCTCCTGACTCCGTGACACGATCTCGTCCTTCCTCATATGCCCACCCCCCACCCTTTTCTTTTCATTTCTTTTTCAGTTCACAAAGTTTCTACTCATTTAACAACAGGAATGGGCAAAATAATGTTTTGTGGTACATATTTCTATGGGGAAAAGTAAGGTAGAAAATGCAATGAATTATTAGCAGTGGTTTTTTTTTTGACCTTTAAATATTAGTTGTACAATAAAAGAATTAATGAATCAAAATAATAACTGGTGGATCCATGTTGACTTCTGTTTTGGCAGTGTGTCAGCAGAATACCTTGACACTCTGTCATAGCCACCACCAGGAAATTAACACCCCGTCCCCAATAGATAGCTCCAAGGCTTAGAAGACTGATTCCACTTGCTGATCTCAGAGAGGGTAGTTTTCAAACACACCGGAGTATAAAGCAAAGCCAAAACACCCGCATTACTCCCATGCAAATGGCCACTTTGTGTTGTCGTTTTTTTTCCTCTCTCTTTCACACACCTAACAATTTGGGTATGCTGGAAAAGATACATTTGAAATACAAAAGAATAAACACATACTGTGGAGGGAAACAGGGCATGGAGAGAATCAGCATGACTTCTGAAAGCAATGGGCTGTAGAACCAAAAGGCAAGACTTGGCCAGGAAGCTCTGTTCCTTCAGCTCATCTTACCGAACACCTGCTAGTTACCTACTAGTTCTTGCTCTAACAATGAATGAGATCAGGCAAGGGTACTTTAACCAACCAGGAAGGTCCTGCATACATATTAGGGGTTTGCTGGCCTGTTCTCCAAGGGCTAAGGAAAACTGCAACCCATCAGTGAAGAAATCAGAGGCTAGCCCAACCCCTAGCCCGCTCAATATGGCATCCCCACTTGGGAGGGTGTTTGACTGTGAGTCTGTGCTTGCAGCTTGCACTTGCTGGAGACCCCCTCCCTGGCTTTACGTTTGAGGCTGTTTATTTTCTGTGACCATGATGCCAATGCACACAGTTGAGCCTTTCACTGAACTGCAGGCCCAACGTGAGAAAAGACTGCCAATTTTTGAGGTACTGCCTAGTATCCCTGCCTATCACCAAGTAAAATTTATATATAATACATGAGCTATATAGTTACAACCCCCAGCTCTGCCCTTTCAAGCTGTGAGGTGGAAAGCAATTATATTTATATAGATTATCATCAAGCATTCTTTATGTGGGCAATTGAGAATGAACAGAACTGACCCTAAGCAAAAACGAAGTCTTTAAAGTTCAAAATCTGCCTAAAAACTTGACTGCAAAACCAAGAACTTCATTAAAACCCAAAGGACAATCTGGGCCTGGTGCATGTTGTGGTTCTACCTGCGGTCCTTCCGATTCTTCATGTGCCCGTCCTCGGCGCACAGGACCGGAGACACACCCACCTGTACATCGCTTCCCGTCCTTGGCCAGGGTGTAGCCACTGTAGCACTGGCAGACGAAGGATCCCAGCATGTTCACACACAGCTGCTCACAGCCATGGTCCTCTGTGGCACACAGATCCTGTACTGAGGCAAAGTCACACCGTTACCACACGGCTCGGGAGGAGACAAGCTACTGGCCCATGATAACTCAACTCTATAGCACTTACTACAGCAATCTTAAGTAACATTACACATTTTAATATATTATCAGTGTAGAAAATCAAGGGGCAGGCCGGGCGGTGGTGGCGCACGCCTTTAATTCCAGCACTTGGGAGTCAGAGGCAGGTGGATTTCTGAGTTCCAGGCCAGCCTGGTCTACAGAATGAGTTACAGGACGGCCAAGGCTATACAGAGAAACCATGTCTCGAAAAACCAAAAAAAAAAAAAAAAAAAAGAAAAGAAAAGAAAAGAAAAGAAAATCGAGGGGTAAATCCACCTGTAGTCTACTACCTAGAGACAACGCTGCTGACATTTTATGCATTTGAGTGTAGATTAAAAACATTTTCAAAGTAGGAATTATATGGAAACGAAGTAATTTTAATTAATATTAATTTTGTCTTTCCCCATGGCAACGCAAACTGCTCTGAACATATTTTGAGGGCTCATACGAGTTGAGCTGTGAGCAAGAGCTTCTGCTTTCCCCCAGAAAGTACCATTCCTGGCCTTTGGGCATGTGTAGCTTCACAGGCGTATGCTGAGATGACGTTGTTTTGAGCTGCCTTTGACACTGTGCAGATAAGACAGCCAAGGAAGTTACCGACTTAGCGGTCTGCTAGAAACATGGTGTGGTGGCATGGTGTGGTGGCTAGTGGTCCCCATAGGCTCACCAAGGAGTGGCACTATTAGCAGGTGTGGCCTTATTAGAGGAAGTGTGTCACTCGGGAAGGGCTTTGGGGGTTTCCCATGCTCCAGCTCAGCCCACGGACTCTGTCTTTCTGCTGCCTGCCAATCAAGACGTAGAACTCTCAGCTCCCTTTCCAGTATCGTGTCCCCCTACATAGCCATGCACCCCGTCAGTACAATAATGGACGGTAAGTGTAAGCTAGCCCCAGTTAAATGTTTTCTTTTTAAGAGTTGCTATGGCCATCGTGCTCTCCATAGCAACAGACACTGACTAAAACCCGTGGCAAGTCCAAGCACAACACTGGTCAGATCCCCACCAGTCTTTCCTCTTCCCACCTGGCTGCAGGAAAGATTCTTTGAAAGCTTCCTATGTGCTCTGCTCCTCTGCCTGCACAAGCAACGCCAGAGAGTGACGGAGCCGGAGCACAGGGACTCTTCGCAGTCTGGTGTGAGTTAGTCTTCACACATCCACAGAGTGCTGAGCTGGCTGGTCATTCCCATGCAGTGCAGGAACACGTGCATGGGGATTCGCCTCAGCCAGGAATACGTTAGAGGAAGAAAAGGTTAAAGGCGCCTTCGACCCACC
Organism: Apodemus agrarius; assembly: GCA_964023405.1. Lineage (NCBI taxonomy): Eukaryota > Metazoa > Chordata > Mammalia > Rodentia > Muridae > Apodemus > Apodemus agrarius. Next base: position 69,830,252 of record OZ030022.1, read on the forward strand.
AGTGACCCATCAGCTTCTCCTCGGCACAGATGGACAGACATGATGGTGCCGTCTCCAGGCAAGGAGACTGCTTGGATGCCATGAAATGACACTCTACTCATGATTGCCATTAAAACCAGCGAAAGGCAGAGAGCACAAAGGGGACTGAACGCATTAGAGAGACATTCCTTTGGTTAAAAAGCAGCGCTGCATCAAGTGTGATGAAAATTCAGTTACCCAGAAAACCATCAGCGTTTATACTTAAGAGAAAAAAGAAGTCTATAGCACTTAAACAAAGACTGATTTTATCTTTAACCGTGTGTGTCCGTCTGCATGTGCTCACCAGCATAGCTGCCCGCGGAGCGAGCCCAGGGGTTAGGTCTTCTGGAGCTGGCGACACAGGCTGTCTGTCGTGAGCCACCTGACAGGCACTGAGTGCTGAGCCCAGGTCAGCAAGGATGCTCTTAGCGTCCGGCCACCTCTCCAGCCTCATCCTTCCTTGTTATTCAAATAGCCTTCATTAAATGAGTTTTTGACCCTTTTGTACAGGTAATGCTTTCTGATTCTCTCCTTCCCCTCCCCACCAGTCTCCTTCCCATACTCAAGTCCATCCGTTCTGTGACCCACAGAGTTTACCCAGGGCTTTCTGGGAAACCTGGAGTCTGGAACTATCCAGTGTATTCTGGGGGTGGAGTTGCCAGTGGGAAGACAACAAAGATAATGACTGTCCCTCCTCAGGAATCCATCCGTAGGCAATGGCTCAGCATGGAAAGGTCGGACCCATAGGTACCTGTGGATCTATAATGCCCAGTCTCGTGAAGACCCAGTGCAGGCAGTCAGGGCTGCTGGAACAGCGCAATGGCAATGGCTGCTCTGCCCTGGAGAGAGCAAGCATTCTGTAGTCCTCCCAGTTTCAGATCTTACGATCTTTCTGCTCCCTGTTCTGTGTTTCCCCCTTGGCCTCAGAGGTGGTGTCATAATCCCCCCCACACACCTTTAAAATTTTTTAAAAATTTATTTTATTTACATGAGTACACTGTAGCTGTCTTCAGACATACCAGAAGAGGGCATCAGATCCAATTACTGATGGTTGTGAGCTACCATGTGGTTGCTGGGAATTGAACTCAGGACCTTTGGAAGTGTTCTTAACTGCTGAGCCATATGCCCCCTTTTTAGGGATAAGCCCTCCACTGTCGTGTGTTCTCAGCACCGTGAACATCCACAGGTCTGCATTTGTCTCACTCTGTAAAAAACAGTTTCTCTAACTGTCCCCTCCTGGGGATGATGGCTGAGTTTGAAAAGTTCTTGTCTTAGCAACACAAGGACCCGAGTTTGATCCCCAGAACTGCATAAATAGCCAAGCATGGCAGCAAGTACTTGTTTTTTTTTTTTTTAAATTCATACATCTTTTCATTCGATATATTCTTTATTTACATTTCAAGTGTTGTCCCTTTTCCTGGTCCCCCCCCACCACCACCAAAAGTCTCATAATCCATGTCCCCTCCTCCTGGTCCCCAATCAACCCTCTCTCGCTTCCCTGTCCTGGCATTCCCCTACACCATGGCGCATCAAGCCTTTCCAGGATCAGGGGCCTCTCCTCCTTTTAATGTCCAAGAAAGCCATCCTCCTGGCAGTGAGATGGGAGGCAGAACAGACCCGCTGGCACTCCCTGCTAGCTCGCCTCACCCACTTGGTGAAGACATAGACCAGTGACAGACCCTGAAGCAAAAGGTGCCTGGTGCCTGAGGAAGCATGAGGCTGAATACCTGAGGCTGTCCTCTCACCTCCACAGACATGTGCACACACATGTGCACATACACGAGAGCGTACACAAATAAAAACATCACCTACCTGGGCTTTGAATTTCGTATTGTGCTTTCAGATAAACATTAAATTGACAAAAAGATAAAAACTGACCTGACAGCATCCCTATTAAATATACTGGGCTTTTTTTTTTAACTTTTTATTTTTATTTTTATGTGTATGGGTGTTTGCCTGTGTGTGTCTGTGCACCACACCCATGCATATAGTTCCCAAGCAGGGCAAAAGAGGGGATCCTATCCCTTAGAACTGGAGTTAGAAACGTCGTGAGCTGTCCTGTGGGTACTGGGAGTCAAACCCAAATGCCCTGGAAGAGCAGCCAGGGTTCTTTCCCACGGCGTCATCTCTCTCCAGCTTGAGATGGGTCCTTACAAAATAAGTTAAGGTTCACACTCTCACACATTAAAACGCTCAGGTCTAAGGAGGAGAATGAGACTGAGGGGACATGCTAGTACGGAGGAAGCCAGGACACGCTTGGCGTTTGAAGTCTGCTCTGGGAATTCCCTGGGAAGTGGCAGGAGAGCCATGAAGGATTGCTAACACCGGATGGCTGGGAGCCCTCTAGTAGGCTGAGGAATCTGAGCTCTGTTCACAGACAAACGGACCATCCTCAGGGGAAAGACCAGTGATGCCATCCAAACTGTATTCTCATGTGTCTGACGGCATCTGTCACAGGTATCCCTGGCTCTGGGACCCTAGCAGGCTTCCAGCATAGCTCAATGAAAACTATTTATGTGTATGAAAACAGTATCAGGGTCCTCAGTCCCAGGCTTCAGTGTGCCTGTTGGGTGCAGCCAGTTTGCCTTGTGGTACGGGGAGCTTTGGCCTCAGACACTGGCTGTCTGTGCACCCCAGCTCAGACCCTGCTTGCGTGTGTTTATGTGGTGATGCAGTCACTGTGTCATCCTTACTAGACTCTAAGTCCCTTTGCAGGCGGCCAGCACAAAGTCCTGCTGCTGAGGAAATATGGGCCCAGCTCATGGCAACAGTTACTCCTAGCGATCTCTGCAGGAGGCAAGAGCTTGTGTCTCTGCTCCAAGTATCGCCTGGCCCCCTTTGGGTCACTAGACACCCTCCCCCAACACACACACACACACACACACACACACACCAGGAAGAGCAAGAAAAGGTGGGAATAAGGACTTTTACTCATTTACTTACTGTTGCCTGGCTTCAAAATTCTGAAGAAGAGCTTTTGTAATAAAAAGAGAAAATTCGTTTATGGTCTTTTAAGAGTATCATTTCAAAACAAACGAACAAGGTCCTTGAGATACTGGGTAGTTTTATTTTTGTACCAGAAGACTTCCCCCTATAGAAAAGACAGAGCAGATGGTAAGGAAATGATTATTATTTTCTGGACAGGCCAGGACTCTGCAAAGTCCAAGGAATAACTGTGTGGCCCTGTCTATTGAAGCAGGATGCTATTAGACATTGCGGAGTCCTTTCAAAATCCGCGGATGTTAGGACTGGAAGATGCTCAGAGAGAAAAGCGCCTGTGAGGCAAGCGTGAGGAACTGAGTCCAATCCCACGACGCGGAAAGCCAGGCGCGGTGCTTGTAACCCAGCCCTGGGGAGACAGCTGGGTGGAGCCTGGAGCTCGCCAGTGAGCCAGCCTAGCCTGACTGGTAAGCGCCAGGACCCAGCGAAAGACAAGACGCGGTTGGCATTGAGGAAAGGAGAGAAAGAAAGAGAAGGGGGAAAAGCAAAGAAAAAGAAAGGGAGGAAGAGGAAAGGGAAGGGAAGGGAAAGGAAGGGAGGGGAGGGGAGGGGAGGGAAGGGGAGGGGAGGGAGAGGAGGGGAGGGGAGGGGAGGGGAGGGGAGGGGAGGGAAGGGAAGGGAAGGGAAGGAAAGGGAAAAGCAGCTCCTCCCATCCCCCATTCCACAGCACTAACCATGAAATTCACTTACTTACAATTGTGTGTGTGTGTGTGTGTGTGTGTGTTGCACACATGCACGCCACTCTCTCCCAAAGTCAAGCTACACCCCTTCTGTTAAACTAGACTGGCCCAGGGGTAGGATTTCAGCAGCAGTGTTTGCTAAATATCCTCAAAATCCCCAGAGTCGAGAATCACCAAACCCCATGAAAAAGAAAAAAATCCCCATGATCCTCTGTGGGGAAGGTGTCCAGACTTCTTTTGTGACCTGGAACTCCAAGGCTCAACTTTCTCTCTCCAGACACACGTGAGAACGCAGAGTGTGGTAGGACCAGGAAAGCTCCCCGTCCTAAAGAACTGTCCCATGAGTACTGACTGAGCTGGCCAGCGGGCACTATGTGGCTGTTCTTTCACACTATTTTTAGAATGTCAGGATTTATGACCATGAGTGATTTGTTCTGACCCAAGAGAGACCGTTGGGAGATTAATCTTATTAAAACAAAGACAAAGGAATAAACGGAGACTGGGCTCTAACCAAATGCCTTCTTGTTTTCCTAGCATTGATAGTTTCTATTTGAAAAAAAAAGTACAGATGTTTTTGTACAGTCCCTTATGCTTTTGAAAAACAACTTTCTCCCTCATGGCCTGGAAGGACTTCACTGAAGAGTGATAAACCCACTTTAGGGCATGGAAGAATCCTCGGCTTCAGAGTTCCTGGTACCCTGGCACAGCCTTCTCTGCATGGCGACCCAAGCATGGCTTGCATCATCAGTCAATCATCATGTCCTCAAGAAGCTTGTTCAAAGACTTCATCCTCAGGGTCCTGCAGCTATTACCATTTACCCCAGAATTGGAAAGGCTGGCCGTGTCTGCCTGGCCCAGCGAGTGTCACCTGGTCTGTGCCACCTGACCCCTCAGAGCCTCCTGCACTGTCCCTATGAACGTGCTTCATGAATGCTCATGGCTGAAGAGACAGTGACTGTTGGATCTCTGCAGCAGGATCCTTAAAGTCACACGGGACAGGTCTCATGTAGGAGGCTTATCCAGGGGGAAAACGGGAGGGAGATACAGAAGCTGCCTCTGGGTGGAGGAAAAAAGAGGGGAGGGGAGGGGAGGGGAGGGGAGGGGAGGGGAGGGGAGGGGAGGGGAGGGGAGGGGAGGGGAGGGGAGGGGAGGGGAGGGGAGGGGAGGGGAGGGGAGGGGAGGGGAGGGGAGGGGAGGGGAGGGGAGGGGAGGGGAGGGGAGGGGAGGGGAGGGGAGGGGAGGGGAGGGGAGGGGAGGGGAGGGGAGGGGAGGGGAGGGGAGGAGAGGAGAGGAGAGGAGAGGAGAGGAGAGGAGAGGAGAGGAGAGGAGAGGAGAGGAGAGGAGAGGAGAGGAGAGGAGAGGAGAGGAGAGGAGAGGAGGGACGGGGCACATGCGCAGGAGGAGGAGGACATGGGCCACTAGGTAGGTGGCAAGGGGAATTGCCTCTCAGCAGCTAGTGATGACATATCCTGCTGTAGCTAGGCCCCTCGGGCTGGCCACGGAGGTCGGGCTGGCCACGGAGGTGCCTGATTGCTAACAACGACAAAGGTCATATCCCCTGCCTTCCAGCAAAGATGTTCCTAACTCCTCAAAGCCCTTTCCTCCAACAGAAACAGGATTCAGGAAAGATGAGAGAGATGAAAACAAACTTCTGCACATCTTCATGCCCCTCCTCATCCTCAGCAAAGCGCACTCCTGCCCGAGGAAAGGGACACGGAGGCGCCCGTGTCGAGTTGGAGATGCCAGAAAAGCTGGCACGGTGGGTAGAGATCTGCTTGCTATCTGCTAATGCCGAGTACCAATTGCAGTGCCCGACACATTGAAGTTACACAGCAGGTCATTGTTGGGTAGATAAATAAGCTCTCAGCTGTGTCACACAAACACAGGGTGTCTCTAATTTTTTCTTCTTACATGGGCTGCAAGCTCGGTGAAGGACTAGGCCCGCACTCGGGAGTGCAGGCATTCCTGTGGGGTGATCAGGTCTGGCCTGACAGCCTCCACCCGGCCCACCCCAGAGCACTGCCCCCAGGCGGGTGCTCCTAGGCAGGAATGGGTGCGGAAATGAGCCTTACTATTCTGTAATTTCCCTTCAGCAAAGATACAGTTTTCTGATTAGCAGATTTTTGCCTTGGAGTTGAAGATGGTTACAGAATTTGGAAGTCATGGGTGACCTCCCATTTCAGTGTCCTTCAAACCCAATCAGCTCTTTGATACTTTTTGCTACTGTTCTTAACCTCCCCTGCTAAGAGGAGCCAGGATCAGCTCAACCGATTGTGGTAAAATGCCACCGGGTCTTCTGGTGTCTGCTCCAGCCCAGCACAGCAGTCTCGGGTCTCTCCTCTGCTTAACTCTCTTAGCGGCTTCCGGCTGCTCTAGCATGATATCCCAGCCGTCCAATGTGAGGCAGAGTACCACACAATTACCTGGCTACTCTTCAGTTTTCGCTAATGCTTCTCCATTTCTCCTTTTTATCCTTCAAATCAAGATTTATCATGCTGGGTTTTATTGTTTTTTTTTTTTTTTTTAACCTCAAATGTTTGCACCCCTCTCTTGCCTGCTTTTCACCCACCTACCTTTCATGTATTCTTTAGGATACATCTTTTTTGGGGGGTGGTGGTGGTTCGAGACAGGGTTTCTTTGTATAGTCTTGGCTGTCCTGGAACTCACTCTGTAGACCAGGCTGGCCTCCAACTCAGAAATCCGCCTGCCTCTGCCTCCCAAGTGCTGGGATTAAAGGTGTGCGCCACCACCGCCCAGCTAGGATTCATCTTAAAGTGTATTTTATGAGGGCTGAGAGATGGCTCAGCAGTGAAGAGCACGGACTGCTCTTCCAGAAGTTCTTGGTTCAATTCCCAGTACTTACATGGCGGCTCACAACCATCTATAATAGGTTCTGAGTCTTTCTTCTGGTGTGTGTGAAGACAGAGTGTATATATACTATTTTTTAAAGTGTATTTCCCAAGGAGACTTCAGTTGTATTTTTCAAGTCCTCTCTCACAGGGGACGTGAGAGTCTATAATTTTCACAACGATTATAATTTAATGCTTAATTTGTAAATAACTTGAACCGACCCCGCCTGTGACACAGGAGCAGACAAGTCCTTATGCCTTCTCGACTCTGCCAAACCTGATGCCTGATGTGGTCAATGAAGGAATTTTTGTGAATGACAGAATTATTCCACTTATTCATCCAAGAAAATTCTTCATTGTATAAGGAAAACAATAGTGAATCAAATGGACCAAAAATGACGTAAGGAAAAAAATTCCATTGAGAAGCTCGTAAGGGAGTCTTTGGAGTGCTGGAGTCAGCTCACCCAGAACTGTTGACTGGCATTTCTTCCATATACTTAGCTTGAAATGGCCATGGTAGGAGTGTTTACACCATGGAAATCGGCAAGCACTGTAAACCAGAGCCTTTTCCCAAGAGAGATGGTTAGATACCAACCAGCACATCACTAATGAGGGACCAATAACACTATCTTAAGAACCACTAGTGATGGTTTGTATATGCTTGACCCAGGGAGTGGCACTATTAGGAGGTGGGGCCTCATTGGATTAGGTGTGTCACTGTGGGCCTGGGCTTTAAGACCCTCCTCCTAGCTGTGTGGAAGCCAGTCTTTTCCCAGAAGCCTTCAGATGAAGAGGAATAACTTTCAGCTCCTCCTGTACCACTCCTGCCTGGACACCGCCCGCCATGCTCCTGCCTTGATGATAACGGACGGAACCGTTGAACCTGTGAACCAGCTCCAGAGAGTTGCCTTGGTTATGGTATCTGCTCACAGCAGTAAAACCTAAGACATACTTTACACCATGTGATGCAAAAGTGGCTTTGCCGGGGTGACTGCAAAGATGTGAAGATATAGAAACAGCCCCGCAGGGAGTCACCACCGGAGGGCAGCAGTGTGTCTCTTCTGGAAAGGGAGGAGGCAAGCCGGTGGAGTGTCCTCTTCAGAGGCAAACCTGGCCATAGCTGGGAAACTTCCTCAAATGACCTTCAAAGAACACTTTGCCTTTGTTTTGGCTTTGGTTTTTTGTTTGTCTGTTTTGTTTTGTTTTATTTTGTTTTGGTTTTTTTTGTTGTTGTTGTTTTTTCAAGACAGGGTTTCTCTGTGTAGCCCTGGCTGTCCTGGAACTCACTCTGTAGTCCAGGCTGGCCTCGAACTCAGAAATCCGCCTGCCTCTGCCTCCTGAGTGCTGGGATTAACGGGGTGCATCACCACTGCCTGACCTTGTTTTGTTTGTGAGACAAGGTTTCTTAGTGTAACAGAGCCCTGGCTGTCCTGGAACTCACTTTGTAGACCAGGTTGGGATTAAAAGAGTATTCCACCACACCCAGCATGAAACAACTTTCATAAAGCTGTGAAATAATTGAATTTAGGAAGTACCCTGTTGGGGCTGGAGAGATGGCTCAGTGGTTAAGAGCACTGACTGCTCTTCCAGAGGTCCTGAGTTCAATCCCCAACAACCACATGGTGGCTCACAACCACCTATAATGGGATCTGATGACCTCTTCTGGTGTGTCTGAAGAGAGCAATGGTGTACTCACACATAAAGTGAATAAATAAATCTTTTTCTTTTTTTAAAAAAGGAAGTTCCCTATTCACAGAGTTAAGGGAGATAACATGTAGCCTGTAGCTTAACAGACACACACTCCTCACCACCTAAATCTTGAGACAGGATGGAGAAAGGTCTACACGACACAGGCATGACCCTAGAGACAAGATTTGCCCAAGTCACAATTCCTTAAAGATGGTTTCATTTTATTGGGTACTTAGGGAAGCTTCAGACATGGGTATGATACTTATGAAATATTTTAAAAGTATCATTGGCTATGTTTGGTTTGCTAAATTGATCTGATACAGAAAAATTGGCATTTTGAAGCTTATAACAAATGGTCTGGCCAAATTCAGGCTGTATCTTGCCAGGGGCAACTATTAGCACACAGTGAGTAAATGTGCCTGTCTTTGGTCCTGGAGAATTTTACTAGAGTGGTGGACTGCAGAGACAGGTGAAATCAATTAGTAAGGGCACCCTAGATCCAAGTCTCAAGGCTGTGCTGCAATCCATCCATGGGGTCTCCCCAAAGGGGCACATGAACCTTGTATTTAAGCATTTCCCTTCAGTCATATCCTGATCTCAGTGCTGGGTTTCAGCCCAGAGAACTTGAGATGTGCATCTCATTAACTTTGGGGGAGGAGAGGCTGTGGCTGCTTGGCTAACATCACCCGGGGCTTAATCAGCTTTTATAGATGCTTCGGGACTTTAGACAAGCCACAGCGCATGCTGTTGGCACCAGCGACAGCTTGATTTCTCCTCTGGAGTCAAAGCAGATGAACACCTCCACCAGGGCACTCCATTTTCTTCTAAGAGTTCCTTCTAGTATTTAACCCAAGATGGACAAATGAGAAATTGTTTATTACAATGAGGAGAGAGAGAGGGAGAGAGAGAGAGAGAGAGAGAGAGAGAGAGAGAGAGAGAGAGAGAGAAGCTGTTGCCAGACAGCTGGGATTTCACGTCAGTGGGGTCTCTGGGGCCTCAGCCCAGAAGCTCACCCCTGGGTTAGACAAAGGCACATCAAGCCCTAGCCCACATTTTGGGACCCACCCCCCCTCATCGTGCCTGGAAGCACTAGTCTTATTTTGACAGCTGCAGTCTAGATTTTAAGACTCACAGTAAATGTGAGTCATCGGCCTGTGCTTCTCTCCTGAAAGAAACAAAATGAACCCAAAGTTCCAGAGAAAGCAAAGTGGCCCTCCCTGGCTGGCTCCTGCTGGGCCTCTTCCACTCTCCCCAGAGCCTTGATATCAGTTCCCCTATTCACTTGCAAGATTGTGGCTGTCCTTGGGGAAAGGAAAGTGAGGATCTGGGAGGTATCCCACACAAAATACTAAAACCAAGTAAGGGCCCGAGACATAGCTCTGAGGTCAGAGCAGCCCAGAGCCTTTCCGGTGGACCCTCGTGGAGGCTCACAACAGGCTGTAACTCCAGGGTCAGGAGTCTGCGGCTCCCCTCTGGCCTCCACAGGTACCACTCACAGAAAATGACATATAGGGAAATACATATAGGCAACATCCATATACATTTGAAAAAGACCCTGACTGAATGAAGCAATCAATGAAATAACACTTCATTGTGGGAGAGCAACGCTTTCAAAGTTATCACATCATTATGGTCTTAACACACACACACACACACACACACACACACACACACACACCCCTCAGCAGGCTTCCTAGTGAGAGTCAAAGGGCTCTAAGATAGAATGGACATTAGAATCCACGGGTGGCATTGGATCCCCCCCCCTGTGGGGAGGCCCTGGTTTGTCAGGTCTAAGCAGGTGGAGAATGGATCACATAGAAGTAGCACAAGGTTTAGACTCACCTCCCCGCCTGTGGAATTCTTTCAGAACTATTATTGCTTTGTGTTTAGTCAGTTCAGTTTCCCATGGGGCTTTTCTTTTTCCAGATTCCTTCTGTTTTTAACCTGTGCCCTGACACAGGCAGAGAGTGAGTGAATGACACACCATGATCTCTAAACTCTAGGCTCAGCAGCCAGAATTAGGAAGAAGCTGGTGGCTGGATTTACTTCTCAGAAATCCTCTGCACAGGCGCTCTTAGTGGCAGCTGGGTTAGCAGCTGGCTTGTGCAGCTGATGCCTGGTTCTCTCACCCTCCCTGCTCCCTGCCCCACCTCTGTCTCTCTCTGTCTCTGTCTGTCTGTGTCTCTGTCTGTCTGTCTGTCTGCCTGCCTGCCTGCCTGTCTGTCTCTCCCCAGACCCCTTTCCTAACCACTAACACGCATGTCCTGCCCAGGCTTTCCCTTCTTCATTGACAATCTTCCTTCTCTAGGCACTTGTGTGGCTTAGCTCCTGGACTCTGTAGTTTGCTCTCAAAACCATGTTTCTTTGTGAAGAACTATGTCAGTCTCATTACTACTACCCACCCACTTTATGTCATAAAGTCATCGTTGGGACAAATCATTGCTGTGATCTCGATAATTCTGCAGTCATAAAGAATGCACATTGAACTGAAACTGATCAGAATCATAAACTGATAGTAAGCTTCATATATTGCACTGTGTGTGCGGCATAGGGGAAGCTAAAATGTGAGTTTCTTAAGTCTCACATATACAAGAGAAATGCCCAGGAGGAGTGGTCACCCACAGAAAGGATCCCATAGGGAATGTATAAATGAACGGCACCCTTGACTCATTCTTGGCCTTCTAGTGCAGAGCAGACGTTAGCGTCGGACCCAGCTGGGACTTTAGTCTGCAGGACGAATTGCAGCTTTGCCCTTAACACACACACTCAGCTCCTTCGGTCACCGAAGACCGAGCTGGAGTCTCCCACTGCTTCAGCGTGTGTCCTGGCCTGGCTCCGAGACTCTGTGGTCTCCTTTGCGAGCAGCACTTTGAGCATCGCTTGACTGCTGAGCCCTCATTCTGATTTACAGACGCTGGCTTTATTGACTTGCAGTTGGCAGAAACAAACTGCATTCATTGTGAAGTCAAGCAGTTGTGGCAGTGCAGCCTGGCGCTGGGGAGGCCGAGGCCAAAGAGCCGAGTATGCGACCCGGTTGAGCTACATATGAAAAATGCATCTCAATAAAAAATAAATTGTATAAATTGATAATCTGGGCATATCTACACATATCAACACAGTCAAGATAGCAAATATCATCATCCCTGTTCATCCTGGAACCCTTCCACCTGCCCCTCCTCTTGGTTCCACGGTAACCACTGATCTGCCCTCTGTCAGCATGGATTAAATGACACAGCAAGTTGCTGGGGGGTGGTCTGGTGTTTCTATGTATTCAAATGCTAAACACTGGCACCCAAGATCTGGTTGCACTCCCCACCAGCAGCTCTTCACTCACCAAGTGACTTAATGTAACCTTTGCCCCCCAATTTACAGCTATTGGGTAAATAAAAGTGGCTGGGAGATTAGAAGTAGGTGGAGTTCCATCTACCCGGCTGAGATTGCAGGTAGGAGACCAGAGGAAGAAGGGAGCACAGAAGATCTTCATTAGAAGTGATGGAGCAAGAGCATGGGGCTGAGCCAAATGCCCACCCTTCTCCCAGCCCTCTCTCCCCCAACTGACGTTTGGAGCCAAAATAGCCAAGAAGAAACACAAACAGCAAGGATTTGGGGAGCACAGTCAGGGAAGGATTTGGGGAGCATAGTCAGGGAAAGATTTGGGGAGCACAGTCAGGGAAGGATTTGGGGCATACAGTCAGGGAAGCAGCCAGTTCAACCATTAGAGACTTAGATTAGGAGGTAATTGAGCAGAAGCTAAATAAATATCAAAATGGTAGGTACACATATTAGTTATACATTCAAGCTTATAAAAAAATGCTAAAGTAATTTCCAAAATGGTAGAACATTTCACATCCTTTTTTTTTATTCTTTTTTTTTAATTTTTATTTTCTATATTCTATGTTTACATTCCAAAGGCTTTCCCCTTTCCCAGTTACCCCCCACCATATGTCCCATAATTCCTCTCCCCCCCTGCTATTCCCCAATCATTCCCCCCCACACACAATTTCTCTGTTCTGGGTCTACAATACTGGATCCAATCTTTACAGGCCAAGGGTCCTCTCCTTTCTTCTTCTTGGGAGTCATTTGACTTGCTAATTGTGCCTTGAGTATTTAGGGCTTCTGGGCTCATTAATATCCACTTATCAGTGATTGCATTTCATGTGTATTCTTTTGTGATTGGGTTAGCTCACTTAGGATGATAGTTTCCAGATCTAACCATTTACCTACAAATTGCATGAATTCATTATTTTTAATTGCTGAGTAGTATTCCATTGTATAAATATACCACATTTTCTGTATCCATTCCTCTTTTGAGGGATATCTGGGCTCCTTCCAATTTCTGGCTATTATAAACAAGGCTGCTATAAACATAGTGGAGCATGTGTCTTTATTGTATGCAGAGGAATCCTCTGGGTATATGCCCAGGAGTGGTATGCCAGGGTCCTCTGGAAGTGACATGCCCAATTTTCTGAGGAATTGCCACACTGATTTCCAGAGTGGTTTTACCATTTTGCAATCCCACCAACAGTGGAGGAGTGTTCCTCTTTCTCCACATCCTCGCCAGCACCTGTTGTCTCTTGAGTTTTTAATCTTAGCCATTCTGACTGGTGTGAGGTGGAATCTCAGGGTTGTTTTGATTTGCATTTCCCTGATGACTAATGATGTTGAACATCTCTTAAGGTGTTTCTCGGCCATCCGAATTTCTTCTGGTGAAAATTCTTTGTTTAGCTCTGTACCCCATTTTTTGATAGGGTTATTTGGTTCTTTGGGGTCTAACTTCTTGAGTTCTTTGTATATATTGGATATTAGCCCTCTGTCGGATGTGGGGTTGGTGAAGATCATTTCCCACTTTGTTGGTTGCCGTTTTGTCTTTCTGACAGTGTCCTTTGCCTTACAGAAACTTTGTAATTTTATGAGGTCCCATTTGTCAATTCTTGATCTTAGAGCATAAGCTATTGGTGTTCTGTTCAGGAACTTTCCCCCTGTGCCCATGTCCTCCAGGGTCTTCCCAAGTTTCTTTTCTAATAGTTTCAGTGTGTCTGGTTTTATGTGGAGGTCCTTGATTCACTTGGAGTTGATCTTAGTACAAGGAGATAAGAGTGGGTCAATTCGCATTCTTCTGCATGTTGACCTCCAGTTGAACCAGCACCATTTGTTGAAAGGGCTATCTTTTTTCCACTGGATGGTTGTGGCTCCTTTATCAAAGATCAAGTAACCATAAGTCTGTGGGTTCATTTCTGGGTCTTCAATCCTATTCCATTGATCTACCTGCCTGTTGCTGTACCAATACATCCCTGACCTCAAGCAGTACTACAGAGCAATTGTGTTAAAAACTGCATGGTATTGGAACATTTCACATCCTTAAAAGCAGTGGGCAGTGGTTTGAGTCAGAATGCTTCCCATAGGTTCATATATTTGAATGCCTTGTTCCCAGTTGGGAGAACTATTCAGGAAGGATTAGGAGGTTTGGCTTTGGGGGAAGAGGTGTGCCACTGGGAATTGACTTTGAGGTTTCAAAAGGCCATACCACCCTCAGTTACCTGCCTCTGGCTTGTGGGTCAACACATAAGCTGTCAGATAATGCTACAATACCATGCCTGCCTGCTTGCTGTGACGCTCCCCAACATGATGGCCATGGACTCTAACTCACCCTCTGAAACTGTAAATGCCCAATAAACTCTTCTTAAGTTGACTTAGTTATGTGCTTCTATTGTTCTGTCACAGCAATAGAAAAGTAACTAAAACACAGTGTATCAGAGTTCCAGGTTTTGACTGTGTCAGTCACTCTTTTAATGCATCTATTCTAGAGCTGGAGAGATGACTCAGCAGTTAGAGAGCTCTTGCTGTTCTCTGCATCAGCTCTAATAGTTTCTGTAAGGTATTCTGCAGAACGGAGGCAGAAAGAGATGCCTCTTAGAGCTAAGCAGATCCACTACAACACAGAAGCCATAATATTTCATTTGGCATCGTTATAACCTTTTATTTCTAGTAGCCAAGACCGAGTAGATTTGAGAAAATAATTTATAACTCACTTTCTAAAGTATTATTACTGGCCAATGACCTTTTTTGGAACCATGACGCTTTATTTTAGCCATGCTTAGTTTAAAAATAATATCCCATAGAAATATTATTACTACATATAGTAAGGTTAAGCCTTTGCTAAATACTCTAATTCAGATCTAGTCTGAAACTGTGGGCCCGAGCCAAAAAAAAAAAACAAAAAAAAAAACCAAAAAAAAAAAAAAAAACTGCATATGAGTAGGCACTAAGCCCAGAGCCCCCTCATGGAAGAGCTGCCGTCTTTTGTCTTGTTAACGCTAGCGGAGTCACCAGCTATCCAAATAGCCATAATAACAACTCTGGCCAGGTGTGGCTCAGACTTCAGCTCATGAAATATTAATGAGGCTATGTAAAACCTAAGGAAAGACAAGTTTTGGCTTGCCTGACATTACAAGATATAGATTTTAAGTTTTACAGTCAAAAGCTAGATGTTAGAGTTTACTCATAAAGACTCATTTAGTCTAAAGATGTCGTTGCTTATGCTTAAGTTTCTAAGCTTGTGTCACAGGATCCGCTCTATCTAGCTGGTTCCACATTCCTTTGTGCCCTATGGTCATGTGAATTGCCCTTGCTTGGCTAGCTGCATCTTTTACTATGTAAATGTCAAACTGTTCACTACTAGAGGAAGAATCTCTGGCCTAGGCAGAATCTTTGGCTTAGAAAGAATCTCTCTAGTTTAGGTAGAATCTCTCTGGCTTAGGCAGGATCTCTAGCTTAGGCAGAGATGGCTTAAGATGTTTTAGCCCATAACCTAAGGATGTTAGTTATACTTACTTAGCGTGCCACATTTTTTAGTATGTAATTGTCAAAACCTGACGCTTGAGTAGGGGGCTCTAGAACAGGGCTCCTTACTAGAGAAAATACAGGTTTTTTGTTTTGTTTTGTTTTGTTTTGTTTTTACAATGTAAAATATCCTGCGTGTGTGTCTTCAATTTTCTCCAATTCGTACCTTCCTGACCCAGAAATCATGGTCTCGCCTGCAACCGAAGCCTCCACGAGGAGCTACGGCTTACAGCAGCTGTTCTTCCTGGGAACCTGAGCTCAGTTCCCAATACCAGTGCTGGGTGGTATACAACTGTCTGTCACTAGAGCTTTAGGGGATCCAACACCCTTTTCTGGTCTCTGAGAGTATGCATACACACATGGCACACACACACACACACACACACACACACACACACACAGATGCACACACACACACATACAAACATGCATGCACACACACATGTGCACATGTGCACATACAGAAAAAGAAAAGGGAAGTCTTTTAAAAATGTATCTAGTCCAGTTAGTATGTAGTGGTAGCCCAGTGTGGTTTGAGTTTGCATTTTCCTACTGGATAGTAATGGGCATCCTACCATGAGCCTCTTTGTTATCCATATGCCTTCTTTGTCTGATTACACACACTGTACAAACACTCTGCAAACACTGAACTACATACATCTCAGCTCTATGCCATCTTTGGTTTAGTGTCTACTCAAACCTTTTTTCTATTTTTAATGGGTTGTTTTGTCTTCTGAAATCCTTTGTTGGTTATGTTTGCAAATGTTTTTTTTATCATAGCTTTTCTTTTCTTTTCTTTCTTTCTTTCTTTCTTTCTTTCTTTTTTTTTTTTTTTTTTTTTTTTTTGATTTGGTTTTTTCGAGACAGGGTTTCTTTGTGTAGCCCTGGCTGTTCTGGAACTCACTCTGTAGACCAGGCTGGCCGTGAACTCAGAAATCCACCTGCCTCCCAAGTGCTAGGATTACAGGTGTGTGCCACCACCACCCGGCTTTATCTTTTCTTTTTAGAGGTAATATAATTCAAAGGTCAATGAATTTTGATAAAATTTACTGATTTTTTTCTTTTAAGTCTTAAGACATTTTTGCCAAGCCTGGCAATATTTTCCTATAGTTTCATCTGGGGATATTTAGTAGCATTTATTCTTATGTCTTGAAATGCACTTTGAATCGATTTTCTACATAATTTGTGGTAATGGACAGATATTATACACATATTCATATATACTGTCTTGGTTATATTCTGCTTTGTAGATACTCTAAAAAGCAGGTAGCTTCAAACCTACAATTCAGTTTATCTTTTTCAAAGTTTTAATCAAATGCACTCTCAGATCACATATTTTAAATTTGCCTACTTGCTAAACATTTACTTATGTCTCAAATCCAATGCTTTGTCATTTTCTGCCTCCACACACCCTGTGCAGCAGGACAGATATCAAGTCCCTACCCATGCTCCAGCTCAGGCAGCCGCTCCTCTGCCTTCTGCTTTCAGCTTGTAAACACACAACTTGTTTTCAGTTTATCTAGTGCCACATTTTTGTGCATTTTCTTGGTGACTTTGCTGTTTAAATGGTTCTCCAAAGTAGTGTTGAAGCACTGTCTTGTGGTCCTTAGTGCAAGAAGGCTACAGTGTACAGTATGGAGAAAATAAATGTTAGATAACCCTCATCAGGCTATAAGTCACCACGTGACTTATAACCACATGGTTGTAACCGCGTGCTATAAATCCAGTGTCAGAGAACTAACTAACTAACTACACACACACACACACACACACACACACACACACACACACACACTAAGGCTTCCTTAAATAGCAATGCAAGCATAATGAGGTTATGAATTAACTGATGAATGTCAGTCAGGAGCTCACGGGGTGGTGACCCTACCTTTCTCCTAGGACAAAGATTCAATATTTGCTAATGCAGTGTGATGGGGACTTCATAGAACTACGAATGCCAGGAAAACTGAGAGGGAACTGTTTCAACTTTTAGGTTATACATTTTTGTTAATACTTTGAAATCACATGTATTTCTAAAAATGTTAATGGGGGTTCTGATGGGAATTACTTTGAATTTATGGAACATCTTGGAGAGAATAATTTAGCCATACTGAATGTTTTTTTTAATTTTCTATATTCTTTGTTTACATTCCAAAGGCTTTCCCCTTTCCCAGTTCCCCCCTCACCATATGTCCCATAAGTCCTCTTCCCTCTGCCCATTCCCCAATCACCACCCCCACCCACCCACACACACACCATTTCTCTGTTCTGGTACTCTCCTACAAAACTGGATCCAGTCTTTTCGGGACCAGGGTCCTCTCCTTTCTTTTTCTTCATACTGAATGTTTTAACCCATGATAAATATATTCTTCCATATTCTTTAGTTTATCTGAGAAACCTTTTATACTTTTTAGAAATTTAAAACTTTCACTTTCAGGGTAATGGTAGCATACTCCTTTATCCCAGCACTCTGGAGGCAGAGGCAGAGGGATCTCTCTGAGTTCGAGGCCAGTGTGGTCTACAGAGCTAGTTCCAGGACAGTAAGGGTTACACAAACAAACCCTGTCTCTAAGAACAAACTAATGAAAATGCTTATTTTGAATATTTGCCCTGAACTTATATTTTATTCTATTTTACATAGTATTTTAAGATACTGATTTTTGTTACCAGTGTACAGAAATACAATAAAGTAATTCAGTAGACTTTTTCATCTTGTGATCTTCCTCAACTCCTTAATTAGTTTAGTAGCTTTTGGAAGGGAGACTCAGTTAGCATTTCTACAGAGGGAATCACAAAAACCTAACAAAGGTGGCATTGCTGTTTCCTTTCTAAACCTGTTGTGGCTTCTAAATTCTTTTTCTTTCCTTATTACACCAATTAGACACTCAATGCTATGTTGATAAAAGTGAGGAGGAGAATTTAACTTCTTATCTAGGAGTGTAATGTCAATTGTCAATTTCTCTGAGTTGCTGTTTATCGAATCAAGCTATTTTCCCTTTATTCTTACTTGCTGAGAGTTTTCTTAGGAATGGATTTTTTATAGTATTAATGCTTTCTCTGCTTCTACTAAGATCATTTATTTTTCTTTACTAGTGTACTAGTACAATGAAATACTTAGCTTACATATGAATGTTAAGCCAGCCTTTGCATTAGTGGAATAAACCATGCTTTCTCTTCATAGTTTTCTCTTTTTATATATAGTACGGTTGAGTTCTAACTGCTAAAATCTTGTTGAGAATTTTTGCATCCTGGGCTGGGGAGATGGCTCAGTGGATATACAGCAGCTCTTCTGCTGAAGAACGAGACCTCAGTTCAGATGCCCAGGATCCAGGTACAAAGCCAGGCATTGGGGGAGTGCCTACAGTCCCAGGCTGGAGATAGCCATCTCATATCCTGGAGCCTCACTGGCCAGCTGGTCTACCTAATCAGTCAGTTTCAGGCTCAGGGGAAGACCTATCTCCAAAAGGTGGAGAGCTCAGGCCTACACATACTTGTACGCTCCACACACACATGGAGATGTATCTGCACACCATACATTCTCACAGAAGAGAGTTTTACATCTAAAGCCACAACAGGTGACAGTTAGAGGCTTCCTTCCTATTGTTCTTTTTGTTTTTCTGGACCATGCTTCTTTACACTTTAACATAAAGGTATTGAGTCACTTCTGCAGCCTGGAGAAAATGTCCCAAGATAGGATACTTGAATCCATATACAAAGTTTATATTTTTCAGTCAAATGAAGTTTTATGAATGTTGCCTTTTCATTTCCTTTTACATAAAATAGACAATTCAAAATGGAGGGAAGATTTTCCTTTAAAATTTAAGTTGGAGGTTGGGGGTAGAGAGTGGATGGAGAGATGACTCAGGAATTAAGAACACTGTCTGCTATTTTAGAAGATCCAGATTAGATTCCCAGCACCCATATAGTAGCTCACAACTATCTTTAACTCTAGTTCCAGGGGGAATCCAATGTTCTCTTCTGGCTTTCATGGGCACTGACAGATGTGGTACACAGATATGCATGTGATCAAAACACACATACATGTAAAATAATAAAATAATTTAAAATTAAAAAACTTAAGTTGGATGTGATGGTACATATCTGTAATCCTAGCCCGTGGGAGGCAGAGGGTGGGGAGACTGCCGCACGTTTGAGGCCAGCCTGGGCTACAGAGCAAGTACCAGGGTAGCTAGAGAATACTACATAGAAAGACCTTGTCTCCAAAACCTGAGGAGGGAGGGCGAGGAAGAGAGAGGTCTCATTAGTGGAAAAATAATTCAAACAGAGATGGGGAGCAGATGTGGCTGTGTAGCAAAGCACGAGGTTTTCACACACACACCCTTTTACATGTTTACTGCACTAGCACTATTCTAACACATCTATAAATTGTAGACATTTTAATCCAGCAACATGTGCTCTGATCACATCCAAAGACCTTCTAGGTCTGTATGATCCAAACGAAATGCAGATACACCACTCACTTTTGATCCTTCTACATGGAATGTCCTTAGTGTAGACCTTTAATCCCAAACAATGTAGGTGAAGTTAATTTGTAGGAGGAAACAGTAATGTTTGAAAGTGATATCTAATTGAGGGGCAGACAATATGATGACTCAGAGAAAGATTTGACAGAATAAGTCAGAGATAGGAAATGCCCAACTCTTATGAGAACAGGCAGGAATGAGAGGCTACCTCAGAGCAGTACAGCGAGAGAGTCAATCAGTGAGAGTCAGTGCAGTGAGTGCAGTGCAGCGGAGTTGGTGAAGATATAGCCGGAGAATAAAAAGAAGCCAGAAGATTAGACCAGATTGCCAGAGTTAGTTTGAGGCCAAGCAGAGCAATTCACTGAGAAGCCAAGAGAAGTTGGATTGAGTCAGTCAGCTTAGAGAGATGTTTGAGTCGCACAGCTGAGTTGAACCACCAGCAGAGTTCAGAAGTAGAAAGGGTGAACTTACTCAGTAGTAAACCTTCAAGACAATAATTACTTCAGGCGAATAAGCGTAGTTTTATAGTAAATGTCTCATATGATAATGCTAGGTACAGAAAGCTCTTTGAAAGGCAGAAAGAATCAGTAATGTAGATCTCTAGTATGTTCCATGATTGGAATTCAGAAAGTGAGCTCGAATGCATTTGACCTAATTTTGAATGGAAGGGGACTCTGCAATAATTGGTATTCACTGAGCTGAAGGTTACTTAGACACTGAAAATGGCCCAAACCAGGTCACCTAAAATGAGCTAATATATCCTCTGAAAAAGAGACATTAGTGGCCATGGGTGGAGCAGGTAGGAATAGTTTTCCATACCTGGAAGGGTATTCATCTGTCTGGAATATGGCTTCAGAGGGCACAAACAGGATCAAAGGTAGAAAGGACAGAATAAGCTTTCAGCTCACTTGATAGCACAGGGTGTCTAGGATCCAGGTGCTCTGCAGTACATAGTCAACTTCTCTAGAGCCATTTCCCACCTGGACGCCACAGGGGACAGGTTCTGTGGGTGTGTGGGAAAGGGAGCTAGAACTTTGAAGCAGATGTCCATGACACTGTGAATGTGTGAATCACCTGTTGCTGTCCCCTCTCTCCACAAAAGCAGAGTGTAAATAGAAAGCATCAGGGAAAGCATACTTTAATCTCTAATGTGTGTCTGTGTGGGAAGGCAGTGGCTCAGGGACCGTCCCACAATTTGTGCACAGCCAATGGCAGGGAGAACTAACAGTCAGTGGGATGTTAGTCAATGAATTAGTCCTGAGCCTCTACAATCAGCAGGTCAGGGACCGTGTGAGACCTGGTCTTGGGGAATCTCTCTGCAGCCCCCTAGGGTCTCTCAAGAAACGTGTAATATGCAGTGGTTAAGAGCT
Source organism: Apodemus agrarius (assembly GCA_964023405.1). Taxonomy (NCBI): domain Eukaryota; kingdom Metazoa; phylum Chordata; class Mammalia; order Rodentia; family Muridae; genus Apodemus; species Apodemus agrarius. The sequence goes on from OZ030022.1 coordinate 69,851,179, forward strand.
GGACACAAGATTGTCTGGATCATGTAGTGACTAAGAGCTGCACACAAGACTATCTGGATTATGTAGTGGCTAAGATGGACACAAGACCATTTTGATTGGGGTTTGGCCACATCTCCTAAATTGTCTAATGTTTTTGTCCTTTCTTTTCCTTTTTTAAAAATTATTTATTTATTTATTTATTTTATGTATATGAGTACACTGTAGCTGTCTTCAGATCCACCAGATGAGGTCATTGGATCCCATTACAGATGGTTGTGAGCCACCATATGGTTGCTGGGAATTGAACTCAGGACCTCTGGAAGAGCAGTCAGTGCTCTTAACCACTGAACCATCTCTGCAGCCCTGTCCTTTCTTTTCCTTTAGAATGACAGTGATAAAACCTACTTATGATCTCAGTGGGACAATTACACAAGGCAACAGACATAAAGTTCTCAGGAAGCTTCCAGCACACATCAGACACGTGGAGGGTGTCTGGAGCTCGGCTGACCTCGTGGCCTGAGCCCTGAGCTGGGCGCGGGCTGCGCCAGCTCTGATTGCTATTGCATTGTTTATTCGGCTGTCTCCCACGTAAGAAAGCAAGCTCCAACAGAAGAAGCATTGATTTTCCAGTCACTGTTTGATTTCTAGGGTTCTGCATGTGACCTAGTATGTTTCTATGTTTATCACTTGTGACCAGACGCCCCTCCCCCCCAAAAAGGACAATTGGATCCACCGGTGAGCACGTGAAGGAAGTGATCAGCAAGCTCTTACAGAACATGAGGTGCTTCAGGGACAGAGGCATAGTCCACATTCCGTTCTAACTGGAGATTATCCAACTACAATCAGAACAGGATAAAAAAAAAAAAGGCCTGTAGCTGTGTCTCATTTCACCCTGCGCTGTGCTAGTGTCAGCAGGGAGGCAGCACGCAGACAGGCTGTCTCAGCTTTCCCTTCACACAGTCTTTGTCATTCCAAAGCCCGGCACGTGGACGTCATGGTTCGATCAGCTGGGTAAGTTCTAACTTGTGATCACTGTTCCCATTTAGTGAGTGAGGAAACTGAGGGTCAAAGAGTTTGAATAAGCAGGTCTGGCTGAGGCAGCCACACTAGAAGATGATAATGTTGGGATCCAGATTGAAACCTAAGGACTACAATGGCCCTGTTAGTCTCACAAGCCCCATTTCAGAAATGCAGTCGAGACAGTGCGATTGACATTGCACCTTTACTTCTGGTGCTGAAGGTTATGGTAATGGCCCCAGGGCAACTAGGCCTGGCCAGAAGACAGGGATCAGTTTCCCCAGGGGTGCCTCCTCCACCTTCCCCAAGGCCAGATAGACCCTGTCCCCAACCCTTACTGTCCACAGTTTCAGGACCTCAAATGCAGCAACAACCGGGCAGAAGCTCTCTGAAACTAAACCCGAAATCCCCAAGCCCAGGAGGACAGAGGCTTCTAGTTTCACTCACATAGTGAAACCATGTGTCGAAAAAGAAAAGGGGCTGGAGAGACAACTTAGAAGAACTTGTATTGCTCTTGCCAAAGAGCTGGGTTCAATTCCCAGCACCCATATCAGGTGGCTCACAACCATCTGTAACTCCAGATCACAGTGGAAATAATGCCTTTGGCTTCTACGATGCAGACACACCTGTAATTATAAATAACAGTAAGTTTTGGGAAGGAGAAAGAATGAGAAGAGGAAGCAGGGCCGGGCGTGGTGGCACATGCCTGTAATCCCAGCACTTGGGAGGCAGAGGCAGGCGATTTCTGAGTTCGAGGCCAGCCTGGTCTACAGAGTGAGTTTCAGGACAGCCAGGACTACACAGAAAAACCCTGTCTTGAAAAACCAAAAAAAAAAAAAAAGAGAAAGAGAGAGAGAGAAGAGGAAGCTGAATGGGAGGAGGAGGGGGGGGAGGAGGGGGAGGAGGCTGCAGTGTTGACTCAGCTTTAAGAGCACTTGTTGCTCTTGCAGAGGACCCAAGTTTGGGTCCTAGAACCCACGTGGCAGCACAGAACCATCTATAGATTGGGTCCCAGAGGATCTGGCATCCTCTTCTGGCCTCCACAGGTATGTGGTACATGCCGTGAACAGACATTCATTCAGGTAAAACGTCCTTGCACATAAAGTAAAATAAACATCCTTTTGTGACAAAGAACAAGGGAGAGCCCGGATTGTAGAGCTGGAGTCTCTGAGGACTCTGGGAGTTGCCCTTTGATTCATTTGTTGCTCTGGAATTTAAGAGCCTCTACCCTGGGCTCCTGTCTTTCCTTTAGTGGACTTTCCGGCTCCCGCACCTAATCGCCTGTTTAAAGCCCAGGTGGCTTCTGCTTTGAGCTCTTTGATGCCACAGCCCTAGGCACAGCTCTACTCAGGTTCTTTCTGTTTTCCCTCAGCCTGGGCACTTCCCTCAGGCTGAGAGGAGTCTGAGGACCACAGGCCTACACCGGGCTTGGCAGGACTGACAAAGGCTGCTTGTGAAACTGAAGGAAGAAAAGCTCTTTAGCTTTATTTATTTATTTATTTATTTATTTATCGGTGTCAAAATTTGTCTGGCATGGCTAAGCCAGCCCATAGAAAATGGGCACTGGCAGCTTCCCAGGCCCCAGCCAATCATGGGGCATGAGACACAGAATATTTTGTGCTCCTCAAAGAGGAGAAGACAGAAAAGGGCATGATGGCTGAACACACTTAAGAGAACAGGGTGACCAAGAGATGTGTGAGATGATTCTAGATGGCCCTTCCCAGGCTCCTGGCTCGTTAGTAAATTCTATTAAACCTATGAGTATTTGCTGTGACCGACTTCTGCTGGGGAATCCGAGGAGGTGTCAAAAGGTTCCAATGAAAGATGAAGATGACTTCAGCTGGGGTCCTAGGGTCACAGAGGAGTCCCAGAACAGAGAGCCAAGTCTACAGAGGGACAGGGAGGTCCTTCCATCAGCTCAGGGCTGAAACCAAGAAGTGAGAAGAAAAGTGGGAACTGTGGATTGGCTCTCTAAATGCAGTGCTACTTACAGACATTCGTGCAGACCGCTCTGTTAGCGCTTAACTGCTCACCGCCCAGTATCGTAACAATTTTGCATTGCATGAACTACATGTCAGACAGCTGAGTTCTACAGAGAAGGAGGAGGAGGAGGAGGAGGAGGAGAAGGAGGAAGAAGAAGAGAAAGGACATACACTCATTATTTGGTTAACTCCCAAAAGGCTGGGGTACCTCCTGCCGGCTTAAATATCAGTGTGTTATCTAGTTTTGGGAGCTAGGCCAGAGAAGAATACTATAAGTTCTAATGGTTCTAATGCTTTATATCTGTTTGTCTTTTTTTTTTTTTTTTTAAATTAGGAGAACCATAAAATGTCTATCACCAAGGCAGCCAGATCCCTGCATACCTCCAGAATGGGGTGTGCACAATGATTCTATGTTGAGGTCAATCTTCAACCCATGCTTTGGGAAGAAGATAAAAGAGAGAAACAGCTCCTTGTGGCCCAGCTAATAAAGCCGGGGTGGAAACGCTTCCACCAAGAAGCAGTAGAGGTGAAAGGGACTGCTTCTCAGAGGCAGCATGTCCACCAAGCTTTCACACGTTGCCTGGTTACCTATATGCCAGGCTTAGGCACTGTGATAGGTGAGGGCGAACACCAGAAAGGACAAAAGTTGTTTCCAGCTCTGAGGAGGTGGCAGGTAAGTTGGGAGAGAGTGAATTCACTGCAGGTGAATAAGACACACCTAGCCAAAGAGCAACAGTGACACATCAATCAGCAAAGCGGCCTTACTTGTGCAAGTCTTCTGATCCGTGCTGAGAATGTAGCCTTGCTTGCACTTGCAGATGTAGGAGCCAGGCATGTTGATGCAGAAGTGGGCACAGTTATGCTCCGAGACACTGCACATGTGGACCGCTGCAAGGGAAGACAGAAAGGTGAGAGTGGCCTTCCCCAGCCTCAGTCGACCCAGCAGATATGTGCTGTGAGCACGTGAAGAAGAGGGTGGAGCCCAAAGAGAAACAATCTGACGTCCCTTTCAGCGGGGGTGGGGGTGGGGGTGGGGGTGGGGGTGGGGGTGGGGGGGTGGGGGGGTTCTCTGCCTAAAGCTGACAGACAGATAAATAAAGAACCATGTTAGGGGAAGAGGAACAGTGTTAGGATAAACTATATGGAATTGCTGATTCTGTATGGTTTTTGACCTACAAATCCACAAATTTCAGGTTTAGCTTAACACCATTTAACAGGCAGAGAAGATCAGAGAAGTTTCTGATTTCAGAATGCCTTTAGTAAGATGGAGCCCTGAGTAGGCAGAAATGGAGTTGGAAGGAGAACCACTGGTTAAAGGACAGCGTTAGAAGCCAACAGCCTACCACAATCATAAATCCCGAGAACGATGGACCTTCAAACATGCATGAAGTACACAAAGTTTGGACTAACACTGTATTCAAATGTTTTATCCTGCCGTAAATTTTGTGTCTCAGTTTTAAATATTGTTGCATTTAGTTTCTGAAAGTATCTCAGCTTCGGATACATAGGTTCTTACATAAGTCTATCTGCAGCTCTTGCAATTCTTGTTTTTTTTTTTTTTAACATCTCAATTTATGACTTTAATTAATCTAGTACAACTTGTGCACATTTAAAATTAACAGGCATCAGTGTGAAGAGAACATATTATGTAAGTGTTCTCATAAACAAAAGCTATCCCAATGAGAAAAGAGCTTTCTGAAGCTTATACAATAAAAGAGAAATTTAAGAGCAATCCCGTGTTTAGCCAGTAGACAGGAGAACTCATCTATTGATGGACTACTTTTGCATTGCAACCTCTCTGCAGTTAAGTAAGGAATGTGGTGAGCTTGGTAACTTGTGTGGTAAACACAAGTTAGTCACTTGGGAAGAGGGAACCTTAGCTAAGAAAATGCCCCCAACAGTTTGGCCTGTGGAGTATTTTCTTACTGCTGATTGACGTGAAGGCCCATCTCTGTGGGTCGTGCTACTCCTTGGCTGGTAGTCCTAGGTGGTATAAGAAGGCAAGCTGTACCAGGTATGGTGGCTCGCGCCTTCAATCCCAACACTCAGGAGGCGGAGACTGGTGGGTCTCGAAGTTGGAGGTCAGCCTGGTCTACATAGTGAGTTCTAGGACAACCAGAGCTATATAGTGAAACAGCAACAGAGAAAGGAAAGAGGGAGGGAGGGAGGGAGGGAGGGAGGGAGGCAAAAGAAAAAGAAAAGAAAGGAAAGGAAAGGAAGAGAGAGAGAGAGCGCGAGGAACAAGCCAGTAAGCAGTTGCTCCATGGCCTCTGCTTCCTTCTCGCCTCCAGGTCCCGCCTTCTCAGCGCTCAGTGAGGACTCTTGACCTGAGAGTTGTAAGCTGGTTTTGGTCATGGTGTTTAATCACAGCAATAGAAACTCTAAGACAGCTATATATGAGATAGGGGGATGAAACTGTTTTATAACAGCACAATTTAGGACATAGTGTTCTGCGCTAATAACTGTGTTTTAGCTCCTGTTAGGATTCTAACCTGATCAGGTGGCCAGAACAGTGATCGGGAGCTGGGGAGGGCTTAATGCCTAGTAATGATTTCATAGCAAAGGAAAAGTATCATGCTGTTTGATTTTTCGTTTTGATTTTATTCTGTGTGTTTTGCCTACATGTATGTCTGTGTATCACATGCATGCCTGGGGCCTGAGGAGGGCATCCAATCTCTAGAACTGGAGTTACAGATGATTGGGTACCGCCACGGAGTGCTGGGAGTTGAACCAGATTCCTCTGGAAGAGCAACCAGTGCTCTAACTGCTGAGCCATCTCTGTTACAGTATCATTTATTTTACAATTGGGAATATCATCTCTAGCTATACCCTATCATCAATATGTTTGTCTGTCTATCTATCCATCCACTTGGACTTTCATTCAATACTACTCACGTGTTCTATCTGTACTGACTCAAGTACTGTATTTTACAGCATCCAAAATGCGCTCTAATTTCAAAGATATTAAAATGAGAGTCCATATAAACTAAGTACAAAAAAAGCTATGATAAAGCCCTCTTAGGAAAATGAATATATTAAAATATGTTCCAACCTAGAATGATGGCCATGAGTTCAAGGTTAGTAAATCAGCAATACATAGTAAATGTGTTGTCTCTGAATAGATTATATATTGACCAGCTACAAAAATGCCAGATTACCAGAGGCTCATCGCAACTGATACTGCCTGTATTTTGTATAAAAGTGACTCCATGTGCTTTAATTCAGTATTTATAGTGGCTTCCTGGAGCAAAATCACGTTGAACAATGAAAAACAATCCTATCTTGGATTTAATCTGACATGTGAGCTCTAACTTAATTAACTTTTTGTTTGAATTACATTAGCCGGCTCTGGCTGAGGTCTGCTGCCGTCCTCATCATTCGTCCAAAGGCCATTTCTTAGCCTACTCAGACCTTTACCTGTTGTCCAGCATGGGGACGGTTTCTAGTCTTTACCTGTACACGGATATAAGGAGCCTGCTCAAAGGCGTTTTCCAGGAGGTTCCCATACACCCCAAGACTGGCTCCAGCCACTGAACCCAAGTCAGGTTGCGTTTCCATCACTTTCAACCAAAAGAATCGCAAACATTTTTACCGAACAGAATAAAAACTGTCGTCTGTGGAGTCCCATGCTGAGTGCTGAGTGCTGAGTGCCCGGGCACACGCCTGGGTCTCCCGCCAGCTCCCCTTTGCTGTGCCGTTACAGAGGGAGTGGCGTTCTGCCCCCTTCTCTGAGCTGAAGGGCTGTGTGAGCCGGTTAGCTCCACTCCTCGGGAAGTACTAGGTTTTAAGTTGACCAAGGTTTTTACTCAGAAGAAATAATAAACCATGAGTCTAAGTCCGTATTGGGACTGGATTTTTAAATTTATTAAATTTATTCTTAAATTTTGTGGTGTCTAGAATTGGAATATTTATTTATTTATTAATTACTTATTCACTTTATATCCCTCTCATTGGCCCCCTCCTGCTTGATTTTTTTTTTTTAAGACAATGTCTCATTTAACCTAGGCTGGCTTAAGGGAAGAATGTGTGTGTGTGTGTGTGATGTCTTCAATCTCATTTAGAAGTTAGAGGCAGGCAGCTCTGTGACTTACAAGCCAGACCTATGTAATGAGGTCCTATCTCAAAAAAAGAAAGAGAGAGAGAGAGAGAGACAGAGAGAGAGAGAGAGAGAGAGAGAGAGAGAGAGAGAGAGAGAGAGAGAGAGAGGAGAGAGAGACACAGACACAGACACAGACACAGACACAGACACAGACACAGACACAGACACAGACACAGACACAGACACAGAGAGACAGAGGGAGAGGTGGGGGAGGAGAGAGAAGAGAGGCGTTGAGGAAAGGAAAGAATAAGTAGCTAAGTTTTCGAGGTCTGGTTGTTTGTTTTGATTTGTGAAAGAGTCTTGCTATGTAGTCTGGACTGGCCTAAAATTCATCATCCTCCTGCCTCAGCCTCCTGCATGCTGGGACTATAGGTGTGCACCACCACACCCAGTTTACTTGAGACATCTGTTTTTTTTAAAAACTGTGTGCATATTCAGGTGAGCACGCTGCTCCGTGTGGCTGACTGAGGGTCTGGCTGGGAACAGTCACTGAACAGGTAAGCCAGCCTCTGGGAGGTTTGCCTCCATTTCACAATAGAGCCTCGCAGGGGGAAATCAAGGTGGACTTTGTCCAGATGCAGCCTGTGCCTTCAGAGTACCATTAGGGCCTTAAGCTGTGCCTACGTGGAAAGGGGCTGTTAGGGTAGGAAGAGCTTTGCTGTGGGCTCCAAAATGCCATCTAGGCTGATAAAACAGACACAGTGGGGGCAAACACAGCCATGCTGAGTCACCAGATTTCAGAAGACAGACTTTTAACCTTAAGACTTGCAGTTTTCAACCTTGAGAGTCAGTGCTTTCTGCTCCTGGACAACAAAAATGGATGTCAGGATATGTGTGGTTTGGTCAGCTTGCACACAAGACCTTGATTCACAGGAGTCTGGTCTTTTTGTTGGGCTCCAGGGTGGCCTGAGTTTATGACCTCATGATTTCCCCATGCTGTGGCTGTCCTGGGAAGTCACTAACCACAGGCATAAAACTGCTACTGTGCCCAGGTTTGTGGTCATACAGCTGGCCAGAGCCAAATCCAGTATTCTTTCTCAGGGCAGTCTGGACCCAGAGCATAACTGTTGCGGCGTGACAGCGGCTCCTTCCCTGCCTCCGTTTGCACCAGCTCGCTGCTCCCACAGGCCCACCTCACCCCTCAGTCCTGCCTGCCAGGCTCTCCCTCCAATATCCTGTCCTTCCACACACACAGTGGCTGCCCGCTCCACACTGGCCCTTAATCATTGCTTTCAAACTGTGAGTCACTGCCCCTTAGTCGGGGAGTGAAACCAACGAAAGGACAAGGGCTGGCATGTTGAGAGACAGATGGTAGATAGATAGATAGATAGATAGATAGATAGATAGATAGATGGATAGATAGATAGATAGATAGATAGATAGATAGACGATAGATAGATGGTAGATAGATAGATAGATAGATAGATGGATAGATAGATAGATAGATAGATAGACGATAGATAGATGGTAGATAGATAGATAGATAGATAGATGGTAGATAGATGATAGATAAAAAGACAGATAGATGATAGAAGATAGATAAGTGATAGATGATAGATGGATGATAGATGATAGATGATAGATAGGTGATAGATAAATGATAGATGATAGATGGATGATAGATGATAGATAGATATATGATAGATAGATAGATAGATAGATAGATAGATAGATGATGGATAAATGATAGATGATAGATAGATGATAGATATATGATAGATAGTTGATAGATAAATGATAGATGATAGATAGATAGGTGATAGATAGCTAGATGATAGGTAGGTAGATGGAGATAGGTGATAGATAAATGATAGATGATAGATAGCTAGATGATAGGTAGGTAGATGGATGATAGATATATGATAGATATATGATAGATAGATAGATAGATGATGGATAAATGATAGATGATAGATAGATAGATAGATAGATAGATAGTAGATAGATAGATGATAGATAGATAGATGATAGATAGATAGATAGATAGATAGATAGATAGATAGTAGATAGATAGATAGATATAGATAGATAGATAGATAGATGATAGATAGATAGATAGATAGATAGATAGATGATAGATAGATAGATAGATAGATAGATAGATAGATGATAGATAGATGATAGATAGATGATAGATAGATAGATGATGGATAAATGATAGATGATAGATAGATAGATGGTAGATAGATAGATAGATAGATAGATAGATAGATAGATAGATAGACAGACATTAAAATTACACAACCCCCCTTGCTTGGAGCATGGTGCTCACCTCTCTACACAGCCCTGGGCGGAGAACTGCGGCTCCCCTCCACACCTGAGCGGCGCGCCCTGGTCAACTGGCGCTTCGAGGCCAGAACCCCCGCTGCCCTTCACTCCCCTGCAGCTGACTGACCCTGCGCAAGGCACTTCAGTCTGTAAGTTTTAATCTCTTCCTGAGTTTTAAGAGTACTTATTTCTCACATTCACTGTGTGAATAAAATGATTTTACACATGCTGAGAGCCCCAGAGGGCATGTACACACACTCAGGTACACATATGCACACCTTTGAGATAGGTTTCTCTATTGTAGTTCAGGTTGGCCAGGGTCTTCCTATATAACCTAGACTAACTTTAAACTCTAGATCCTCCTACTTCAGTCTCTTTAAAAACATCATTCATCTTTTTACTTTGCCTCTGTGTATGTGTGCTCACTTATGCTCTCTATCTCGGTCTGTCTGTCTGTCTGTCTGTCTCTGTCTCTGTCTGTCTCTGTCTCTGTCTCTGTCTCTCTCTCTCTCAAACACACACACACACACACACACACACACACACACACACACACGCCCAACCTGTCCTTTGGAGGTCAGGTAGCATTTCAGGAGTGGACCCTCATGTCCAGCTCGTGCCTGCTGCGCTGTGTGTACTCCCGGGAGCGTCTTGTCAGTTCTACAGTCTTGGCTCCTCGTCTCGCCATTGCCTCCAGCTTTTCCTGTGAGTACGAGCTGTGGGGGTGGATCTCAGGGTGTCAGGCTTCCATGTTAACGTCTTTACCCTCTGAGCCCTCTCCTGGTCCCTCAACCTCGGAGTGTGTAGATGACAGGAGTGTGCTATCAGTCCTAGCCACTATATTGATAGCAGCAACTGTTAGTGATTAATCTTATTGCTTCGCTCTAAAGGCTTTCCTGGAGCCCCCAGGCAGACCCAAGTGCTCTTTGGGATGAGCTCCTAGTCCAGACGGCTATCCTGGGGCTACGAAGGACACACCATGTCCACCACCCATTCTTCTATAAGCGGAACGTCTTTCAAACAATCCTGGGGTTCATGCATTAAGAAGAAATACTTAGGTTCTCAAATCTTGGGAGCTGGTATCTGAGCTGCTTACTTTTCTCTAAGCCTCAGCTTCTACTTTTGTACTTGGGCGCCACAAGAATACCTGTCAGGTAATACAGTATTGAACAATGTACAGAATGTGCCTAACGATTAGACATGACTGGCCATGGTTATCAGGGTGCAGTTCAATGTTTCAGGGGAAAATGAGACTTCCAGAACCTGGAGATGTCATCTGTAGTCCAGAAGATGCCTGTGGCTGCATCTGGCTGTCAGACTGCAGATGAGAAGTAAAGCCAGTCACCTCACATGTGCATCCTGAGAGTATCCGACTGCAGTAACGCATACACACTGAATGGGCCCATAGCTTGTATAGCACTGGTCTGTACAGCCACCAGCCTATGAAAGTCCGATCTTACAGATGAGGTAAGGGGGATCAGGTAGCCCACCGAGCTCACCCCATCACGTAGCCGGTCACACTGCCAGTCTCTCACCCAGCACTTCACAGCCAGCCTGTCACTTCCCAGGTTTACCCTCATCAGACAGTGGCACTAGCAGAGCCATTTCCCTGTGGAGGCTGTCCCTTAGCAAAAGTCACCTTAAGGCAGGCATTTATAAGTCCCGGAACAGGAATGTTGAAATCAGCAAAGTTTGCTAACGTGTAAGGCCAGGGCTGGAGAGATGGCTCAGTGGTTTAGGACACTGGCTGCTCTTCCAAAGGACCAGGGTTCAAACCCCAGCACCCACATGGCAGCTCACAATTGTCTGTCATTTCAGTCCCAGGGGATTTGACACCCACACACGGGCATACCGGTACAATACCATGTAGCCTGTCTTCTTGGTTTTCATGAGCATCAAATGCATGAGGGAAAGTGCTTATGAGTGTTAGTTACTGTGGTATTCAGCATGCAGTTGATAGCGAGGCTCTGGGGCCTCCTCAGCCCTTCAGGAGAGTGGGTGAGGCAGCTCAGCCGAGCTGGGCGGGGCAGGGCCTGGACCTCAGCTGCACCTCAGCAGAGCGGGCGAAAAGAGTCCCAGGGGAGCCGTTTCTCAGGCTGCACAAAGGAATGAGATGATACCAGTGTTTTCCTAAAGCTTCCAGATTAAACAAAGATGATGGGGGTGGGGAGGGGAGGGTGTCCAAACGGCCTTTTAAATTTGCTGCCTGTCTAAAGCACACAGGAAGAAGGTTCTCTGAGCCCAAGTCCACACTCAGTCACATGGGGGTCGTTCATGTTGTATAGCTCTTCTGCCTTATCATATTATCTTTCCATTTGCTGATGAATGCAGAGTGCTTATAAAAGGCACTCCTCCATTAAAACCATCCAATACTCATGAAGAAGCGGTCAAGAGGGTTACAGAACTGATTTCTTTTTTTAAATATTTCCAGGAAAAGGGGAAACATAAATTCTGCTGAAGTCATTTAAAGTCATAAACCTTTAAAATGTTTGCAGTGTGTTCCACTGATTGGAGTTTTCCAGTTGACTTAGGCCGTGGTGCGCCACAAGACGCAGCCTCTCTGTGGCGCCAAGAAAACGGCGCCTCTGACTGGCTTCCAACTGACACTGCTCAGAAAAGGGCATTTTTCTTTCATGAAATTGATTTCTTAAGTAAATCATTTGACTCTGGAGTCAAAAGAAAATGGAGTCTTTGCTCAAGTTAGTTTTTGCAAGGTTTGCAAGGGGTGTTTTGTTTTGTTTTGTTTTCTAACGATGCATCAAAAGTATACCCTGGGGGTGGGAATGTAGCCCAGTCAGGAAAGTGCCTTTACATGATGAGGCTCTAGACTTCGTCCATAATAACAATAATAATTAAATTCAAGGTTATTTCCCACTACCGAGAGTTTGAAAACAATCTGGATTATTGACATTTTGTGTCAAAAGAATTTTAAAAATGAAGCTGGTCAGTGGTGGCACACACCTTTGACCCCGCCTTGAAAAGAAATTAAATGATTTTTAATTTGGGGGGGGATTCCTTTGAGAGGCTCCACCCAGCAGCTGACTCAGACAGATGCACACACCCACAGCCAAACAGTGTCTGGAGCTTAGGTACTTTCATGGAAGAATAGGAGGAAGGATTTTGACCTCTAAAGGGATAAGAACTCCACAGGAAGACCAATAGAGTCAACTAATCTGGTCCCTTGGGGCTTTCTGAGACTGAACCATCATCCAAAGATCATACTCGGGCTGGACCTCGGCCTCCCTGCACATATGTAGCAGATGTGCAGCTTGGTCTTCATGTGGGTCCCGTACAATTGGAGCCAGGACTATCCCAAAAGCTATTGCCTATACGTGGGATATGTTCTAGCTGGGTTGCCTTGTCTGGCCTCAGTGGGAGAGGATGTGCTTAGCCTTACAGGAATTTGATATATCAGGGTGGATGGGATCTCCAGTAGGGCCCCCATGTGCTCAGAGGAGAAGGGGAGGGAGGGAGGACAGGCACAGGATTGTGGGAGGGGGGTAACCAGGAGGGAAACAATGAGTAGGATGTAAAGTGAATAAGTAACAACAACAACAACAACAACAACAACAACAACACATTAATTTAAGAGTGGTTTTAAATGCATTTTGTTTCCCACTCTTAAGCAGTACATCACAAGGTCTGCAGTTTGTCGTATTCTAAGAAGTGGCCTTCACAGCCCTCACAGTCCTTGCTATGTGTTCAGCTTCTCTGTCAGTTCACGAACATCCACCGCTCACACCCTCATGCAGCAGGCATACCCTGGTCTCCCACACAATGGGGAAGCTAGTATGATTTCTGCCTTCTGCTCCTATTCCTACTCTAACTTGTAAGTCCCAATTTTGGGAATGCCAATGTGTCGGCTGAACAAGTTGGAGAAAACCTTCATTCTGTCCTTACTCATTCTGTCTTTGCATTTCAAAGCCCTTTGGAGCTGTCAAGTAAAGGGACCTGTCATTAAGCCTGATGAACTGAGTTTAAATTCCCATGACTCCTATGGTAGAGAGAACTGAATCCTGCAAATAGTCCTCAGACTTCCATGCATAAGCTGTGGCATGCATGCGCCTACACACACACACACACACACACACACACACACACACATACACACACACACACACACACAAAGACACACACACACACACACACACACACACAGACACACACACACACACACACACACACACACACACACACACACATACACACACACACACATACACACATACACACACACACACACACACACACACCCCTTTTTCTCTAGGAAAGTCTTTATAAACAACATGCCCTAGATTAGACCCTGGGGTTTTTGTTCCACTATGTCTTGAATTCTTTCTCCATTACATTGTTAACCATTAAGGCTACTTTCGTATTTGTGTAATTATATGCTTAATATATGTATAATCCTCCAAAGACTGGTGCATCTCTCTTTGCTCATGGACCCGAGCACAGAATGAAGGCAGCCTTAAAGACAAATGAACCACAGAGGCACAGGACTTACTGCACAATTTGTTCTGGAACACTGAGGTTAAGGACTCAATCTGGCTGAAATTGGCCACCAGGAAGACATGGTCCTTGTGGGGCTCACTCCCGATGGCCTTTAGCGTATTCAGGTCCACCTGACCCACACCGATGGCAAAGATCAGGATGCCTGTGTTCCGGGCCTTGGAGGCCACTTCAGCCACTGAGTCCTGAGGCCTCCCATCAGTCACAATCATTATGACCCTTGGCACATTCTCCCACAAGGGCCGGGCCCCCTCTGCTTCTGAGAAGGCGATGTTGAGGGCGTATTGGATGGCAAGGCCTGTCATGGTGCCAGTGGACAGGTGCCTCATTCTCTTGACAGCCCTCTCCACCTCAGACTTCTTCTTAAAGGTCTTCAGGGAGAACTCATTCTTGACCGTGCTGCCATATTGGAGCAGACCTACTCGGGTAACATCAGGACCAATATCCAAGAACTGCAGGATATCCAGAATGAACTCCTTGACCTTTGCATAGTCTTGAGTGTTGACACTTCGGGAGCTGTCAATGATGAACACCAGATCTGCCCGCTTATTCTCACAGGAATTCTCTGGGGAAAGAGCAGAGGTCACAAGTATCAGAGGAAAGGGTGTTCAGATTTGCTCTTCTGTTGTGATAAAATACTGGCCCAGGCCAAGTGGTGGTAGTGGATGACTTTAATACCAACAGGCAGGTCTCTCTGAGTTCAAGGGAAGTTTGGTCTACTTAGCTAGTTCCAAGACTAGCCAAGGCTACACAAAAACACATGATTTGAAAAACCAAACCAAAACAAAGAACTAGCCCCAAAGTGGCATGGGTAAAAGGACCCACTTTGGCTGGCTCACAAATGAGAGAGTGGCAGGCAAGATGGCGGTCAAGCATGGCCAGTGGTGCTGGAAGGCCTCGCCCTTCTTCCTCATTCCCTCTGCCTTGCTAAAGGCTGTTACATCACACTCCCAATGCCAGCTCCCAAGGTTTATTCCTTTATTTGGTCCTCCTCCTGAGGCTGACCACAAAGGTCCAGGTACAAAAGTATTGAAATGCAACAATCAAAAGCCTTCTCTGGCCGGGCGGTGGTGGCGCACGCCTTTAATCCCAGCACTTGGGAGGCAGAGGCAGGCGGATTTCTGAGTTCGAGGCCAGCCTGGTCTACAGAGTGAGTTCCAGGACAGCCAGGGCTACACAGAGAAACCCTGTCTCGAAAAACCAAAAAATAAAAAAAAAAAAAATAAATAAAAAAAAAAATAAATAAAGCCTTCTCTGGCTACCTACTTACCATGCTCAATTAGATTTAAATACCTCATTTTTCTAAGTGTAACATCTCTCTTCTCTGTCCAGAAGCAGTCCTTTGTCTCACTCCAAGACAAATACCCCTGCCGCTTCTCCCTTGCCCTCTTTCTCCCTCATTCCCTCCCCTTCTCCCTCACCCTTTCTTTGTCTCTTATCCCTGCCCTCTGTCCCTCTGGGACAAAGAAATCTCCTTTGTCTTGAGAACTTGGTCTTGAGGGTCCTGAGCTGATACTTTTTCTTCCAATGGAGAAGAAAGGGTTTATTGGCTTACAGGTTATAGTTCAACATCAAGGTAAGCTACGGCGGAGACTGTAGAGAAACACTACCCATCGGCTTGCCTCTCCTGCCTTTCTCGGCTACTTTTCTTATACAGCTTAGACTGTGTTGCCCAGGGATTCCCAAGTGGGCTGGGTTGTTCTATATCATAAGCATTCACAATCATGTCCCCATAGACATGTCCACAGGCTAGTCTGATGGAGATGACTTCTCAGTTGGGTTCCTCTTTCCCTAGGTATGTTTAAGGTTTTGCCAATCTGAGCAAAAATAATGATAAGAGGAAAGGATTCAATTCTAATTGTCTCTTGTAAGAAATCCTGAGACCCAGGAACAGCTTTAGAACCTCCAAAATTTAGGTTTATTCTTATCCAGAAAAGTTCTCAGGAATCTGTGTATACTAGATGATCACGACCCTAGACTACACACAGTGCTTCTTTTGGCAAGATAAATCTACAAAGTCACCGATGCAGTTTCAGTCAAACCCTTTTTCAGTTTCAGTCAAACCCTTTTTCAGAGTCAAATGTATTTTATTATTGTGGCATGGTATGTAAGCTTGGCAAGGCACTGCAGAGAACATGAAAGATGCTTAAAGGGTCCAGTATCAAATGGCTTGCATCCTGTCTTGGAAGACGGAGCTAAGAAAATGAATACCAAGCATTAAACTGAGTTTTAACAACAGACTTTAAGAGAACTGCAGCCGGGCAGCGGCGGTGGTGCCGCACGCCTGTAATCCCAGTACTCTGAGAGGCAGAGGCAGGTGGATTTCTGGGTTCAAGGCCAGCCTGGTCTACAAAGTGAGTTCCAGGACAGCCAGGGCTACACAGAGAAACCCTGTCTCGAAAAAAAAAAAAACAAATCCAAAAAACCAGAGAGAGAGAGAGAGAGAGAGAGAGAGAGAGAGGGAGAGGGGGAGAGAGAGAGAGAGAGAGAGAGAGAGAGAGAGAGAGAGAGAGAGAGAGTGAGAGGGGGAGAGAGAGAGAGAGAGAGAGAGAGAGAGAGAGAGAGAGAGAGAGAGAGAGAGAGAGAATGCAGCGGGGCAGGAACGATGGCTCAGCAGTGAAGAACACTGGTTTAATTCCTAGCACCCCCATAGTGGTCAGCAACTGTCTGTAATTTCAGTTTACAGTTCTGTGGGAATCTGACAGTCTTTCTGGCCTCCAAGGGCCAATGCATGCACGAGATTCACAGACATACATGCAGTCAAAACATATATAGAATAAAACTAAATATATCTTTTTTTGAAGAGGGAGGGGAGGAGAGATGAGAGAGGGGAGGAAGGAGAAAGAATGAGGGCGAGTGCACTCAGAAGCTGAGGTCAAAGAGACGAGCCGTGAGCTGCCTTGTGACCACAGAACATTTGGCTTGAAAAGATATGTGGAGAGCGGCTCACAAACAAAGTCCTAGACAGGGCAAATGTGCTGGGAAACTAAGTAAACGGCTCTAGAACACAGAGAATGCTAGGAACTTCTGGGTGGGACTAGCTGAGAATATTCTGAAGCCAACTATAAAAAACTTTTCAAGTCAGACTCAGAAATCTGTACACAGGTCAGAGATGGCATGATGTCTTAGCACCATATTGCATAACATTTCTTGTAGGGAAGTTGCATGATTGCGATCAGCTGACTCAGAGTTTGCAGCTGCATGCACCTCAGTGCTAGAGCATGTGCCTAGCATTTATGAGACCCTGAGTTAAATCCTCAGTGTAGGAAAAAAAAAAGTCAATTAAGTTTGAATCATGCAGGGGTTCCAGATAGATAGTCTACTCCACTGTTGGAATTTCTGAGAGATGAAAGTGACAACCTGCTACTGTTTGGATGGGGCTTGAGAACATTCCTCAGAGAGTCATGTAGTCAGATTCAATCCCTATTGTGAAGCTCAAAGAGAACGGAAGCTTAATGTAGCTATGGCATCCAGAGGCTGAGCCCTTAATGTAGCTATGGCATCCAGAGGCTGAGCCCTTAGTGTAGCTATGGCATCCAGAGGCTGAGCCCTTAGTGTAGCTATGGCATCCAGAGGCTGAGCCCTTTGTGTAGCTATGGCATCCAGAGGCTGAGCCCTTAATGTAGCTATGGCATCCAGAGGCTGAGCCCTTAGTGTAGCTATGGCATCCAGAGGCTGAGCCCTTAGTGTAGCTATGGCATCCAGAGGCTGAGCCCTTAGTGTAGCTATGGCATCCAGAGGCTGAGCCCTTGCTAAGAATCAGGACTCAATGGAGCAGAGCCTCTGTTACTGAGTTCTGGTGACTTTTTAAGAGGAGAGACAAAGGCCAGAAGACACAATCTACACATAAACTTTTTTTTTTAATCACAAAATGCCTTATGCTTCCTTGGGTACCTAGCAGCAAAAGGTCATCACCACATATGGCCTTCCAGCCTGACACAGAATATCGTGTCAAAAACACCCACCCTATATGTATTTTATGCACGTGCACGAGTCTGGGTTTGTGTATGCATGTGTGTGGGTGTGGAGGCCGGAGGTCAAGGTCCTTCACTGTTGCTCTACCTCTTTGAGGCAGGTCTCTTCCTCAGCCAATTGGATAGGCAGTAGGGTTATAGACATGTGCAGCTGTGCCCAGCTTTTTATGTGGGCGCTGGGAGTCCAAATAGCTTCTTATGCATTCACAGCAATCTTTCACCCAATTGAGCCATCTCCCAGCCTCAGACTTTCTTTTTTTTTTTTTTAGTTATTTTTATTTTCTATATTCTATGTTTACATTTCAAAGGCTTTCCCCTTTCCCAGTTCCCACCCACCATAGTTCCCATAGTTCTTCTCCCCCCCCCAACTATTCCCCAATCATAAAATCACCTAGCCGTACCCATTCCCTTAGCTCAGAAGAAAGCACACCAATGCGCTGCCTTTAGGCAGGGTAACCCTCCCCTCCCCTCTTCTCTATGGCTTCCCCCGCACTTTGCAACTCAAGCAGGATTTGAAAGGGATTAGAGAAAAGATCTTTGCCCTAAATCCCAACCACCCCAGCTGCAAGAACTAGACAGAGAGCCAACGATGAAGCCCTGAAGCCAGTCATTAGGATCGGGGGTGAAGAAGGCCCGGGGAGCCCCGCCCAGGCCAGCTTGCCAGGGATGACCTGACATAAAGAGCTGGCACACACACCTCTCCACTGCAGCCATACAACCCAACAGTCAGAGAAGACGAGGGTGACCCCAGTCCCAGTAGCCTGGCAGGAAGCCACATATAATAAATCCCCATATAACACCCAAATCCGATACTGGGATCTAGGTACATATAAGGGGAATTTCTCAAGACAGAGGCTCCCACATTTACAAGACATTCCAAAATCTCCTTTTCAGAGTAAATTCATCATAGGTTCGTTCTCAAAACAAGCTACTAAGAACAGTCCTAAAACTGTGCCATTGCATAGATGAGAAATGGAGGTGCTGAAGAGTTTATTAATCTTTCATAATTCAGGAAAAGAAAACACACAGAGATAACACTGATTCCCAACTCTTGGGGCAGCTATGAACAAGGGGCGGGCAGGTCATAGCCACATACGCGAGCATGTAGACTCTGCTCTGCCCACCCTTCTCCCCCAAGTTCCTTTTCCTTTCTTTTTAGTGCTCATACTCAGCTCAGGGATGGGCAAGAGTAGGACTAGGTACCCACATACAAGAACCGAAAAGAGCAGGGGAAATAAAAGACAGGCAAACCCTGAGCCCCAAAGGCGTGAGGGTGCATGGTCTAGCTTTTGTCGCTAGGCTGGAGCTTGACACTGTCAGGATGGCCCAGGTCAGTTTCCCTCCAGAAGCTACACCTACCTGCCCCTTCTAAGTAAGTCTGAACTTATTTCTGGGACAATGGCCCAGTGGTCTCTACCTGCTGAGGAGATGAGGGAATCCGACTGACTTCACCACAGACAAAGATTTTAATGATTCAAAGGACTCCACAAAGGACTCATCACTGCCGGTTCTCCCCACCCCCACCCCCCAGGGACATGTGATAGCAGGCTTTGGCTCAAACTGAGATGTTTATTGTGAGTCTTACTTATGGCATCAGCATCCCACTAAGCACCACAATCCGAAGAAAATCCTGTGAGATTCATGGGGAATTGTGTGCTAATCTGAATTAGTTCCCATCATAACAAATGGATAGTTTCCACAATGCTTGGGACACAACAAAAATATTATGATGGTTCAAAATGTGGTTTAAGAAGTTCCACGAGAGCCGTAGCAGTCTCCCCTTAAGAACTCAGACCTGCTCAGTATGCCCCAGAAGGCTAGCCCAGGGTCTCCCAAGCCGGAGCATGCACGCTGGCTTCCTGCAGCATCCGTTAAAGCTCAAAGCGGAGAGCTGCATCCCTAGAGCCGCTGGCCTCAGTCTGGAGAGGCGAGAACACTCTTTCCATCAAGTTGAATGGTGATGTTGCTGTTCCTGGTCTATGGCTCACGATCTGAGAATGCTAGAAAGTAAATCTCTGGGAAAAAAAAGAATTCTGGTAGTCCTGACTTCACTGCCTAACTGTGAGTTACACAGGTGGGACTCTGAAGTGTGTGTGTGTGTGTGTGTATGTGTGTGTGTGTGCATGTATTTGTGTGTGTAAATATGCATGTGTGCATATGTGTATGTGCATACATGTGTATGTGTGCGCATGCATATGTCTGTGTAAATGTGTGTGTGTGCATGCAAATGTGATGGAAATACAGTGAGTATTCCACCACATCAACATCTGTAGAATTAAGTGAAATTTCAGGTGATAAAATAAGGCTTCAGAGGAAAAAACTGAGTCAGGGCAATGAGGTGAAGGAAGCAACAGCAACCTTAGAGCCAGAGAGTTCATGGGTACCTGTTGGTGCGGCATAACTTTAGTTCCTACACTTACTATACACAGCATCATCAGGGCTGAACTCTCAGTTCATGGACTCCAGACTAATGAGATGCAAGCCAGAGGACCACATGGAGACAAGTCACCCACTTTACAGAACAGCAAGCAGAAGCTTATGAAAATGGCCCTCCCACTGCAAGGTCTCGAGGGTTACTATCGTCAGGCTGGGATGGTAACGGTGGCTTCCCTATCATTTCAAGGTCCTGTTAACACATCCTCAAGGCAGAAAACAGCAATATGAGCTTTGAAAATGCTTGAGAACACCAAAATACTTTCTGTGAAAAACCTGTAACTTCTCCACAATGGCCAGTTGAGAGAAGTTTCCAGAAAAATGGACTCTCCTCTGAATGATTCCCCCATGTTAATTACTGGTGCTGAGGAAGGATGCCCCTCTCCTCGGCCAGGGGAGAGAACACACAATGATCTTCCCCTTGGCCCCTCATGACAGGACGTTCAGCCGCACTTGGATGAGGATTATAAGCACATAATAAAATGTCATCCCTCTTGCCATTAAGCAATGATCTGGACTCTGTCAACTGCACTCCCAATCTTGCCATCTGGACTGGAAGTCCTGGCTTTGAGAAAATAGTTTCTTGCCCTTCCAGCGAAGGAGAATCTGGGCCAGGAGAATTTTAAGAACATTTCTGCCCTGCCCGGTGACAGTGTGCAATCTCACAACAATTTCCTCTCCTTGGGCTGAATATTTGTCACTGCTGGAACTGGCTAAGGTCACCACACGTATGTGGCAGCATGGTAGACATTTGGTGCCGCCGGCATGGTAAACATTTGGTGCCGCCGGGGGAAGCCAGGGCGTTTCGGAATGGGGACGGATGTGAGTCTTTATAATGAGGGTAAAGTCATTTCATCTGGAGGGGACTTGGGAAGTCTCAGGGAAACAGCAGTAAGGTCTGATCTCAGTACAAGTCCAACCTCTGTCAGTTTCTGCCTGGATAGTCCTGAGCATCTCTGTAACTTCTTAGACCCTCAGTCTCTTGTGAGTGTGTGTGTGTGTGTGTGTGTGTGTGTGTATGTCTGTCTGTGTGTGAGAAGTGTGAGTGTGTGTATATGAGTGTGTGTATATGAGTGTGTGTGTATATGAGTGTGTGTGAAGTGTGAGTGTGTATATGAGTGTGTGTGCATATGAGTGTGTGTGAAGTGTGAGTGTGTATATGAGTGTGAGTGTGTGTGTGTGAGTGTGTGTGTCCATGTCCATCCATGCTTTTATGTTGGACAGTCTTGGCTGTGATTCCTCATGTTTGTGCTTTGTTTTGAGATGGGGGGTCTCTCTCACAAAATAAGCTAGACTTGTGAGCCTGTGAGACCTGAGGATCTTCCTACCTCTGCTACCCCAGCACTAGATTAAAAGTGCATGACACTGTGACCAGTTTTTTGTTTGTTTGTTTTAAGTTTCTAGGGACGGAGTCCTCTCCCCAGTCCAATCATCAATCTTTTCTTCTGTAAAATGGGACAAGAAACCTTAAAAACTTGTAAGGTTCAGAGAGAATACTGCAGTAAGTTGTGGATCATACTGAGCTGCCCAGCCTTGTTGGGATGTTTTCCATATGCTGGCGTATTTATTCCCTAGTCACCTTAGGGGCCGAGCAGTTTCTGCTTCCACATTACAGACGAGGACATGGCTCTAGAGCGCCCAACCCTGCTTACAGTCTCCTTCCTGTCTAGAAGGCAGAGCTGGTGGGTTGAGCCCTCTGTCTGACTGTGCAAGTGTGAGGAGCCAAGGCTCACACTCCACCCACCAAGCATGCTCATCCATCCTCTACACCTTCCATTCCCAGAATCCTCCAGGTCCAAGAGGACTGTCTGTGCTCTTGGGGGTCGGTTCTTTCCTTTTCTGAAATGCAGGCCGAGCAACATGGCCCAAACTTTCCTGTACCTTCCTAAGAAGTGCTTTCCCCTTGCTAAATACGTATTTAACTTAACCAAATGATAAAAACAAACCCCGAAGTCGACCAAACCCTGTGACGAAGGTCAGAGCAGGAGCCTGGGACTTCAGGCTTCCGACAAGGCTGCTGAGGGTTCAGCAGGTGTGAGATCTGAGGAGACCGAAGGAGGAGACACTGAGACAGACAGACCGCTGGTCTTGCAGTGACTGTGGAGGCCAGGAGGAATGTAGTCAGGACAGGAGACAAATGCTGAAAGGATGGATTGCAGAGGCCCGAGGCTTCAAGTCACTCTCTAGCAGAGCTCCACAAGCAGGTGCTTTGTGGGCACTGAACGAACTGAAGATTTCAATGGTACAAGAGTAAAAAACAAGGTAATAGTTTCTGGGGCTCTGGCTGCACTAAGAACGAGAGAGTGATCTTAAGCAGCTCAGGGGCAGACTTGAAGAAAGGACTGTGGTGTATGAGACTAGTAAACCCATTACGGTGTTCCGCTGCAGCTACTCCGACCTGGGGGAAGTTGGGCAAAAGCTGGATGTAACAGGGTTATCAGGTGGATCAGGAGGGGACAAAGGTTGACAGCATTAGATCTGGGCAGCCAGGCAACCAGGAAAGCGAAGGGTGAAGGAAACGGCCAGATCAGTGGACGCAAAGTCCAGATAAGACCTCAGCATTATTGAAGCGTAGGCGTGAACCTGGGAGTGCAGTTACAGATGGAGATAAGACAAGCTAATGGCTGAGCTCAGGATAGTGTGTGACTGCTCATCAGCATCACAGCTGGGGTACTGCTGGGGGCAGGAGCCATGAGCAAGCAGCTGCAGCCGCTCTGGTTACTGGGGTTGACCAGCGGGACTTGGATGCGATTTAAAATATGACTAGAACACTATACAGAAACAGGGAGAAAAAAAGACCTCAAAAGATTTTCTATGGAACACGGGAGTTCCTAGAGCAAAGACCATCCTGCAAGCAATGCTGGGATAGTGCCCGCCCATGTTACAAGCACATGCCAAGTGTGATTCTGTCCCTGTGTGCCTGAGACTGTGACTGACTTGCAGGGCTTACAGATGGTAAAAAAGGATACTTCAGAAATAATTTGACTCATCTTTGGCTCTTGTCCTCAGTGTCACTGGAACTGTAATTCCCACATATTTAGGCATTTTAATATAGTGCCTGGACCCTGGCCAGGCCTTGAAGACCTGTAATCAACTCTTGTTTCTCCAACTCCCTTGTTAGTCAGAAGCCAGCTGCTGCATTACCTCACACTAGACACTGTACAAAGCTGATGAGTAATAGCTTTCTCTGACCCCGTCACTTCCATTCACATCTTCCAAATGTACTGCTGGGAAGAGACTGAACCCCGACTCCGTGTCTCGGGACAACACCCTCCGCTGCTTACTGGGACCAGAACATCTCTTGGACTCATTGACAAAGCCTTTCATCTTCTGTAATACTTTCCAAGTACTTCTCCAAAGTCAGGGGGAAAAACAGTTCTTGTGGTCTCTCTAGGCACATTGTTGGGAGGAATCATGAATTAATTAATGAAGAAACAGAGTGGAGGTCATGAGATTTTTCTAGAATAATGAGTCAAAACTAGTATGTTAAAACCTAATAGAAGTTAGTGTTGCACATTTTACATGGGGTTCAAATATCAGTTTATGAACCCAAGGAGAGGGACTTCCGGATTGACATCTGGTTACAGATCAAAATGGGAGCAGAATGGCAGGTAAATCTACACCACAGCCTCTATTCACAGCCGCGGCTCCTTGGCTATAACGTCAAATTTTAGCTATAGGATTCCCATCAAGATCTCCCAGCCAGGGGTTTGTGGAAGGACACCAGTGGCCAGCATGTCATTAGACTCCTTCTAATGTTAGTATTTTAACTATCTCATCAATGGCCCTTCTATCCTCTCCTAACTCAAGGGACTTCTGTATTCATAACCGGACTTCCGGTGAATAAACATCTAGGGACATTTTGATCTGAGTCACAACAGTTGTTCTGACAGGTATAAAGTGCCCAGGACAATGAGGCCTCAGGGAGTGGTTACCAAAGCCACCATCCCAAGGTCACTGACAACAAGGTCACTAACATTTGCAGGAGGCTCTCTTCAGATATTCCACTCTGCTATTGATGCCTTGAGCCATGGGGTCTCTTATTTTGAACACCTCTCCTAGTGGACCTCCACTGGCCCAAATGACCCTCTTTCATATTCCATGTTTACCTCTAACTAAAATCCTTTCTCCATGTCTCATGTATGAAGCTGTTTAGCTACCTGCACCGTCTTCTATGAATCCTGGGACTCAGCAAATGCCACACAGTTGGGTGCTCTTATCTGGATCTTTGCTGATTCCCTGTGACGTGCACACGTACATGCAAGGAGTAGAAGGAGAAGGGTAGGCAGCTCTCCATGAGCTTGGGTGGACGGAAAAGCTGATCTGGAGGCCCAGTGAGGGACAGCCACGACAGAGATCCCTAGTGGTCGGGTAATGCAGAAACACTTGGCAAATGTATGCAAAATGCTGAGTCCTCAAGTTAATGAGTCCGATCCCGTACAGGCAGGGAATCAGCTCTCGCTCCAGGTGGTTCTTGGGCATAAGTCTGAGAACTCAGTCTCTAGAGGCGTGGTCATGAGAGGTCATTTGTGAAGAACCTAGAAGAGGTGACCGCAGCAGAGCATTCCATGCCTGTGTCTCCATTCCCAGGAGTAGTCTTAGAAATACAGTGACACTGGATCCTGGCTTCCCTCACGTTTCCTGGTGCAAATATCATTCCATTGCTGAATCATGTATGTGACAGCTATGGCATAGTTTGCAGTTTGATTCAGACAGTAAAGAAGGCAGGCCCACTATAACACAGAAGAGACGTGAGAAGGAAGAGAGGGCAGATGAGACTTAGAGGTTCTCCAGCAAGTCCATGGACACGGGGCTGATGGGAAATGGTAGAGAGAAACCGAAAACCCATCAGCCTGACTTTATGCATTTCCAACCACTGTTTCACTGCAGTAGGTAACCTAGCATGTAGTTTCCTTTTAAGAGAAAAATGTTCCACAGACAAGATACTTTACCCTCCTGGTCGGCAGATAGCATGCTAACTGGTACCTGAGACTGGGAGGAGAATTAGACAATAAAATACAACCAGTGTCACAAGATTTACCTGCTGTGCATCCCAGGGTAAGTAGTGACACACGCTGTGTAGTGTCATCCCTTAAACATGATGTTTACTGGCCCAGAAGCCCCACCAATCAGATTACACTTTGCCACAGTGGACTGCATTCATCCTCGTTGCGTGACAGTCTAGTTCAGATGTGTACATAGAAGGTGGTGAACTGAAGGCATCATAGGCAAAAGAGAGTGCCTGGTTCTGTGTGGACATTGGCATCCTCAGGAGTGCCAGGTAGTTGGCTGAACTTATCTGAGCTTAAGGAGCTCACGGACACAAGTAATCAATCATACTGGTGATCAGAAGCAAGGCAGAGTGAGATGAACTACCATTCAAGCTCCATCAGAAGTCCTTTACAAGAAGATCCTGCCCTGATCACGGTCTCCAGAGATCTGACATCTGATTGAAAGACTCAGAGAGTATTCATAAACCCAGTGCAAATACAAGCACACACCACTGAGAGTAACAGTCTCCTTATACATCAAGACGAGACAATGCTCACGGTTCATGGCCATCCCTCTACAGCCCAGGTGGATGCCTGGTAAAAATAAAAGGAACATGACTGAAGAGAAGGAAAATACAATAGCTTGGCTCCCCTTTCTGCCAGATATTCAGGCTTTTTTCTCTCTGTGCAGGGCATCTTGCCGGGTAAAACGCAGCTGATACCATTGGACTTACTTGGATCATGGCTTTCCTCAGGGAATACCTAAAAACACTGTCTGAATAGTAACCTGTATGTTCTTTTTAATACATAACAATGGAACCCAAGGTCAAAGTCAGAAGCCAGGTTTGCCCTGTGTGCTCTTTAACCCAGAAGGAAATGTACAGAAGGACAAATGTACTGGGAGAAACCCCGATGGGTGAGTTCTTCCCAACCTGGAGACAAACATAGGCTGTGTCCTGGCAAAACTACACTCGTTTCTTTTTCAGTTATTTTACAAAGATTTTCATGAGTGGTCAGTCATCTTTGCAATTCTGCTCAATAAGTACAATCACAGGCCAGGGCCCCGAGGGACCTCCAGTTACACCAGCTCAAATGTCAGCTGTTCCCACTGCTGTCATAAATTCCTTCAGGAACACAGATCTCTGAGGCTCTCAGGGAGCATGCACTAAGGAGCCAGAAAAAGGGTAAGGAAAAAAGTGCCACATCACAGCAGTCTCCTCTGGTAAGTATTACAGGAGCTGAAAGGAGGCATCATATGAACTTCAACAACTGTGGCGTCCAGAACCCTGGATGGGTTTCTCTACAAGGCAGCCAAAGAAAAGGCTGCCCTAGTTTAGCCCCAGAGAAAAAGTTTCCGATGAATTGAAATTTCCTTGCAAGGTAAAGCAGTTTGCTCCAACCTTACTAAGAAATGCTCAACAAGTCCTCTCAGAGTTTGCTGCACAAACTTTCCTGTAATTGATAAAAAGAGTATAAACAAACACATATATAGTCAGTGGGCTTTAGACCCTTAAAAATAGGAGCTTTGTTAAAAAATAAACAACAACAACAACAACCTTCATATTATTCTCAAACTACTCTGGGCATTTTTTTTCTCAAATTAAGAAATAGCACTCTCAGCCGGGCGGTGGTGGCACACGCCTTTAATCCCAGCACTTGGGAGGCAGAGGCAGGCGGATTTCTGAGTTCGAGGCCAGCCTGGTCTACAGAGTGAGTTCTAGGACAGCCAGGACTACACAGAGAAACCCTGTCTCGAAAAACAAAAAACAAAAAACAAAAACAAAAACAAAAAACCAAAGAAATAGCACTCTCTTCCATTAGAGTCTACAGATCTGCATGTGCGCGCGCACACATGCACACACACACACACACACACACACACACACACACACTTTCTAATATGAAACTGTATGCCAAGCACTTCCTGGGAAAAAGCTATGACTTCTGCTCTCTCTATAGTATCATGTAGCATAACCAGTTGTCTAAAGCAAATGGCACCAACCCACGGGGACACTTAAACTTGAGATCGTGAGCAGTGGCCTTATCTGCAGATGAGACCTGTGAACAGCAATTCAGGGCAGCTCAGCTCTCTGAGGCAGGAGGAGGAGGAGGAGGAGGAGGAGGAGGAGGAGGAGGAGGAGGAGGAGGAGGAGGAGGGAGGAGGAGGAGGAGGAGGAGGAGGAGGAGGAGGAGGCCCTCAAGGCATGGGGTCGCGTGTCTTTTCCCCAGAGTAAAGATGAGTTTTATGGCAGAGTACGTATCTCTGAATGCTGCGTCTCTGAACCAGCAAGAGAGACACTTTTAACTTAAGGCACCATATAATACTCTTACCAAGGTGACTCATAGAGTAGGCTTATTTGGAAAGCTTACAAAAAGCATAAAAAATTAGAGCCTGGAACAGAGGACCTGGCTAGAGTTGGGGACTGGGGGATTCATGGCATCACAAGTTTATGATATGATAGACTGAGTTAGGCCTGGGATTGAGTAGACACTTTAGGGAAGTATGAGCACAGGCTCAGAGCCAGCTGAAGTGGAGCTATAAAAGTTTGTGGTGTGTGTGTGTGTGTGTGTGTGTGTGTGTGTGAACTCTCCCTTCAGACATACACTCAGCCCAGTCTTCTTCATGTCTGGCCCAACCCAGTCTTACCAGGCCTGATTCCAACCTGCTACTATGTATGTGTTCCTTCATTTAGGTCCTCAGTAAGATCTCAGATATAAATTCTCAGCTCCCTATTGATAAGCCTAAAACAAAAACTCTTTTTAGAAGTTCTTTTAAATTCCTGCTTTTAGGAGTTGCATATCTGCCACAAAAATAAGTCTACCTATGCTCAGATAGTTGAAGGATAAAGTTCAGGTCGACTGTCAGGGCTTTTCAACTTATCCTATACCTAGTTCCAAATTTCAAAAGCAACATTGATTGAACATCAACTCATAAATACCACCTCTCCCCCAGTCTTTAAATATGATGGAAGTTTAAAGGGAAAAATTACAATTACCAGACTCCTCTGCAGCTAGAATTTGGGATAAGAATGAGCTAAACTCCTATTAGACACAGTCTCAAAGAATGAGACATAGAGGCGCTCTCTGCTAACACTGTAGAAGACGGTGCACTACAGCAACAGACTTGGTGCTCCAGCATGGGCTCGCCCGCATCCTGGAGATTACGCTGACAGCAGTGTCCTTCAGCAGCATCCTGGTGGTGCTGTGGTGGTCACCTGTGGTGACAGGATCCAGAGTGATGTGTCTTAGTGTAGCGAATGGCACCCCCTTCCTCCTACTGTCACGTAAGCACTCAGCTTATGTGTTGAGTCTCTTTCTGCTTAGTACCTAGTACAGTCTGCTTTCCTGAACGGCCTCTCGTGGCTTCCTCAACAGTTACCTCTCTGCTTAATGCCTTGTCTGTCCTCAGAATATTCCAGGTGGCGGGGCTACAATTTGGTGGGGCAGAATAATGCAACCAAGCATGCTCAGTACTGTTGAGAGCACGCAGCCTCCCCAGGTTTTGTGGAGACTACCTTCTTCCCTTTCTTCTGGTCACCCCACACCCCTCTCTACAGCGACTTCCTGGCTGGCTCTTCGTAACTTGTTTGAAAAATTGTCCTCTTTCCATTTTGGTATAATGCTGTATTTCCTCCACTCCTACTTAACTTGGCTTCAGTTTCAACTCCCTCAGCACACGGGGACAGTAACTACTCAGAAGGAAAACTATTGTGCAAGCACTTTGTTTCCGTGCTGCTCACAGCACTTTAGCAAATGCTGCATCTCAAGCTGCTGCCTTCGACTTCTTCAGGATTGCCACCCAATGTTAGGGTTGCCATGGGAGCCAGAAATAACATGCTGGGAATCCGCACCACACAGATTCGGTGCCTTTTACAAAAAGCCTTTCTCATAGCTGATCATTAACTTGGAGTCTGATTATAATACATAAGATAACAAACTGAAATACCATTTCTTCAAGCCCAGAATCATCAAACACTTGAGACATAAACATTTTAAAACTAAAAGGGCACTTTAAAGGCTAGATTCAATGTTTTTATTTTTCCAATGAAGAACCCCATGCTGGGTTGAGGCTTCTGACTCCTAGTCTGCCCTGTCTTCAAACTATGCTTCTCTACCAGGGACAAGAAGATAGAGAGGTCTCTGTGATCTTCAGTTTTCTTTTCTACAAGATTCAGACAATAAGATGGGCTGTCATGAGGACTGAATGGGAGAACGTGTATTGAGGATTGTACTGCACACAGAGGGAGAATCGTGATAATTTGCTATTGTTTTTAGTATTCCCACCTAGGAGCACAGTAAGGTCTGTGGTGGTGATGAATGGAAGAGGCAGCCACTCTGAAAGTTCAGAGACCTGCACGCTAGGCCTAGTGAGATGACACTAACCACATATCTATCCTTTTCTATTCCTTTTCTGGGAAATAAGTGTGGGATGAATGGTAGGTCTTCCCAGCTCCAACGTGCTATAGTTTTAAATTAAAAAAAGTAAAAACTGTTCTTTGGACCTTTATTCATGGTTCTAGCCACATCTATGATAGCTAATATTTATGGGGTAATGGTTATAGACCAACAGAATGTACTAGCTTGGCACTCTTCACATAGCCGCCATTTCAGATGGGAAGCTGTAGCTCTAAGAGGCCCAGGACCACACAATGGTGGGTGAGGATTCAAATGTATCTGACTCACATTCCTATGATTGTACTAGAAAAGCAAACACATACATACGCGCGCACGCGCGCGCGCACACACACACACACACACACACACACACACCTGTACAAGGGCATAATCTGCTGAACTTTATATACATTTATGTTGACCAGTTGTAACTGCAGGCTGTAAGATACAACAACTTAATAATGTTCAAAGAAAACTTTGGGATTGCCACAAAATACAACAATGTTGAGTTCCCCCATCGCACTGCAGAGATTTTCCAGCTCCACCGTTAGCCCTCACCTGGACTGCTGTATTTACTCCCTGGGCAGAGCTCGCCTGTGCCCTCTTCATCCTAACCTTGGCCACACAGCTAGACTGATTCTTTAAAGGGCAAGTGAAATTCTGTCATTCTTTTGAACTACTCATCCCTTCTTATGACAAAGGCTCCATAAGTTGATGCAAAACATGGTCACTAATGAATGGGCTCATGCCATTAGAAATGCTTGGTCCTCAGGGAGTATTAGACACCAGGACAGAGAAGGGACACATGGGACCTGGAGGCTGGATATGTGATGCCCAGTTCACTGGACCTGGTAGGACTATATTCACAGGAGCATTTGGGAAGGAGTTAACCCAGAAGGAATTGTGGGGCTCTAATGGGGCTTTAGTGGCATACAGAAATATGAAAGATCATGTTTATGAGGTAGAAAGGCTCAGCAGATCCAAATGTCTCAAGCTGTCATGGATTCTTAAAGTGCTAATGCAATCCATCCCAGGTAAGAGAAGGGCAGCCAGGTAGTGATGGCATATCCCTTTGATTCCAGCACTCAGGAAACAGAGGCAGAGAGGCAGAGAGGCAGGCAGATCTCTGTGAGGTCAAGGCCAGCCTGGTGTACAGAGTGAGTTGTATTGGGAGAGCCAAGGCTACACAGAGAAACCCTGTCTCAGGAGAGAGAGAGAGAGAGAGAGAGAGAGAGAGAGAGAGAGAGAACAAAAAAATACCCAACAACAACAAAAAGTGCTACTCCACTACCACCAATGTAAGACACAGTAGGTTGCTCAAAAGCAGCAAGACCTGCACGGATCCAGAAGTCCTGTGAGAGGGGGAATGACCAGAAGCTAAGATTCAGTGCCTGTGAGCTTCTGGAAGGTTCTGGAAGGGTTTAAAACCTAAGTAAAACTTCAGTGGAAGTCTAAATGATAAAACAGTACAGGAAGAAAAGACTAAGCTTGTCCCAGGTGGTATCCCCCAGGGTTACTGCACACATTTCTTCCCTGCAAAAGAAAGTACACTGGGATTGTTCACTAAGCTCTGGGCCTTTCAGCATCCAGATGTGGCTGATGGAAAGAAGGCAGAAATGTTCTGGCTCCAGCATGTAAGTCTGGGGAGGGCAGTTCAAGCCTTGGGAATCATAGGCAAGAGCATAGCCCCTCTCCCTCTTGCCCCTAAGGAGACCCAAACAGCACGTGCCAGCACTGTCTAGCCAGTCGGGTTGGGTGCTGTGTGGCAGCTCTTCAGCCACGCCAAGACAAGGACATCGGGCAATGGCTGAGTGTCACAGAGCCAGATGAGGGTGTGCTGGGTCTGCAGCACTTGCATCCAGCACTGCTCTTCTGAGGATACAGCTGAGGTGATGGATGAGATTCTTGTCAACACTTTGTAGTATCCTCCTAGCCATGAGATCCCCAAACCAACTGGCACTTACTTGGGATGGGTTGTGATGGGCCATTTTCTATGGATAGAAAATAAAGAAAGCCCAGAAGCTTTAATTCTATTGAACATGCCAGTGCCAAGGTGGGTTAGCTCTCTGTGAGTTGTTGGCAGGAAGGTCCAAGGTCTCCACAAACCATAAGGGCTAGAGCAGCTGCTGTTGGTTATAAGCTAGAACTATATGCTAATACCCTACATGTTGCCAAAGACCCTACTTGCTTTGGTTGTAGGATATAAAAAAATAAAACTAGAACTGAGCTTGAGATCCTCAATTATTGAATAGCTCTTACAGTGCCTGTAGGCTGAGGGAAAGGTTCATAAATCCTGCTTGGTTATGAAGAATATGTGCTACCATATTAACATGTCAGGGAAATGTGCCTGTTGGTGGAATAATGACATGGCTGTCAGGGGTGCAATCAATTTATTCCAGATTGAAGTTAAGGTCCACTCCACAGGAGGAACTTGGGTTAAGAATCTTAACTTACTGGGGCTAGAGAGATGGCTCAGCAGTTAAGAGCACTGGTTGCTCTTCCAGAGGTCATGAGTTCAATTCTCAGCAACCACAAGGTGGCCAACAACCATCTGTAGTTAGATCCGATGCCTTCTTCTGGTATGCCAGCAATAGTGAGCTCATATACATAAATTAAAAAAAATCTCTTTAAAATGTCTTAACCTAGAATATTGTCTCTTCTAAATAAAATGGCATGATCAAGGCTTCTGGTTTCATCTGACCATTATGAGTGCTTAAGCATCTATGCTGCTGTGAATGAGAAAGGCCTTGATATTTAAATACTTGGTACCCAGTTTGTGGAACTGTTTGGGAAGTATTAGGAGGTGTGGCCTTGTTGGGGGAGTTGTGTCACTGGGGTGGGCTTTGAGATTTCAAAAGATTCCCACATTCCCAGGTAAGTCTCTATGACTCCTATGAATCCCACATTCCCAGGTAAGTCTCTATGACTCCTATGAATCCCACATTCCCAGGTAAGTCTCTATGACTCCTATGAATAAACTCTCAGCTCTTCCTGCCACCATGCCTTTGATCCACCATCATGAACTCTAGCCCAGTTAAAAGTTTTATTGTCTAACAGTGTTGGTAATAGTGTTTTGTCACAGCAATAGAAAAACAATGAAGATGATATCTCAGGTCATAATTTTCTTATCTATAAATTAGGCATCATTATAAACTCTAACTCTCAAGGACTTGATGAGGTCAAGAGAGACAAGACAAACAATAAGAGCTCTAAATTGTAAAGCTCTCCCATAAATGGCAGGAGTGATCAGAAAAACAAGTCAAGAGCAGCCTCTCTTCCAAGAGTCACACCCATGCCCCAGGTCACAATATTTCTTCAGATTTTTATGAAAAGCTCATGATCCATGGAAAGAAAACACTGGATCCTTTCTTAAAAAAATAAGTGTGTCACCTGTTAAAACATAGCTTAGAACCATAAACTGAGATTGTCAGAAAATGCCTGAGCATGCCTTCTGCCTAGACATCACACATGTAACTCCTCCTTTTCCAGAAGGGTGGGTCACAGGGCTAGGGACTCCCTTATACCACGGTGTCTATAGCATCCCAGGAAACTCAGAGTTCCTTGGTGTGAGTAAGATAACAACTACAAACAATCCTGCAGGCGGCCTCCAGATCTGGCCCCAAGTAGACTGGACTCTCCACCACTGAAAGCCTACTGTCCCAAGAAGGCAGATGATCCTCCGCCACACTGGGGTGTAGGCTCACACTGTGGGCTCAGCAGTGACTCAGCTATGGCACTTCTGAGAAGCTGGGGTCATTAGGTGGGCCAAGGAGTGAAGAGAGTTATAAGAAATTATGTTTGTTGAAGCTCTGCCATCAAGGCCAAAGCTCACAGGGAAACCAAGAGCTCACATCCTATATATATAAAACACAAGCCTATCCTGAGGTCTCAATGTTTCTCCAGAATTTTCTGTTAAAAGTTTTATGATCTCTGAAAACAAAACAATGGGCATGCTTTGTCAAAGGACATTGTGTCACTTCTTAAATTGTGGCTTGATGTTGGAAAGTTCAATTTACACCAATAAACTTGGCCATGTAGATAAGTGGGGCAGCTTTTAAGAAAACCAATTACCAGTGGAGACCAAAACATAAACAACAAAAGCCAAATTGATAAATAGCTTTCAAGGAAATTCAATAATTTTCAAGAAAATCTCTGTCCTGGCTGGTATTGTGTGTCAGCCTGACACAAGCTAGAGTCATCAGAGAGGAGAAAGCCTCTGTGGGTGGTGCCATCCCTACGTTGGTGGTGTTGGGTTCTACAAGAAAGCAGGCAAAACAAGCCATGGGGAGCAAGTAGTAAGCAGCGCTCCTCCACGCCGTCTGCATCAGCCCCGCCTCCAGGACATCTGAGTTTCTGTCCTGACTTCCTTTGGTGATGAAAACAATGAAGAAGTATAAACTAAATAAACCCTTTCCTCAACATCTTGCTTTTTGGGCACAGTGTTTCATGGCAGCGATAGAAATCCTAAGCAAGACATCTGGTCTCACGAGGCAGTGGTGGTGCACACCAATAATCCCAGCCCTCGGGAAGCAGTAGCAGGCAAATTTCTGAATTCAAGGCCAGCCTCGTCCACAGAGTGAGTTTCAGGACAGTTAGGGATACATAGAGAAACTCTGTCTCAAAAACAAAAACAAAAAACAAAAACAACCCAAAATGTCTTTTACTGATCCTGTGAAAAATTTCCCAAAATGCTATTTCTTAAGTTTTGGCACTTGAGGCTTTAGAATTTGACCAAACTGTAAACCAATAGTGAGTTGATTGTGACCTTGGCATGACCTGAAGCATTCTTGTCATTCAGAACAATACTTGCACAGTATAGGGTCCCAGTATGTTTGTTGAATAAATGAAAATCCAGGCAAATTAATGAAAGGAAACAAACAAGTAGTGTGTGAGAACTAGGTGATTTATAGTATGTCTAATAAGCTGTGTAAGATAAATGGATTTCCTCATCTTGAAGAAAAAAATCTGATTAGAAGGATGGAAATACTGCTTCATTTAGAAGTTGGGACAGTCACAGAGCACCAGTGTCTACCAGGCATGTCCAACACATGGCTTCCATGTCAAGAAAAATGAATGCAGCTCAATGAAAAATAGCAAGAGTTGCCTATATAAGTAGAGGGGGGAGGGAGAGAAGGAGAGAGAGAGAGAGAGAGAGAGAGAGAGAGAGAGAGAGAGAGAGAGAGAGAGAGAGAGAGAAAGCCAATTGTGTAGTTCTCAAGCCTGAACTCTGGAGAGTGCATCATGATACAAAAGGAGAGTACACCTGATTCTAGATGCACACAGGCGAGCAGGATGCACCTCCCATCCCTAAGATGTAAGGATTTTCCATCTCTCACTGCTCCAAACTCAGCTCTAGGACTAAGGGGTCCTAGAAAATATAGTTCTTTACTGGATAAGCCCTGAGTCAGTGCTGAGGAATGAAGATCTGGAGGTGGACGGCAGGGACGGCAGGGACGGCAGGGATGGCAGGGACGGCAGGGATGGCAGGTTCCCACTGCCTTTGCCAGTCCAGGCCCCTTGGATGCAGCCCTCATGGTCCAACCTGATTCGAAGGGACCCTGGACTCGTTCCCACGGCCTCTCATGACCCAGTGCCCACACTACATGGAACCCATCACGCCTTTCCACAGGCCCCTCCTGGCTCAAACCATCCAATGACAACATTTGTTTCCCACAGCCCTTCCCAAACTTCAGCTCTTTGTATACTTGGTCACCCATGTATTCCTTTGAAGTTTGGACTTACTTTCTGCCTCTGGGATTTATGAGAACATCTCCGTCCTCCCTCCCTGGCCCCACCAAACTTCTGAGCAGCCAAAATATACACACTGCCTCTCTTTCATATTTCCCTGTCCACTTGCATGTATAGAAGCAAGACTTTCTCAACTTGAGGTTCTCATTTTTGGATTTGTAATAACTCCCTCAAACCAGGGGTTTCACCCCCCTGGTTAAACTATGTTCAATTCTATCTGCAGCCCCAGGATCATGGCTGGGCATGGATAGAAGGTTGGGCTCACTTTAGTGACTCAGAGCTATAACTGGAAATTAATACGTACCTCTTGCCGAAGTCTGAATGTGCTTGGGATGCCAGAAGCTCTATGTCACATCAGGTGAGTCAGGAGGACTAAGCAAGACAGACTAGGAGAGTGGGTAGAGGAGTGGCTTCCTAGGAGATTAACAAAGCCCTCTAAGCATTTACATATGGAAATTCAGAAGGAAGCCATGTTTGAAAATAAGGTCTTATGTTATTAAGAGCTGGGTGTAGTAATCACACCTATAATCCTAACACTAGAATAGAAGGGGAAGGGTTAAAAATTCAAGGCCATTCTGAAGGCTATATAGTGAGTTTGAGACCAGCCTGGGATGCATGAAACCTTACCTCAGAGAACAAAATAAACAAAACAAAAAGTTATTAAGAGTCGGGTATGACGGCTCCCACCTGTCCTCTGAGGCTGAGGCCAGAGGGTTATCACAGGTCATCTGAAGCCAGTCTACACTGTGCAGTGAGTCCCAGAGGGTTATCACAGGTGATCTGAAGCCAGTCTACACTGTGTAGTGAGTCCCAAAGGGTTGTCACAGGTCATCTGAAGCCAGTCTAGACTGTGTACTGAGTCCCAAAGGGTTGTCACAGGTCATCTGAAGCCAGTCTAGACTGTGTAGTGAGTCCCAGGAGAGTCTGGGGGTACAAAGTGAGACTTTTTTTTTTAAATAAGCAAGCAAACAAACAACGTTATTAAAGTGAGGTCATGAAGAGGATAACCTAATATCATGGTTAATGTTTTTGACTTTTTTTTCCAAGACAGGGTTTCTCTGTATAGCCCTGGCTGTCCTGGAACTCACTTTGTAGACCAGGCTGGCCTCGAACTCAGAAATCCTCCTGCCTCTGCCTCCCAAGTGCTGGGATTACAGGTGTGTGCCACCACACCTGGCCTATTTGTGCTGTTTTAAACCCCCCTCTGTGGTCCTCTCTTCTGGAGGCTCCCACAGACTGGCATATCACTCAGTCTATAATATTTCTGGTCAAGAAAACAGTAAATATTTATAGACCAGTTGTTTGTGTAATGTTTAAAACAAGCTCTTTTGCATTTTTCAGTAATACTCGTTAAGTATTTAGATATGATCTTAAAAAGTAAATGAGAATCTTTATCTAAACATTTAAAAAGAATATAAAGTATTTATTTTAAGGCATCACGGTATATGGGCAACATAAGTTGAAGTGTCTCTCTAATAAACCATTTAAAAAGACAGAACGTGAAGTTAGGAAGGGAGAGTGGGGAGCCATCTAGAAGAAATTAAGGGAGGAATGGGGGTGATATGATCAAAATACATTGTATGAAATTCTCAAAAAAATGAATAAAACATTTGAAAAGACTGAACTTATGACATTCACAGACAAATGATAGAAATAGGATTTTAAAAAGAGGAATAGCAGATCAATAGCATGCTTTCCCTTGCATGCAAAGCCTCAGTTTACATTTATGTATGTGTACGTGTTGTGTGCATGAATGTGTGTAGAGCATGAGAGTAAAGGGGGGGAGAAGGAAGTGGAGAGGGAGGGCAGAGGGGGGGCAGAGTATTCATGCCTACGCTGGGGGTGTGGGCGGGCAGTGGGGCATACAGATTCCCTTTGTAGGCCCCGTTACTGAAGACCTCCAGTGCTGGGCTCCACTCCCAAAATGCTCTAGCACTAGACCTGACCCCTAGAGACACTTAAGTGGCCAGCCCCACCCCACTCCCAGGAGCTCCAACTGCTAGGCCCCACCCCTGAGGCAAGGCCCTGCCTCCCTCCCCCTGCCCCCAGCTTTCTCTAAGGGCCATAAAAGCTATTTCTAGTTCCACGGGATCAGAGAGTGACCATGCCTTACAGAAAAGAAACCCGCCATTTCCTGAGCTTACACCAAGATCAGGTCACACAATCCCTCCAATCCCAGGTCACCTTGGAAAGCTGCACCAGTACCACCTCCACCCCATCCCTACCTTCTTCCCAAGTCCCCCTCCCCATACCCATCTCCCATACCTGTACTCTGCCAACCCCTACCCCTACCACAAACCCTATATAAGCCCTGTCTTCTGTCCAGTTCTCGATGCTTCTCTCTGAGCAGAGGCGCCACCCTCCTGGGCGTTTCCCTCCCAGCGAATCTCTTGTGTGAGGGTTGCCGAGAGGTGCTCTGTGGTGTTCCTTGGCCCCAACTGCAACTGCTTGGGGGCGGGGGTGGGGGGTGGGGGGGATGTCCTTCCTCTCTGAGCTACAACACACACGGGGACATGGGAGAGACAGTAATGAGAGCTCTGGGAGAGCAGAGGGACTACGTCGGGAGAGACGGGGAGCAAGGCGAATGGAGGTGTCATGGGGTGGGCAAGAACAAACGATGCCACAGACGTGCAGCCGTGCCAAGACCCGTGTGCAATCTCAACTAGAACAAGGCCGGGCGTGGTGGCGCACGCCTGTAGTCCCAGCACTTGGGAGGCAGAGGCAGGCAGATTTCTGAGTTCGAGGCCAGTCTGGCCTACAGAGTGAGTTCCAGGACATCCAGGGCTACACAGAGAAACCCTGTCTCGGAAAACAAACAAACAAACAAACAAAAAACCAAGATAAAACAAATTTTAACAACTTTTATTTTAATATTTTCAATGTGACTTGAAGATACTGAAGGCATCTTGACAGATTTGCAAGTAACCCTTAACTTGGTATACCAAAAAGTAAAAGAGCTAAGAGGAGGAGAAGAAGGAAGAAGAGGAGGAGAAGGAAGAGAAAAAGAAGAAAAATAAATGAAAGAAAGAATAAAAAAGGGAAAAGGAAAAAATGTTAAGTTTGAGCAAAGACAAGCACAGCTAGATCTGTGAGGGGGTACACCCCCCCCCGAGAGACAGCACTGCAGAGGCTGAGGGGGTACACTCCTGAATGACAGCACTGCAGAGGCTGAGGGGGTACACTCCTGAATGACAGCACTGCAGAGGCTGAGGGGGTACACTCCTGACAGCACTGCAGAGGCTGAGGGGGTACACTCCTGACAGCACTGCAGAGGCTGGGGGTACACTCCTGAATGACAGCACTGCAGAGGCTGAGGGGGTACACTCCTGAATGACAGCACTGCAGAGGCTGAGGGGGTACACTCCTGACAGCACTGCAGAGGCTGAGGGGGTACACTCCTGACAGCACTGCAGAGGCTGAGATGAACAATGAAACCCTGTTCCGAAAAGCAACAGGAGACAAAGGACTGTGGAGACGCTATGAGGTGGGCAAGAGCCTTCGCTGTGCACTCATGAGGACCTGAGTCTGGGCCCGGGCACCAGTGAAACAGCCAAGCATGGCGGCATGCACGTCCACCTGTAACTGCTGTGAGAGACCACAGTGGTCAGTCAGCACAGCCCAGTGGGTGAGCTCTGTTTCACACGGGGACCCTGTGCTGGCTAGGTTTGTCATCTGAGAGGAGGAAGCCTCGGTTGAGACTGCCTCCATGAGATCAGGCTGTAGGCAAGCCTCTT
Organism: Apodemus agrarius; assembly: GCA_964023405.1. NCBI lineage: Eukaryota > Metazoa > Chordata > Mammalia > Rodentia > Muridae > Apodemus > Apodemus agrarius. The sequence goes on from OZ030022.1 coordinate 69,890,308, forward strand.
CTTAGTCATTGATGTGGGAGGGCCCAGCCTATTGTGGGGAGTACCAGGCCGGGGCAGGTGGTCCTGGGTGCTTTTAGGTCCTGCCCTGACTGCTTTGCATGACAAGCTGTGATGTGGAAAGGTGAGCTGAAATCAGCCCTTTCCTCCCCAAGTTGCTTCTGGTCATGGTATTTTATCACTAAGACAAACCCTGCCTCAAAACAGGAGGTAGAAAGTGGTTGAGAAAGCCATTCAACATTGATCTCTGGCTTTCATGTGTATACACACACAAGCACACACGCACATGCATGCACACACAAGCACACACACATGCATGCACACACTCAAGCACACACACAAGCATACATGCATGCACACACATTCATGTATAAACACATGCACATGTACACATAAACTCACGGATTGAGAGTAATGTGCAGCTCTCACAAATCCCCCCACCCAGTCTCCAAGCTCCGGATGCTTTTTTCTGCATTCCCTGACTTCGGAAACCGTCACAGACCCCGGAGCCCCTCTCTAGACCCTCTCCGCCCATCTGGGAGGTCATTTTCTTCTTCCTGGGGGTGAACCGAGTGCCTTTGGCACACCAGACGTGTTGCTGAGCCACCACACAGGTAACAAAGCAGGACTCACTCTGCCAGCAAAGAATAGTGACAAGACTGGAAATGTAGTCATGGTTTTAAATCTGGACCCAGATTAGGAATGCGTCACAGAGACCTAAACGGTGAGCCCAGTTCAGGCAGATGGAATCGACGGGAATGTCTAAGGTCACAGGTAAGGGTTTGGGCAGAAGAAATACCAAATTCTACCTCTGACCACTGGGTATTTCTTAGGAGTTTGAACAAAATACCCAACTTCTCAAAGACTAATCATCACCTGTAATGTAGGAATAACCACACTCAAGTGAGTGAAGTGGGAATTGCCCTAGCACAGTGCCAGGTAGACAGTAGACGCAAAGGAAAAATAACAAAAACAGGTAAAGCAAATGAAGAGCCCATGGCAGCCACCATTGCTGTCACTGTCATCATTAGTGTCAGTTATGAAGGCCAGGGACATGGCTGGCCCTGGAGGGAAGGAGGAGACTAGAGAACCTTGGCTTTGTCACCCATGCCGGGTACCCCAACCCACGTTTTCTCTACACGACATCCACACACTGCAGGTATACGACCCATGGGAATACAGCTTGTGGGAAATGAGAAGGCAACAAAAGAAGGCGAAATAAGAGTCGATGAAAGAAGGAAAGAGTGAGGAGAGACATTAATAGGAAATGGAAGGAAAGAGGCATGCTGTATAGGAGGGAAAACCAGCTTACCTGTTGGCTAGGAAAGTTTGTAAATCTGCGGCTTGTTGAAAACCAGATACCACACTTTCTAGAATCCTCCAAGCATTAATCGCAAGATAAGAGAGGGGAATTTATATTATACAGTTTATTAAAAATGGATAGTAACAGGTTGGTTTATATGTTAATCAGGCATGAAAATGTATTTGATAAAGAGCAACATGTTTGTACAGAGAAGCAGCTACGGTTCCCTGCCGGGTCCACAATTCCACTGACTCTGCTGACGTGCATAGTGACTGGGCATTTAAAGAACAGGGGAGGATTTTACTTCAAAATTCTTTTCTATATTTAAAACAATCTCATAAACTCTATACATCAACCTTTGCTTTTATAATCAGTTCTAATGAAAAGATATTCCAACCAAATGGATCCTTTACAGATGCCATTTGACCTGCCCGCTGGACAAGACTAGCTTCCCACACAGGCATGGCTCCACTTCCGCCAGCTCCTCCCTGGGTAGGAAAATGGGAGCAGCTTATTTTTGAGCTTCCAGAGGGGTGGACCCAGCCAGCAGTTAGTTAATTCTCCAGCTGCGATTTTCCCTGCAGATGTTCTTCATCTCGAATCCTTTCCTTGGCGTGCGCCGCAGCGTCCCCCAAGTCCTTCCTCTTGTCCATTTCCACCCCACCTCAAAGACTGCTCTTCAGTAAAGGTTCTTATACTGGAGTCCTCAGAAATACAGCTCATTAAGTTTGCAAAACCAACTAAGCAAAACCTTCTGGGTGTGGGGTTAAATAACCTATACTCCAACAAGCCTTTCACGGGCCTCTGATGTGCCTGGTCCTGTTGCCCCACCCTCCCTACCTCTGAACTTTTTTCTCAACTCTTCCTACCTAGAACTTCTCTCTTCGATACCAACATGAGGTACTTGTTTGTCACTCTTTTTTTGTTTGTTTGTTTGTTTTTGAGACAGGGTTTCTCTGTGTAGTCCTGGCTGTCCTGGAACTCACTCTGTAGACCAGGCTGGCCTCAAACTCAGAAATCCGCCTGCCTCTGCCTCCCAAGTGCTGGGATTAAAAGCGTGTGCCACCACGCCCGGTTTTGTTTGTCACTCTTGAAACAGAGAGCAGGTGTGTGCCTCTGGCATCGCATAGAGGGATTTCGAAAGAAATATCTACATCACACTGCCTAGATAAAACCTGAGGAATCCATGCCCTTCTTCTCCTTCTGGAGAGAAACAAAGAAAGGCGTATCTTAAACAGAACTTCTCAGAGAAGAAAACTAAGTAAGAAGTGGTCAAATCAACACTGGAATCCAGGCTGGGAAATGGCTCAGTGGTTAAGAGTGTGTGTGCTGCACAGGCAGGAGGATCTGAATGCAGATTCTCACCATCCATGGGAAACCCGAGTGTGGTGTGTGTGCACATCTGCAATCCCAGCACCATGGGAGCACACACAAACACACACACACACACACACACACACACACACACACGGGGGGGGGGATTGTGGGAGAAGGAGAGGAGAAAAGAAAAAAAAACCAAACTGAATCCAGCAGAAGGAGGGATGCAGCTCCGTGTCTACATAGAACACTGCATGTGTAAAGATCCAGGGTTTGATTCACCATCACCATGAAAGAAATGAGTGAATAAATGAGCGAATAAGCAAAAATAAATAAATATGGAACCACATAACAAAGCCATCAGGTATTAATACACTACTTTGTGGACAAAGCCAAGGCCAAGGCTGGAGGTGAGCGGGACCTCAGCATGGCCCATGGGGGCCCGCACCAGCAAGTGCGTAGATGTCTCACAGCTTCCAGGAAGTCCCCATGGACGAGCCAGCCTGGGCTGAAATCAACAGGTCCTCGTGTAGGACATGCCTTTCTCTGTTGGCATGCCTTCCTTTGCTCTGGGTACATGTGCCACAAACCATGCACCCCTTTCATAAGGCTGGGCACGCTTTGTGTGGGGTTTGCAGAAGCATTGACAGTGTTGAGAAAGTGTTTAACTTCTCAGAGACTGCTTCTTTATCATTATGAAGCACAGAACAAGACTCACTTTACAGTGTTTTTCCCACAGATGGAATAATGTCTCTGCTGTTTCAGGGGCTCACAAATCAGCAGCCCCCCATGTTCCCTTCACCAACAGTACTCAGCCCTCTCACCGAGTGAGTCACAGTCTGGTAAACATTAAGTATAGAAATAGCAGGAATGCTGCTAAGTAGGAACCACTGCTTGCCCTTACAACATAAGGCAGGCAAGAAGGGCAGCTGCCTTGGCAGGAGACCCACAATGTGTGTGGCTTACTGAAGGTGGGTCTTGCCTGGTTGGGAGAGGGAAGAATTAGCATTTGACTTCACTCTGGGTGATAATGGCGTCTTGGAGGGATGGTTTTTGGTTTTTGGAGACAGAGTTTCTCTGTGTAGCTTTGGTTGTCCTGGAACTCACTCTTTAGACTAGCCTGGCCTCAAGCTCAGAGGTCCACCTCCCAAGTGCTGGGATTAATGGTGTTCACCACAACAAGTGATAATGGTATCTTGGGATTTCTATTGCTGCCATAAAACACCAGGAGCAAAAGCGAGTGGGGAGGAAAGGCCTTATTTAGCTTATACTTCTAGATTGCTGTTCATCAATGGAAGTCAAGACAGGAACTCAAACAGGGCAGGAACCCGGAGGAGGAGCTGATGCAGAGGCCATGGAGGGTGCTTGCTGCTCACTGGCTTTCTTCAAGTGGCTTGCTCAGCCTGATTCCTTTTATAACCCAGCACCCTTCCAATAAATCAGTAATTAAGAAAATATTCTACAGACTTATCTGCAGCCTGAACTTTTCTTTGTTTTTTGAGACAGGGTTTCATTGTCTAGCTCAGGCTGTCAATGAAATTCACTCTGTAAAGCAGACTAGCCTCTAACTCAGAGATATACCTATGTTTGTCTCCTGAGACCTGGGATAAAAGGTCTGGTTCAGCCTGATCCTAACCCTAATCCTAATCCTAACCCTAGCCCTAGCCCTAGCCCTAGCCCTAGCCCTAGCCCTAGCCCTAACCCTAACCCTAGCCCTAACCCTAACCCTAGCCCTAGCCCTAGCCCTAGCCCTAGCCCTAACCCTAACCCTAGCCCTAGCCCTAACCTTAACCCTAAAACTAACCCTAACCCAGGTCTGCCTGGTTCAGCCTGATCTTATGGAAGACTTTTCTTAATTGAGACCCTCTCTCCTCTTAAATGAGTCTAGTTTGTGTCAAGTTGATATAAAACTAGCCAGCACAGTGGATCTTGGCTAGAGAATATTCTGGGTAGAAGGAGGAAAGTAAAAAACCAGAAATCTTGGGGAAACTTGAAAATAAAAGTTTTAGCCCCTCAAAACAGCCTCAAAAGATTTAAGCTTTAATGAAGTCTCCCCAAGAGCCAAGGAATCTCATGGCTGCTGGCGCCTGTTTTCCTCCCTCACCAGAGGCTCCCACAAATGCCAACCATGGCTACTGTTTGAGGTTCTGAATATCCTTCCATTTATTATTGGAAACCAGTGATTAAAAATGCAAGCAATTATCAGGCTACATAAGACCCCCATTGGTACCAGAGCCTGCTGTTTTCACTCTCCAGAACAGTCAATTCCTCCCATTACACTGATAATTTAGGAAGGGTTCAGTCTTCTAATAAAATGCAACTTTACATGGCCATGCACAGGCAGAGGCCTTACTTCCTGGATGGCAGCCAGTGAGCTGGCGCTATTGATCCCCCTATCTTTGCTGACCCTACCCCCAACACCGGAGTTGCAGGTAAATGCATGGCTACACACAGCTTTCTACCTGGGTACTAGGGATTCAGAGTCAGGCTCTCATGCTTGAGCAGCGAGGACCCTCCCAACCGAGGAGCTCAGCCATCTCCTCAGCCATCCATTTGTCCTAATTATAGTTTTCATTGCTGTGAAAAGACACCATAACCAAGGCAACACTTAAATGGACAACATTTAATTGGGGCTGGCTTAAAGTTTCAGAGGTTCAGTCCATTATCATCATGGCAGCCTGCAGGCAGGCATGGTGCTGGAGGAGCTGAGAGTTCTACATCTTGTTCTGAAGGCAAACAGTCCACCGAATTCCAGGTAGCAGGAGGAGAAACTCAAATCCCATCCCCTTACTTACTCCAACAAGGTCACACCTCCTAACAGTGCATCTCCCTGAGCCAAGCATATTCAAACCACCACATAATTCTACTACTATTTTAATGTTAGGCTTAATTACAGGTGTTTGCAATGTAGTAAATGTTTCATAATGCATTGTGACTTCCAAAGAGCAATGTTTAGAGATATAGTAGGTGAAATAAGATGATTTTATGTTGTCAACTTGACTACTTCCAATTAACTAAAGTCTAAAAATGGAGATCACACTTGTGAGGAATTTTTGTTTAATTTGAAATAGGAAGATAAGAAAAAAAATACGAAGATCCACTTCTAAGCCAGATCTTTGATGTAGGAGGATACGCCTTTAACACAGATTTTTTTGAGCTAGGAAAAGATCTGCTTTTCATCTGGGTCTTGAAGTGGGAAGACGCTCCTTTAATCTGGGCAACACCTTCCGCCGGAAGTCTATATAAGGACAGAGAAGAAGGGAGTGTCGCTCTTGGCCCACTTGGTCTCACCTGGCCGGCCAGTCCATCCCTTCACTCGCACTGGAGCCTCCTTCTTTGAGATTCCAGCATATACTGACGACTAGCGGAGCCATTCAGCCTTGTGGACTGAGAGACTTCTATATTCTTGGACTTTCTGTCCAAAGCCAGGCATTTTTGGATTAACTAGACCACAGCCTATAAGTTATCCTAATAAATCCCCTTTCTGTACATAAACATTCGTTCTATAAGTTCTGATATCTAGAGAACCATGACTAATACATATTTTCTTCATTAGCTAAATTTTAAGTAGTAAAATGACATTTATAAAGAAGTGTCCCTCAATTGTGTTGACTGTATCATCATACACTGCTTATCCTCCCTGACAATGTGTGCGCAGGAAGAAGAGCCGAGCGTCTGCACCCACGTGCCGAGACCCGACTACGGAGCCAGCATCCACTCTAGCCTCTGTCACTCACTTCTTGACTTTACTGCCATATCGCCACAAGGACATGTGAAACAAATATGAACTTTATGTGGGTGCCATTGCTGCAGGGGAGACAACATAGGGGGAAAGGAAGAGATCTCAAGGTTAGTTGATAGAAATAAATTGAGCAAGGTTGATGTGGTGGTCCGAGAAGTCATGTTTCAGTCTCTCCCTCTCCCTGTAGATCTGGACGTAGAAATCTCAGCTACTTCTCCATCACCATGTCTGCCTGTACTCAGTCATGCGTCCCCACCATGCTGATAATGAGCTAAACCTCTGAAACTATAATCCAGCCCCAATGAAGGGTTTTCTTTTATAAGAGCTGCCATGGTCATAGTGTATCTTTATAGCAATAAAACCCTAACTAAGTCAGCTGGCAAGTGTAGGAAGGGAAAAACCCATCAGTGATACTCAGGAGAGACAAAACTGTAAAGCAAGCCAGAAGCAGGACACCCACATGGAAAGACCATGAAGAGCTCCCCTTCCCACTCCGAGAACAAAGGACATAAGTGAGCAATTGAGAGAACAGCGAGGGGTTCTAAAATGGCTGTAATGCTGTGCTAGTTGCTGTGGAAACAGTACACACACACACACACACACACACACACACACACACATACACACACATACACACACATACACACACACATACACACACACATACACACACACATACACACACACATACACACACACACATACACACACACACATACACACACACATACACACACACATACACACACACATACACACACACACATACACACACACATACACACACACACACACACACACACACACACACACACACACACAATGTGTCCTTCA